>JAJOZX010006119.1:0-87500 GCA_023014485.1 Bathynomus jamesi
TGGTTTGGAGAGAACGATATCTAACCTAGGTGCGAATTTCTCAATGGTCTCTGGATTATTTCCTAATCGGCTTTTTTCATTCGTTTTTTCGGTTTATAATTTCTGTATAATAAACAACAATGTAATAACCAATGTAATAATAAATTTATAATTTCTGTAATTAATAATTATGCAATATTAAATGTAATAAATTTAATTATAAATGTAATAATTATGTAAAAAATAATAGAATCTGTATGTTTAGAACAGGAAGATAGTTTTAAAAATTTGTGCGAATGTACTTAATGAAAATGCCCCTCCTGTCTCGAGAGAATGGAATCTAACCTAGGTGCGAATTTCTTAACGGTCGATCCCTGAACTGATTTTCCCTCTTGTTTTGGTTCATTTGTGTTTCTGTATCCACCCGAGGAGGATGCCAGTGGGCGTCGAAACTGTCGTGGAAATAAACTCTGTCTATTAGAGTGGGTTTTTATTTTCATATTTTGACCTTCACGTAGAAAAAAGTGAAGTTTTTTGCATTTATTAATGGAAAAAGTCGATGTTTTCCATGTTTTAAGATCCAACTTTTAGACAATCTTTAATGTAGCCCTAAAATATTATAAAAGTGAATGAAATTCATGAAATGATATATACACCAACATTAAATTCTGCAAATTTTAGCTTAAAATTCGCATCATTTAGCCTATTTTTAGATTTAGAAATGAAAATGGGACTATAAATTACGATCTATACGGTTGAATTTTTTTCAAAATATTTAACTGGAATTAGTAATTTTTGGCTATAATATGCATTAGTTTATGGTTTTGTACAATATATATCGAAAACTAGAGAAAAATCGTCAAAAAATTTCACTAAAATTCGTTCCTAATGAAATGAAAATTTTGTACCAAAAAGTGTTCTTCTCCGTGTTTTGAGCACTTTTTGTGAGTTTTTCTTATGACGAAACCTAAACTTATCTTTTTCGATATTTTTCAATCCTATTAGCAACAATTGATAAAAAACTGCTTTATCTTACTGTTTTGAAGAATATAATGCCAAAATAATTAAAAAATCGACATAAAATTTCAATGAAATGTCGATCATAGTAAGGCAAAAAATTGATGGAAAAAGTAAAAGTCGATTTTTTCCATGTTTTCAGATCCAATTTTTAGACAAGCTTTAATGTAGCCCTAAAATATTGTAAAACTGAATGAAATTCATAAAATGATACATATATACCAACATTAAATACTATGCAAATTTTAGCTAAAAAACCGCATCATTTAGAAATGAAAATGGGACCATAAATTAGGATCTATACGGTTGAATTTTTTTCAAAATATTTAACTGGAATTACTAATTTTTGGCTATAATATGCTTTAGTTTATGGTTTTGTAAATATATATCGAAAACTAGACAAAAGTCGTCAAAAAATTTCATTAAAATTAATTTCTATTGAAATGAAAATTTTGTACCAAAAAGTGATTTTCTCTGTGTTTTGAGCACTTTTTGATAAAACTTGAACTTATCTCTTTCAATATTTTTCATTTGAATAAGAAACTATTAATAAAAAACTGCTTTATCTTACTGTTTTCAACAATATAATGCCAAAGTAATTCAAAAATCGACGTAAAATTTCACTGAAATGTCGATCATAGTAAGGCAAAAAATTAATGGAAAAAGTCGATTTTTTCCATGTTTTAAGATCCAACTTTTAGACAATCTTTAATGTAGCCCTAAAATATTGTAAAAGTGAATGAAATTCATGAAATGATATATACACCAACATTAAATACTGCAAATTTTAGCTTAAAATTCGCATCATTTAGCCTATTTTTAGATTTAGAAATGAAAATGGGACTATAAATTACGATCTATACGGTTGAATTTTTTTCAAAATATTTAACTGGAATTAGTAATTTTTGGCTATAATATGCCTTAGTTTATGGTTTTGTACAATATATATCGAAAACTAGAGAAAAATCGTCAAAAAATTTCACTAAAATTCGTTCCTAATAAAATGAAAATTTTGTACCAAAAAGTGTTCTTCTCCGTGTTTTTAGCACTTTTTGTGAGTTTTTCTTATGATAAAACTTGAACTTATCTTTTTCAATATTTTTCATTCGAATAAGAAACTATTGATAAAAAACTGCTTTATCTTACTGTTTTCAACAATATAATGCCAAAGAAATTCAAAAATCGACGTAAAATTTCACTGAAATGTCGATCATAGTAAGGCAAAAAATTAATGGAAAAAGTCGATTTTTTCCATGTTTTAAGATCCAATTTTTAGACAATCTTTAATGTAGACCTAAAATTTTGTAAAAGTGAATGAAATTCTTGAAATGATATATACCAACATTAAATACTATGGAAATTTTAGCTTAAAAATCGCATCATTTAGCCTATTTTTAGATTTAGAAATGAAAATGGGACTATAAATTACGATCTATACGGTTGAATTTATTTCAAAATATTTAACTGGAATTAGTAATTTTTGGCTATAATATGCCTTAGTTTATGGTTTTGTACAATATATATCGAAAACTAGACAAAAATCGTCAAAAACGTCACTAAAATTCGTTCCTAATGAAATGAAAATTTTGTACCAAAAAGTGTTCTTCTCCGTGTTTTGAGCACTTTTTGTGCATTTTACTTATGATGAAACATGAACTTATCTTTTTCAATATTTTTCAATCCTATTAGCAACAATTGATAAAAAACTGCTTTATCTTACTGTTTTCAACAATATAATGCCAAAATAATTCAAAAATCGACATAAAATTTCAATGAAATGTCGATCATAGTAAGGCAAAAAATTGATGGAAAAAGTAAAAGTCGATTTTTTCCATGTTTTCAGATCCAATTTTTAGACAAGCTTTAATGTAGCCCTAAAATATTGTAAAACTGAATGAAATTCATAAAATGATACATATATACCAACATTAAATACTATGCAAATTTTAGCTAAAAAACCGCATCATTTAGAAATGAAAATGGGACCATAAATTAGGATCTATACGGTTGAATTTTTTTCAAAATATTTAACTGGAATTACTAATTTTTGGCTATAATATGCTTTAGTTTATGGTTTTGTAAAATATATATCGAAAACTAGACAAAAGTCGTCAAAAAATTTAATTAAAATTAATTTCTATTGAAATGAAAATTTTGTACCAAAAAGTGATTTTCTCTGTGTTTTGAGCACTTTTTGATAAAACTTGAACTTATCTCTTTCAATATTTTTCATTTGAATAAGAAACTATTAATAAAAAACTGCTTTATCTTACTGTTTTCAACAATATAATGCCAAAGTAATTCAAAAATCGACGTAAAATTTCACTGAAATGTCGATCATAGTAAGGCAAAAAATTAATGGAAAAATATGAAAATAAAAACCCACTCTAATAGACAGAGTTTATTTCCACGACAGTTTCGACGCCCACTGGCATCCTCCTCGGGTGGATACAGAAACACAAATGAACCAAAACAAGAGGGAAAAACAGTTCAGGGATCGACCGTTAAGAAATTCGCACCTAGGTTAGATTCCATTCTCTCGAGACAGGAGGGGCATTTTCATTAAGTACATTCGCACAAATTTTTAAAACTATCTTCCTGTTCTAAACATACAGATTCTATTATTTTTTACATAATTATTACATTTATAATTAAATTTATTACATTTAATATTGCATAACTATTAATTACAGAAATTATAAATTTATTATTACATTGGTTATTACATTGTTGTTTATTATACAGAAATTATAAACCGAAAAAACGAATGAAAAAAGCCGATTAGGAAATAATCCAGAGACCATTGAGAAATTCGCACCTCGGTTAGATTAGGGTAAAGGTAATAATAATAAATGTAAAAAAATGTAAATGTAATAATAAATGCAGTAATTATGTAAAAATATTAGAATCTGTATGTATAGAACAAGAAGATAGTTTTAATTTGTGGGAATGTAGTTATAAGCTGACCCTGTAATAAAATGCCCTTCTGGTTTCGGGAGAACGATATCTAACCTAGGTGCGAATTTCTCAATGGTCTCTGGATTATTTCCTAATCGGCTTTTTTCATTCGTTTTTTCGGTTTATAATTTCTGTATAATAAACAACAATGTAATAACCAATGTAATAATAAATTTATAATTTCTGTAATTAATAATTATGCAATATTAAATGTAATAAATTTAATTATAAATGTAATAATTATGTAAAAAATAATAGAATCTGTATGTTTAGAACAGGAAGATAGTTTTAAAAATTTGTGCGAATGTACTTAATGAAAATGCCCCTCCTGTCTCGAGAGAATGGAATCTAACCTAGGTGCGAATTTCTTAACGGTCGATCCCTGAACTGATTTTCCCTCTTGTTTTGGTTCATTTGTGTTTCTGTATCCACCCGAGGAGGATGCCAGTGGGCGTCGAAACTGTCGTGGAAATAAACTCTGTCTATTAGAGTGGGTTTTTATTTTCATATTTTGACCTTCACGTAGAAAAAAGTGAAGTTTTTTGCATTTATTAATGGAAAAAGTCGATGTTTTCCATGTTTTAAGATCCAACTTTTAGACAATCTTTAATGTAGCCCTAAAATATTATAAAAGTGAATGAAATTCATGAAATGATATATACACCAACATTAAATTCTGCAAATTTTAGCTTAAAATTCGCATCATTTAGCCTATTTTTAGATTTAGAAATGAAAATGGGACTATAAATTACGATCTATACGGTTGAATTTTTTTCAAAATATTTAACTGGAATTAGTAATTTTTGGCTATAATATGCATTAGTTTATGGTTTTGTACAATATATATCGAAAACTAGAGAAAAATCGTCAAAAAATTTCACTAAAATTCGTTCCTAATGAAATGAAAATTTTGTACCAAAAAGTGTTCTTCTCCGTGTTTTGAGCACTTTTTGTGAGTTTTTCTTATGACGAAACCTAAACTTATCTTTTTCGATATTTTTCAATCCTATTAGCAACAATTGATAAAAAACTGCTTTATCTTACTGTTTTGAAGAATATAATGCCAAAATAATTAAAAAATCGACATAAAATTTCAATGAAATGTCGATCATAGTAAGGCAAAAAATTGATGGAAAAAGTAAAAGTCGATTTTTTCCATGTTTTCAGATCCAATTTTTAGACAAGCTTTAATGTAGCCCTAAAATATTGTAAAACTGAATGAAATTCATAAAATGATACATATATACCAACATTAAATACTATGCAAATTTTAGCTAAAAAACCGCATCATTTAGAAATGAAAATGGGACCATAAATTAGGATCTATACGGTTGAATTTTTTTCAAAATATTTAACTGGAATTACTAATTTTTGGCTATAATATGCTTTAGTTTATGGTTTTGTAAATATATATCGAAAACTAGACAAAAGTCGTCAAAAAATTTCATTAAAATTAATTTCTATTGAAATGAAAATTTTGTACCAAAAAGTGATTTTCTCTGTGTTTTGAGCACTTTTTGATAAAACTTGAACTTATCTCTTTCAATATTTTTCATTTGAATAAGAAACTATTAATAAAAAACTGCTTTATCTTACTGTTTTCAACAATATAATGCCAAAGTAATTCAAAAATCGACGTAAAATTTCACTGAAATGTCGATCATAGTAAGGCAAAAAATTAATGGAAAAAGTCGATTTTTTCCATGTTTTAAGATCCAACTTTTAGACAATCTTTAATGTAGCCCTAAAATATTGTAAAAGTGAATGAAATTCATGAAATGATATATACACCAACATTAAATACTGCAAATTTTAGCTTAAAATTCGCATCATTTAGCCTATTTTTAGATTTAGAAATGAAAATGGGACTATAAATTACGATCTATACGGTTGAATTTTTTTCAAAATATTTAACTGGAATTAGTAATTTTTGGCTATAATATGCCTTAGTTTATGGTTTTGTACAATATATATCGAAAACTAGAGAAAAATCGTCAAAAAATTTCACTAAAATTCGTTCCTAATGAAATGAAAATTTTGTACCAAAAAGTGTTCTTCTCCGTGTTTTAGCACTTTTTGTGAGTTTTTCTTATGAAAACTGAACTTATCTTTTTCAATATTTTTCATCTATAGCAACTATTGATAAAAAACTGCTTTATCTTACTGTTTTCAACAATATAATGCCAAAAAATTCAAAAATCGACATAAAATTTCATGAAATGTCGATCATAGTAAGGCAAAAAATTAATGGAAAAAAAAGTCGATTTTTTCCATGTTTTAAGATCCAATTTTTAGACAATCTTTAATGTAGCCCTAAAATTTGTAAAAGTGAATGAAATTCATGAAATGATATATACCAACATTAAATACTATGAAATTTTAGCTAAAAATCGCATCATTTAGAAATGAAAATGGGACATAAATTACGATCTATACGGTTGAATTTTTTCAAAATATTTAACTGGAATTAGTAATTTTTGGCTATAATATGCTTTAGTTTATGGTTTTGTACAATATATATCGAAAACTAGACAAAATCGTCAAAAACGTCACTAAAATTTTAATGAAATGAAAATTTTGTACCAAAAAGTGTTTTCTCTGTGTTTTGAGCACTTTTTGATAAAACTTGAACTTATCTTTCAATATTTTTCATTGAATAAGAAACTATTAATAAAAAACTGCTTTATCTTACTGTTTTCAACAATATAATGCCAAATAATTCAAAAATCGACGTAAAATTTCATGAAATGTCGATCATAGTAAGGCAAAAAATTAATGGAAAAAGTCGATTTTTTCCATGTTTTCAGATCCAACTTTTAGACAATCTTTAATGTAGCCCTAAAATATTGTAAAACTGAATGAAATTCAAAATGATATATATACCAACATTAAATACTGCAAATTTTAGCTAAAATTCGCATATCATTTAGAAATGAAAATGGGACTATAAATTACGATCTATACGGTTGAATTTTTTTCAAAATATTTAACTGGAATTAGTAATTTTTGGCTATAATATGCTTTAGTTTATGGTTTTGTAAATATATATCGAAAACTAGAGAAAAATCGTCAAAAAATTTCACTAAAATTCGTTCCTAATGAAATGAAAATTTTGTACCAAAAAGTGTTCTTCTCCGTGTTTTGAGCATTTTTGAGTTTTTCTTATGAAAACTTGAACTTATCTTTTCAATATTTTTCATTTGAATAGAACAATTGATAAAAAACTGCTTTATCTTACTGTTTTCAACAATATAATGCCAAAATAATTCAAAAATCGACGTAAAATTTCACTGAAATGTCGATCATAGTAAGGCAAAAAATTAATGGAAAAAAGTCGATTTTTTCCATGTTTTAAGATCCAATTTTTAGACAATCTTTAATGTAGCCCTAAAATATTGTAAAAGTGAATGAAATTCAAAATGATATATACCAACATTAAATACTATGCAAATTTTAGCTTAAAAATCGCATCATTTAGAAATGAAAATTGGGACTATAAATTACGATCTATACGGTTGAATTTTTTCAAAATATTTAACTGGAATTAGTAATTTTTGGCTATAATATGCCTTAGTTTATGGTTTTGTACAATATATATCGAAAACTAGACAAAAATCGTCAAAAAATTTCACTAAAATTAATTCCTAATGAAATGAAAATTTTGTACCAAAAAGTGTTTTCTCGTGTTTTGAGCACTTTTTTGATAAAACTTGAACTTATCTTTTCAATATTTTTCATTATAAGAAAATTGATAAAAAACTGCTTTATCTTACTGTTTTCAACAATATAATGCCAAATAATTCAAAAATCGACGTAAAATTTCACTGAAATGTCGATCATAGTAAGGCAAAAAATTGATGGAAAAAGTCGATTTTTTCCATGTTTTCAGATCCAATTTTTAGACAAGCTTTAATGTAGCCCTAAAATATTGTAAAACTGAATGAAATTCATGAAATGATATATACCAACATTAAATACTGCAAATTTTAGCTAAAAAATCGCATCATTTAGCCTATTTTTAGATGAAAATGGGACATAAATTACGATCTATACGGTTGAATTTTTTTCAAAATATTTAACTGGAATTACTAATTTTTGGCTATAATATGCTTAGTTTATGGTTTTGTACAATATATATCGAAAACTAGAAAAATCGTCAAAAATTTCACTAAAATTCGTTCTAATGAAATGAAAATTTTGTACCAAAAAGTTTTTCCGTGTTTTGAGCACTTTTTGTGATTTCTTATGATAAAACTTGAACTTATCTTTTCAATATTTTTCATTCGAATAAGAAACTATTAATAAAAAACTGCTTTATCTTACTGTTTTCAACAATATAATGCCAAAGTAATTCAAAAATCGACGTAAAATTTCACTGAAATGTCGATCATAGTAAGGCAAAAAATTAATGGAAAAAGTCGATTTTTTCCATGTTTTAAGATCCAATTTTTAGACAATCTTTAATGTAGCCCTAAAATATTGTAAAAGTGAATGAAATTCATGAAATGATATATACCAACATTAAAACTATGCAAATTTTAGCTTAAAATCGCATCATTTAGCCTATTTTTAGATTTAGAAATGAAAATGGGACTATAAATTACGATCTATACGGTTGAATTTTTTTCAAAATATTTAACTGGAATTAGTAATTTTTGGCTATAATATGCCTTAGTTTATGGTTTTGTACAATATATATCGAAAACTAGACAAAAATCGTCAAAAATTTCACTAAAATTCGTTCCTAATGAAATGAAAATTTTGTACCAAAAAGTGTTCTTCTCCGTGTTTTGAGCACTTTTTGTGATTTTCTTATGAAAACCTGAACTTATCTTTTCAATATTTTTCAATCCTATTAGCAACAATTGATAAAAAACTGCTTTATCTTACTGTTTTCAACAATATAATGCCAAAATAATTCAAAAATCGACATAAAATTTCAATGAAATGTCGATCATAGTAAGGCAAAAAATTGATGGAAAAAGTAAAAGTCGATTTTTTCCATGTTTTCAGATCCAATTTTTAGACAAGCTTTAATGTAGCCCTAAAATATTGTAAAACTGAATGAAATTCATAAAATGATACATATATACCAACATTAAATACTATGCAAATTTTAGCTAAAAAACCGCATCATTTAGAAATGAAAATGGGACCATAAATTAGGATCTATACGGTTGAATTTTTTTCAAAATATTTAACTGGAATTACTAATTTTTGGCTATAATATGCTTTAGTTTATGGTTTTGTAAATATATATCGAAAACTAGACAAAAGTCGTCAAAAAATTTCATTAAAATTAATTTCTATTGAAATGAAAATTTTGTACCAAAAAGTGATTTTCTCTGTGTTTTGAGCACTTTTTGATAAAACTTGAACTTATCTCTTTCAATATTTTTCATTTGAATAAGAAACTATTAATAAAAAACTGCTTTATCTTACTGTTTTCAACAATATAATGCCAAAGTAATTCAAAAATCGACGTAAAATTTCACTGAAATGTCGATCATAGTAAGGCAAAAAATTAATGGAAAAAGTCGATTTTTTCCATGTTTTAAGATCCAACTTTTAGACAATCTTTAATGTAGCCCTAAAATATTATAAAGTGAATGAAATTCATGAAATGATATATACACCAACATTAAATACTGCAAATTTTAGCTTAAAATTCGCATCATTTAGCCTATTTTTAGATTTAGAAATGAAAATGGGACTATAAATTACGATCTATACGGTTGAATTTTTTTCAAAATATTTAACTGGAATTAGTAATTTTTGGCTATAATATGCTTAGTTTATGGTTTTGTACAATATATATCGAAAACTAGAGAAAAATCGTCAAAAAATTTCACTAAAATTCGTTCCTAATGAAATGAAAATTTTGTACCAAAAAGTGTTCTTCTCCGTGTTTTGAGCACTTTTTGTGAGTTTTTCTTATGACGAAACCTAAACTTATCTTTTTCGATATTTTTCAATCCTATTAGCAACAATTGATAAAAAACTGCTTTATCTTACTGTTTTCAACAATATAATGCCAAAATAATTAAAAATCGACATAAAATTTCAATGAAATGTCGATCATAGTAAGGCAAAAAATTGATGGAAAAAGTAAAAGTCGATTTTTTCCATGTTTTCAGATCCAATTTTTAGACAAGCTTTAATGTAGCCCTAAAATATTGTAAAACTGAATGAAATTCAAAATGATACATATATACCAACATTAAATACTATGCAAATTTTAGCTAAAAAACCGCATCATTTAGAAATGAAAATGGGACCATAAATTAGGATCTATACGGTTGAATTTTTTTCAAAATATTTAACTGGAATTACTAATTTTTGGCTATAATATGCTTTAGTTTATGGTTTTGTAAAATATATATCGAAAACTAGACAAAAGTCGTCAAAAAATTTCATTAAAATTAATTTCTATTGAAATGAAAATTTTGTACCAAAAAGTGATTTTCTCTGTGTTTTGAGCACTTTTTGATAAAACTTGAACTTATCTCTTTCAATATTTTTCATTTGAATAAGAAACTATTAATAAAAAACTGCTTTATCTTACTGTTTTCAACAATATAATGCCAAAGTAATTCAAAAATCGACGTAAAATTTCACTGAAATGTCGATCATAGTAAGGCAAAAAATTAATGGAAAAAGTCGATTTTTTCCATGTTTTAAGATCCAACTTTTAGACAATCTTTAATGTAGCCCTAAAATATTGTAAAAGTGAATGAAATTCATGAAATGATATATACACCAACATTAAATACTGCAAATTTTAGCTTAAAATTCGCATCATTTAGCCTATTTTTAGATTTAGAAATGAAAATGGGACTATAAATTACGATCTATACGGTTGAATTTTTTTCAAAATATTTAACTGGAATTAGTAATTTTTGGCTATAATATGCCTTAGTTTATGGTTTTGTACAATATATATCGAAAACTAGAGAAAAATCGTCAAAAAATTTCACTAAAATTCGTTCCTAAAAAATGAAAATTTTGTACCAAAAAGTGTTCTTCTCCGTGTTTTTAGCACTTTTTGTGAGTTTTTCTTATGATAAAACTTGAACTTATCTTTTTCAATATTTTTCATTCGAATAAGAAACTATTGATAAAAAACTGCTTTATCTTACTGTTTTCAACAATATAATGCCAAAGAAATTCAAAAATCGACGTAAAATTTCACTGAAATGTCGATCATAGTAAGGCAAAAAATTAATGGAAAAAGTCGATTTTTTCCATGTTTTAAGATCCAATTTTTAGACAATCTTTAATGTAGACCTAAAATTTTGTAAAAGTGAATGAAATTCTTGAAATGATATATACCAACATTAAATACTATGGAAATTTTAGCTTAAAAATCGCATCATTTAGCCTATTTTTAGATTTAGAAATGAAAATGGGACTATAAATTACGATCTATACGGTTGAATTTATTTCAAAATATTTAACTGGAATTAGTAATTTTTGGCTATAATATGCCTTAGTTTATGGTTTTGTACAATATATATCGAAAACTAGACAAAAATCGTCAAAAACGTCACTAAAATTCGTTCCTAATGAAATGAAAATTTTGTACCAAAAAGTGTTCTTCTCCGTGTTTTGAGCACTTTTTGTGCATTTTACTTATGATGAAACATGAACTTATCTTTTTCAATATTTTTCAATCCTATTAGCAACAATTGATAAAAAACTGCTTTATCTTACTGTTTTCAACAATATAATGCCAAAATAATTCAAAAATCGACATAAAATTTCAATGAAATGTCGATCATAGTAAGGCAAAAAATTGATGGAAAAAGTAAAAGTCGATTTTTTCCATGTTTTCAGATCCAATTTTTAGACAAGCTTTAATGTAGCCCTAAAATATTGTAAAACTGAATGAAATTCATAAAATGATACATATATACCAACATTAAATACTATGCAAATTTTAGCTAAAAAACCGCATCATTTAGAAATGAAAATGGGACCATAAATTAGGATCTATACGGTTGAATTTTTTTCAAAATATTTAACTGGAATTACTAATTTTTGGCTATAATATGCTTTAGTTTATGGTTTTGTAAAATATATATCGAAAACTAGACAAAAGTCGTCAAAAAATTTAATTAAAATTAATTTCTATTGAAATGAAAATTTTGTACCAAAAAGTGATTTTCTCTGTGTTTTGAGCACTTTTTGATAAAACTTGAACTTATCTCTTTCATATTTTTCATTTGAATAAGAAACTATTAATAAAAAACTGCTTTATCTTACTGTTTTCAACAATATAATGCCAAAGTAATTCAAAAATCGACGTAAAATTTCACTGAAATGTCGATCATAGTAAGGCAAAAAATTAATGGAAAAATATGAAAATAAAAACCCACTCTAATAGACAGAGTTTATTTCCACGACAGTTTCGACGCCCACTGGCATCCTCCTCGGGTGGATACAGAAACACAAATGAACCAAACAAGAGGGAAAAACAGTTCAGGGATCGACCGTTAAGAAATTCGCACCTAGGTTAGATTCCATTCTCTCGAGACAGGAGGGGCATTTTCATTAAGTACATTCGCACAAATTTTTAAAACTATCTTCCTGTTCTAAACATACAGATTCTATTATTTTTTACATAATTATTACATTTATAATTAAATTTATTACATTTAATATTGCATAACTATTAATTACAGAAATTATAAATTTATTATTACATTGGTTATTACATTGTTGTTTATTATACAGAAATTATAAACCGAAAAAACGAATGAAAAAAGCCGATTAGGAAATAATCCAGAGACCATTGAGAAATTCGCACCTCGGTTAGATTAGGGTAAAGGTAATAATAATAAATGTAAAAAAATGTAAATGTAATAATAAATGCAGTAATTATGTAAAAATATTAGAATCTGTATGTATAGAACAAGAAGATAGTTTTAATTTGTGGGAATGTAGTTATAAGCTGACCCTGTAATAAAATGCCCTTCTGGTTTCGGGAGAACGATATCTAACCTAGGTGCGAATTTCTCAATGGTCTCTGGATTATTTCCTAATCGGCTTTTTTCATTCGTTTTTTCGGTTTATAATTTCTGTATAATAAACAACAATGTAATAACCAATGTAATAATAAATTTATAATTTCTGTAATTAATAATTATGCAATATTAAATGTAATAAATTTAATTATAAATGTAATAATTATGTAAAAAATAATAGAATCTGTATGTTTAGAACAGGAAGATAGTTTTAAAAATTTGTGCGAATGTACTTAATGAAAATGCCCCTCCTGTCTCGAGAGAATGGAATCTAACCTAGGTGCGAATTTCTTAACGGTCGATCCCTGAACTGATTTTCCCTCTTGTTTTGGTTCATTTGTGTTTCTGTATCCACCCGAGGAGGATGCCAGTGGGCGTCGAAACTGTCGTGGAAATAAACTCTGTCTATTAGAGTGGGTTTTTATTTTCATATTTTGACCTTCACGTAGAAAAAAGTGAAGTTTTTTGCATTTATTAATGGAAAAAGTCGATGTTTTCCATGTTTTAAGATCCAACTTTTAGACAATCTTTAATGTAGCCCTAAAATATTATAAAAGTGAATGAAATTCATGAAATGATATATACACCAACATTAAATTCTGCAAATTTTAGCTTAAAATTCGCATCATTTAGCCTATTTTTAGATTTAGAAATGAAAATGGGACTATAAATTACGATCTATACGGTTGAATTTTTTTCAAAATATTTAACTGGAATTAGTAATTTTTGGCTATAATATGCATTAGTTTATGGTTTTGTACAATATATATCGAAAACTAGAGAAAAATCGTCAAAAATTTCACTAAAATTCGTTCCTAATGAAATGAAAATTTTGTACCAAAAAGTGTTCTTCTCCGTGTTTTGAGCACTTTTTGTGAGTTTTTCTTATGACGAAACCTAAACTTATCTTTTTCGATATTTTTCAATCCTATTAGCAACAATTGATAAAAAACTGCTTTATCTTACTGTTTTGAAGAATATAATGCCAAAATAATTAAAAAATCGACATAAAATTTCAATGAAATGTCGATCATAGTAAGGCAAAAAATTGATGGAAAAAGTAAAAGTCGATTTTTTCCATGTTTTCAGATCCAATTTTTAGACAAGCTTTAATGTAGCCCTAAAATATTGTAAAACTGAATGAAATTCATAAAATGATACATATATACCAACATTAAATACTATGCAAATTTTAGCTAAAAAACCGCATCATTTAGAAATGAAAATGGGACCATAAATTAGGATCTATACGGTTGAATTTTTTTCAAAATATTTAACTGGAATTACTAATTTTTGGCTATAATATGCTTTAGTTTATGGTTTTGTAAATATATATCGAAAACTAGACAAAAGTCGTCAAAAATTTCATTAAAATTAATTTCTATTGAAATGAAAATTTTGTACCAAAAAGTGATTTTCTCTGTGTTTTGAGCACTTTTTGATAAAACTTGAACTTATCTCTTTCAATATTTTTCATTTGAATAAGAAACTATTAATAAAAAACTGCTTTATCTTACTGTTTTCAACAATATAATGCCAAAGTAATTCAAAAATCGACGTAAAATTTCACTGAAATGTCGATCATAGTAAGGCAAAAAATTAATGGAAAAAGTCGATTTTTTCCATGTTTTAAGATCCAACTTTTAGACAATCTTTAATGTAGCCCTAAAATATTGTAAAAGTGAATGAAATTCATGAAATGATATATACACCAACATTAAATACTGCAAATTTTAGCTTAAAATTCGCATCATTTAGCCTATTTTTAGATTTAGAAATGAAAATGGGACTATAAATTACGATCTATACGGTTGAATTTTTTTCAAAATATTTAACTGGAATTAGTAATTTTTGGCTATAATATGCCTTAGTTTATGGTTTTGTACAATATATATCGAAAACTAGAGAAAAATCGTCAAAAAATTTCACTAAAATTCGTTCCTAATAAAATGAAAATTTTGTACCAAAAAGTGTTCTTCTCCGTGTTTTAGCACTTTTTGTGAGTTTTTCTTATGATAAAACTTGAACTTATCTTTTTCAATATTTTCATTCGAATAAGAAACTATTGATAAAAAACTGCTTATCTTACTGTTTTCAACAATAATGCCAAAGAAATTCAAAAATCGACGTAATTTCACTGAAATGTCGATCATAGTAAGGCAAAAAATTAATGGAAAAAGTCGATTTTTTCCATGTTTTAAGATCCAATTTTTAGACAATCTTTAATGTAGACCTAAAATTTTGTAAAAGTGAATGAAATTCTTGAAATGATATATACCAACATTAAATACTATGGAAATTTTAGCTTAAAAATCGCATCATTTAGCCTATTTTTAGATTTAGAAATGAAAATGGGACTATAAATTACGATCTATACGGTTGAATTTATTTCAAAATATTTAACTGGAATTAGTAATTTTTGGCTATAATATGCCTTAGTTTATGGTTTTGTACAATATATATCGAAAACTAGACAAAAATCGTCAAAAACGTCACTAAAATTCGTTCCTAATGAAATGAAAATTTTGTACCAAAAAGTGTTCTTCTCCGTGTTTTGAGCACTTTTTGTGCATTTTACTTATGATGAAACATGAACTTATCTTTTTCAATATTTTTCAATCCTATTAGCAACAATTGATAAAAAACTGCTTTATCTTACTGTTTTCAACAATATAATGCCAAAATAATTCAAAAATCGACATAAAATTTCAATGAAATGTCGATCATAGTAAGGCAAAAAATTGATGGAAAAAGTAAAAGTCGATTTTTTCCATGTTTTCAGATCCAATTTTTAGACAAGCTTTAATGTAGCCCTAAAATATTGTAAAACTGAATGAAATTCATAAAATGATACATATATACCAACATTAAATACTATGCAAATTTTAGCTAAAAAACCGCATCATTTAGAAATGAAAATGGGACCATAAATTAGGATCTATACGGTTGAATTTTTTTCAAAATATTTAACTGGAATTACTAATTTTTGGCTATAATATGCTTTAGTTTATGGTTTTGTAAAATATATATCGAAAACTAGACAAAAGTCGTCAAAAAATTTAATTAAAATTAATTTCTATTGAAATGAAAATTTTGTACCAAAAAGTGATTTTCTCTGTGTTTTGAGCACTTTTTGATAAAACTTGAACTTATCTCTTTCAATATTTTTCATTTGAATAAGAAACTATTAATAAAAAACTGCTTTATCTTACTGTTTTCAACAATATAATGCCAAAGTAATTCAAAAATCGACGTAAAATTTCACTGAAATGTCGATCATAGTAAGGCAAAAAATTAATGGAAAAATATGAAAATAAAAACCCACTCTAATAGACAGAGTTTATTTCCACGACAGTTTCGACGCCCACTGGCATCCTCCTCGGGTGGATACAGAAACACAAATGAACCAAAACAAGAGGGAAAAACAGTTCAGGGATCGACCGTTAAGAAATTCGCACCTAGGTTAGATTCCATTCTCTCGAGACAGGAGGGGCATTTTCATTAAGTACATTCGCACAAATTTTTAAAACTATCTTCCTGTTCTAAACATACAGATTCTATTATTTTTTACATAATTATTACATTTATAATTAAATTTATTACATTTAATATTGCATAACTATTAATTACAGAAATTATAAATTTATTATTACATTGGTTATTACATTGTTGTTTATTATACAGAAATTATAAACCGAAAAAACGAATGAAAAAAGCCGATTAGGAAATAATCCAGAGACCATTGAGAAATTCGCACCTCGGTTAGATTAGGGTAAAGGTAATAATAATAAATGTAAAAAAATGTAAATGTAATAATAAATGCAGTAATTATGTAAAAATATTAGAATCTGTATGTATAGAACAAGAAGATAGTTTTAATTTGTGGGAATGTAGTTATAAGCTGACCCTGTAATAAAATGCCCTTCTGGTTTCGGGAGAACGATATCTAACCTAGGTGCGAATTTCTCAATGGTCTCTGGATTATTTCCTAATCGGCTTTTTTCATTCGTTTTTCGGTTTATAATTTCTGTATAATAAACAACAATGTAATAACCAATGTAATAATAAATTTATAATTTCTGTAATTAATAATTATGCAATATTAAATGTAATAAATTTAATTATAAATGTAATAATTATGTAAAAAATAATAGAATCTGTATGTTTAGAACAGGAAGATAGTTTTAAAAATTTGTGCGAATGTACTTAATGAAAATGCCCCTCCTGTCTCGAGAGAATGGAATCTAACCTAGGTGCGAATTTCTTAACGGTCGATCCCTGAACTGATTTTCCCTCTTGTTTTGGTTCATTTGTGTTTCTGTATCCACCCGAGGAGGATGCCAGTGGGCGTCGAAACTGTCGTGGAAATAAACTCTGTCTATTAGAGTGGGTTTTTATTTTCATATTTTGACCTTCACGTAGAAAAAAGTGAAGTTTTTTGCATTTATTAATGGAAAAAGTCGATGTTTTCCATGTTTTAAGATCCAACTTTTAGACAATCTTTAATGTAGCCCTAAAATATTATAAAAGTGAATGAAATTCATGAAATGATATATACACCAACATTAAATTCTGCAAATTTTAGCTTAAAATTCGCATCATTTAGCCTATTTTTAGATTTAGAAATGAAAATGGGACTATAAATTACGATCTATACGGTTGAATTTTTTTCAAAATATTTAACTGGAATTAGTAATTTTTGGCTATAATATGCTTAGTTTATGGTTTTGTACAATATATATCGAAAACTAGAGAAAAATCGTCAAAAAATTTCACTAAAATTCGTTCCTAATGAAATGAAAATTTTGTACCAAAAAGTGTTCTTCTCCGTGTTTTGAGCACTTTTTGTGAGTTTTTCTTATGACGAAACCTAAACTTATCTTTTTCGATATTTTTCAATCCTATTAGCAACAATTGATAAAAAACTGCTTTATCTTACTGTTTTGAAGAATATAATGCCAAAATAATTAAAAAATCGACATAAAATTTCAATGAAATGTCGATCATAGTAAGGCAAAAAATTGATGGAAAAAGTCGATTTTTCCATGTTTTAAGATCCAATTTTTAGACAAGCTTTAATGTAGCCCTAAAATATTGTAAAACTGAATGAAATTCATAAAATGATATATACCAACATTAAATACTATGAAATTTTAGCTAAAAAACCGCATCATTTAGAAGAAAATGAAAATGGGACCATAAATTAGGATCTATACGGTTGAATTTTTTCAAATATTTAACTGGAATTACTAATTTTGGCTATAATATGCTTTAGTTTATGGTTTTGTAAATATATATCGAAAACTAGACAAAAGTCGTCAAAAAATTTCATTAAAATTTTCTATTGAAATGAAAATTTGTACCAAAAAGTGATTTTCTCGTGTTTTGAGCACTTTTTGATGAAAACTTGAACTTATCTTTTCAATATTTTTCATTTGAATAGAACTATTAATAAAAAACTGCTTTATCTTACTGTTTTCAACATATAATGCCAAAGTAATTCAAAAATCGACGTAAAATTTCACTGAAATGTCGATCATAGTAAGGCAAAAAATGGAAAAAGTCGATTTTTTCCATGTTTTAAGATCCAATTTTAGACAATCTTTAATGTAGCCCTAAAATATTGTAAAAGTGAATGAAATTCATAAAATATACATATACCAACATTAAATACTATGCAAATTTAGCTAAAAAAAGCATCATTTAGAAATGAAAATGGGACATAAATTACGATCTATACGTTGAATTTTTTCAAAAATTTACTGGAATTACTAATTTTTGGCTATAATATGCTTAGTTTATGGTTTTGAAAATATATATCGAAAACTAGACAAAAGTCGTCAAAAAATTCAATAAAATAATCGTTCCTAATTGAAATGAAAATTTTGTACCAAAATTGATTTTCTCTGTGTTTTGAGCACTTTTGATAAAACTTGAACTTATCTTTTCAATATTTTTCATTTGAATAAGAAACTTAATAAAAAACTGCTTTATCTTACTGTTTTCAACAATATAATGCCAAAGTAATTCAAAAATCGACGTAAAATTTCACTGAAATGTCGATCATAGTAAGGCAAAAAATTAATGGAAAAATATGAAAATAAAAACCCACTCTAATAGACAGAGTTTATTTCCACGACAGTTTCGACGCCCACTGGCATCCTCCTCGGGTGGATACAGAAACACAAATGAACCAAAACAAGAGGGAAAAACAGTTCAGGGATCGACCGTTAAGAAATTCGCACCTAGGTTAGATTCCATTCTCTCGAGACAGGAGGGGCATTTTCATTAAGTACATTCGCACAAATTTTTAAAACTATCTTCCTGTTCTAAACATACAGATTCTATTATTTTTTACATAATTATTACATTTATAATTAAATTTATTACATTTAATATTGCATAACTATTAATTACAGAAATTATAAATTTATTATTACATTGGTTATTACATTGTTGTTTATTATACAGAAATTATAAACCGAAAAAACGAATGAAAAAAGCCGATTAGGAAATAATCCAGAGACCATTGAGAAATTCGCACCTCGGTTAGATTAGGGTAAAGGTAATAATAATAAATGTAAAAAAATGTAAATGTAATAATAAATGCAGTAATTATGTAAAAATATTAGAATCTGTATGTATAGAACAAGAAGATAGTTTTAATTTGTGGGAATGTAGTTATAAGCTGACCCTGTAATAAAATGCCCTTCTGGTTTCGGGAGAACGATATCTAACCTAGGTGCGAATTTCTCAATGGTCTCTGGATTATTTCCTAATCGGCTTTTTTCATTCGTTTTTTCGGTTTATAATTTCTGTATAATAAACAACAATGTAATAACCAATGTAATAATAAATTTATAATTTCTGTAATTAATAATTATGCAATATTAAATGTAATAAATTTAATTATAAATGTAATAATTATGTAAAAAATAATAGAATCTGTATGTTTAGAACAGGAAGATAGTTTTAAAAATTTGTGCGAATGTACTTAATGAAAATGCCCCTCCTGTCTCGAGAGAATGGAATCTAACCTAGGTGCGAATTTCTTAACGGTCGATCCCTGAACTGATTTTCCCTCTTGTTTTGGTTCATTTGTGTTTCTGTATCCACCCGAGGAGGATGCCAGTGGGCGTCGAAACTGTCGTGGAAATAAACTCTGTCTATTAGAGTGGGTTTTTATTTTCATATTTTGACCTTCACGTAGAAAAAAGTGAAGTTTTTTGCATTTATTAATGGAAAAAGTCGATGTTTTCCATGTTTTAAGATCCAACTTTTAGACAATCTTTAATGTAGCCCTAAAATATTATAAAAGTGAATGAAATTCATGAAATGATATATACACCAACATTAAATTCTGCAAATTTTAGCTTAAAATTCGCATCATTTAGCCTATTTTTAGATTTAGAAATGAAAATGGGACTATAAATTACGATCTATACGGTTGAATTTTTTTCAAAATATTTAACTGGAATTAGTAATTTTTGGCTATAATATGCATTAGTTTATGGTTTTGTACAATATATATCGAAAACTAGAGAAAAATCGTCAAAAAATTTCACTAAAATTCGTTCCTAATGAAATGAAAATTTTGTACCAAAAAGTGTTCTTCTCCGTGTTTTGAGCACTTTTTGTGAGTTTTTCTTATGACGAAACCTAAACTTATCTTTTTCGATATTTTTCAATCCTATTAGCAACAATTGATAAAAAACTGCTTTATCTTACTGTTTTGAAGAATATAATGCCAAAATAATTAAAAAATCGACATAAAATTTCAATGAAATGTCGATCATAGTAAGGCAAAAAATTGATGGAAAAAGTAAAAGTCGATTTTTTCCATGTTTTCAGATCCAATTTTTAGACAAGCTTTAATGTAGCCCTAAAATATTGTAAAACTGAATGAAATTCATAAAATGATACATATATACCAACATTAAATACTATGCAAATTTTAGCTAAAAAACCGCATCATTTAGAAATGAAAATGGGACCATAAATTAGGATCTATACGGTTGAATTTTTTTCAAAATATTTAACTGGAATTACTAATTTTTGGCTATAATATGCTTTAGTTTATGGTTTTGTAAAATATATATCGAAAACTAGACAAAAGTCGTCAAAAAATTTCATTAAAATTAATTTCTATTGAAATGAAAATTTTGTACCAAAAAGTGATTTTCTCTGTGTTTTGAGCACTTTTTGATAAAACTTGAACTTATCTCTTTCAATATTTTTCATTTGAATAAGAAACTATTAATAAAAAACTGCTTTATCTTACTGTTTTCAACAATATAATGCCAAAGTAATTCAAAAATCGACGTAAAATTTCACTGAAATGTCGATCATAGTAAGGCAAAAAATTAATGGAAAAAGTCGATTTTTTCCATGTTTTAAGATCCAACTTTTAGACAATCTTTAATGTAGCCCTAAAATATTGTAAAAGTGAATGAAATTCATGAAATGATATATACACCAACATTAAATACTGCAAATTTTAGCTTAAAATTCGCATCATTTAGCCTATTTTAGATTTAGAAATGAAAATGGGACTATAAATTACGATCTATACGGTTGAATTTTTTTCAAAATATTTAACTGGAATTAGTAATTTTTGGCTATAATATGCCTTAGTTTATGGTTTTGTACAATATATATCGAAAACTAGAGAAAAATCGTCAAAAAATTTCACTAAAATTCGTTCCTAATAAAATGAAAATTTTGTACCAAAAAGTGTTCTTCTCCGTGTTTTTAGCACTTTTTGTGAGTTTTTCTTATGATAAAACTTGAACTTATCTTTTTCAATATTTTTCATTCGAATAAGAAACTATTGATAAAAAACTGCTTTATCTTACTGTTTTCAACAATATAATGCCAAAGAAATTCAAAAATCGACGTAAAATTTCACTGAAATGTCGATCATAGTAAGGCAAAAAATTAATGGAAAAAGTCGATTTTTTCCATGTTTTAAGATCCAATTTTTAGACAATCTTTAATGTAGACCTAAAATTTTGTAAAAGTGAATGAAATTCTTGAAATGATATATACCAACATTAAATACTATGGAAATTTTAGCTTAAAAATCGCATCATTTAGCCTATTTTTAGATTTAGAAATGAAAATGGGACTATAAATTACGATCTATACGGTTGAATTTATTTCAAAATATTTAACTGGAATTAGTAATTTTTGGCTATAATATGCCTTAGTTTATGGTTTTGTACAATATATATCGAAAACTAGACAAAAATCGTCAAAAACGTCACTAAAATTCGTCCTAATGAAATGAAAATTTTGTACCAAAAAGTGTTCTTCTCCGTGTTTTGAGCACTTTTTTGCATTTTACTTATGATGAAACATGAACTTATCTTTTTCAATATTTTTCAATCCTATTAGCAACAATTGATAAAAAACTGCTTTATCTTACTGTTTTCAACAATATAATGCCAAAATAATTTCAAAAAAATCGACACTTTACATTGAAATTTTATGTCGATTTTTGAATTATTTTGGCATTATATTGTTGAAAACAGTAAGATAAAGCAGTTTTTTATCAATTGTTGCTAATAGGATTGAAAAATATTGAAAAAGATAAGTTCATGTTTCATCATAAGTAAAATGCACAAAAGTGCTCAAAACACGGAGAAGAACACTTTTTGGTACAAAATTTTCATTTCATTAGGAACGAATTTTAGTGACGTTTTTGACGATTTTGTCTATTTTCGATATATATTGTACAAAACCATAAACTAAGGCATATTATAGCCAAAAATTACTAATTCCAGTTAAATATTTTGAAATAAATTCAACCGTATAGATCGTAATTTATAGTCCCATTTTCATTTCTAAATCTAAAAATAGGCTAAATGATGCGATTTTTAAGCTAAAATTTCCATAGTATTTAATGTTGGTATATATCATTTCAAGAATTTCATTCACTTTTACAAAATTTTAGGTCTACATTAAAGATTGTCTAAAAATTGGATCTTAAAACATGGAAAAAATCGACTTTTTCCATTAATTTTTTGCCTTACTATGATCGACATTTCAGTGAAATTTTACGTCGATTTTTGAATTTCTTTGGCATTATATTGTTGAAAACAGTAAGATAAAGCAGTTTTTTATCAATAGTTTCTTATTCGAATGAAAAATATTGAAAAAGATAAGTTCAAGTTTTATCATAAGAAAAACTCACAAAAAGTGCTAAAAACACGGAGAAGAACACTTTTTGGTACAAAATTTTCATTTTATTAGGAACGAATTTTAGTGAAATTTTTTGACGATTTTTCTCTAGTTTTCGATATATATTGTACAAAACCATAAACTAAGGCATATTATAGCCAAAAATTACTAATTCCAGTTAAATATTTTGAAAAAAATTCAACCGTATAGATCGTAATTTATAGTCCCATTTTCATTTCTAAATCTAAAAATAGGCTAAATGATGCGAATTTTAAGCTAAAATTTGCAGTATTTAATGTTGGTGTATATATCATTTCATGAATTTCATTCACTTTTACAATATTTTAGGGCTACATTAAAGATTGTCTAAAAGTTGGATCTTAAAACATGGAAAAAATCGACTTTTTCCATTAATTTTTTGCCTTACTATGATCGACATTTCAGTGAAATTTTACGTCGATTTTTGAATTACTTTGGCATTATATTGTTGAAAACAGTAAGATAAAGCAGTTTTTATTAATAGTTTCTTATTCAAATGAAAAATATTGAAAGAGATAAGTTCAAGTTTTATCAAAAAGTGCTCAAAACACAGAGAAAATCACTTTTTGGTACAAAATTTTCATTTCAATAGAAATTAATTTTAATGAAATTTTTTGACGACTTTTGTCTAGTTTTCGATATATATTTACAAAACCATAAACTAAAGCATATTATAGCCAAAAATTAGTAATTCCAGTTAAATATTTTGAAAAAAATTCAACCGTATAGATCCTAATTTATGGTCCCATTTTCATTTCTAAATGATGCGGTTTTTTTAGCTAAAATTTGCATAGTATTTAATGTTGGTATATATGTATCATTTTATGAATTTCATTCAGTTTTACAATATTTTAGGGCTACATTAAAGCTTGTCTAAAAATTGGATCTGAAAACATGGAAAAATCGACTTTTACTTTTTCCATCAATTTTTTGCCTTACTATGATCGACATTTCATTGAAATTTTATGTCGATTTTTTAATTATTTTGGCATTATATTCTTCAAAAGTAAGATAAAGCAGTTTTTTATCAATTGTTGCTAATAGGATTGAAAAATATCGAAAAAGATAAGTTTAGGTTTCGTCATAAGAAAAACTCACAAAAAGTGCTCAAAACACGGAGAAGAACACTTTTTGGTACAAAATTTTCATTTCATTAGGAACGAATTTTAGTGAAATTTTTTGACGATTTTTCTCTAGTTTTCGATATATATTGTACAAAACCATAAACTAATGCATATTATAGCCAAAAATTACTAATTCCAGTTAAATATTTTGAAAAAAATTCAACCGTATAGATCGTAATTTATAGTCCCATTTTCATTTCTAAATCTAAAAATAGGCTAAATGATGCGAATTTTAAGCTAAAATTTGCAGAATTTAATGTTGGTGTATATATCATTTCATGAATTTCATTCACTTTTATAATATTTTAGGGCTACATTAAAGATTGTCTAAAAGTTGGATCTTAAAACATGGAAAACATCGACTTTTTCCATTAATAAATGCAAAAAACTTCACTTTTTTCTACGTGAAGGTCAAAATATGAAAATAAAAACCCACTCTAATAGACAGAGTTTATTTCCACGACAGTTTCGACGCCCACTGGCATCCTCCTCGGTGGATACAGAAACACAAATGAACCAAAACAAGAGGGAAAATCAGTTCAGGGATCGACCGTTAAGAAATTCGCACCTAGGTTAGATTCCATTCTCTCGAGACAGGAGGGGCATTTTCATTAAGTACATTCGCACAAATTTTTAAAACTATCTTCCTGTTCTAAACATACAGATTCTATTATTTTTTACATAATTATTACATTTATAATTAAATTTATTACATTTAATATTGCATAATTATTAATTACAGAAATTATAAATTTATTATTACATTGGTTATTACATTGTTGTTTATTATACAGAAATTATAAACCGAAAAAACGAATGAAAAAAGCCGATTAGGAAATAATCCAGAGACCATTGAGAAATTCGCACCTAGGTTAGATATCGTTCTCCCGAAACCAGAAGGGCATTTTATTACAGGGTCAGCTTATAACTACATTCCCACAAATTAAAACTATCTTCTTGTTCTATACATACAGATTCTAATATTTTTACATAATTACTGCATTTATTATTACATTTACATTTTTTTACATTTATTATTATTACCTTTACCCTAATCTAACCGAGGTGCGAATTTCTCAATGGTCTCTGGATTATTTCCTAATCGGCTTTTTTCATTCGTTTTTTCGGTTTATAATTTCTGTATAATAAACAACAATGTAATAACCAATGTAATAATAAATTTATAATTTCTGTAATTAATAGTTATGCAATATTAAATGTAATAAATTTAATTATAAATGTAATAATTATGTAAAAAATAATAGAATCTGTATGTTTAGAACAGGAAGATAGTTTTAAAAATTTGTGCGAATGTACTTAATGAAAATGCCCCTCCTGTCTCGAGAGAATGGAATCTAACCTAGGTGCGAATTTCTTAACGGTCGATCCCTGAACTGTTTTTCCCTCTTGTTTTGGTTCATTTGTGTTTCTGTATCCACCCGAGGAGGATGCCAGTGGGCGTCGAAACTGTCGTGGAAATAAACTCTGTCTATTAGAGTGGGTTTTTATTTTCATATTTTTCCATTAATTTTTTGCCTTACTATGATCGACATTTCAGTGAAATTTTACGTCGATTTTTGAATTACTTTGGCATTATATTGTTGAAAACAGTAAGATAAAGCAGTTTTTTATTAATAGTTTCTTATTCAAATGAAAAATATTGAAAGAGATAAGTTCAAGTTTTATCAAAAAGTGCTCAAAACACAGAGAAAATCACTTTTTGGTACAAAATTTTCATTTCAATAGAAATTAATTTTAATTAAATTTTTTGACGACTTTTGTCTAGTTTTCGATATATATTTTACAAAACCATAAACTAAAGCATATTATAGCCAAAAATTAGTAATTCCAGTTAAATATTTTGAAAAAAATTCAACCGTATAGATCCTAATTTATGGTCCCATTTTCATTTCTAAATGATGCGGTTTTTTAGCTAAAATTTGCATAGTATTTAATGTTGGTATATATGTATCATTTTATGAATTTCATTCAGTTTTACAATATTTTAGGGCTACATTAAAGCTTGTCTAAAAATTGGATCTGAAAACATGGAAAAAATCGACTTTTACTTTTTCCATCAATTTTTTGCCTTACTATGATCGACATTTCATTGAAATTTTATGTCGATTTTTGAATTATTTTGGCATTATATTGTTGAAAACAGTAAGATAAAGCAGTTTTTTATCAATTGTTGCTAATAGGATTGAAAAATATTGAAAAAGATAAGTTCATGTTTCATCATAAGTAAAATGCACAAAAAGTGCTCAAAACACGGAGAAGAACACTTTTTGGTACAAAATTTTCATTTCATTAGGAACGAATTTTAGTGACGTTTTTGACGATTTTTGTCTAGTTTTCGATATATATTGTACAAAACCATAAACTAAGGCATATTATAGCCAAAAATTACTAATTCCAGTTAAATATTTTGAAATAAATTCAACCGTATAGATCGTAATTTATAGTCCCATTTTCATTTCTAAATCTAAAAATAGGCTAAATGATGCGATTTTTAAGCTAAAATTTCCATAGTATTTAATGTTGGTATATATCATTTCAAGAATTTCATTCACTTTTACAAAATTTTAGGTCTACATTAAAGATTGTCTAAAAATTGGATCTTAAAACATGGAAAAAATCGACTTTTTCCATTAATTTTTTGCCTTACTATGATCGACATTTCAGTGAAATTTTACGTCGATTTTTGAATTTCTTTGGCATTATATTGTTGAAAAAGTAAGATAAAGCAGTTTTTTATCAATAGTTTCTTATTCGAATGAAAAATATTGAAAAAGATAAGTTCAGTTTTATCATAAGAAAAACTCACAAAAAGTGCTAAAAACACGGAGAAGAACACTTTTTGGTACAAAATTTTCATTTTATTAGGAACGAATTTTAGTGAAATTTTTTGACGATTTTTCTCTAGTTTTCGATATATATTGTACAAAACCATAAACTAAGGCATATTATAGCCAAAAATTACTAATTCCAGTTAAATATTTTGAAAAAAATTCAACCGTATAGATCGTAATTTATAGTCCCATTTTCATTTCTAAATCTAAAAATAGGCTAAATGATGCGAATTTTAAGCTAAAATTTGCAGTATTTAATGTTGGTGTATATATCATTTCATGAATTTCATTCACTTTTATAATATTTTAGGGCTACATTAAAGATTGTCTAAAAGTTGGATCTTAAAACATGGAAAACATCGACTTTTTCCATTAATAAATGCAAAAAACTTCACTTTTTTCTACGTGAAGGTCAAAATATGAAAATAAAAACCCACTCTAATAGACAGAGTTTATTTCCACGACAGTTTCGACGCCCACTGGCATCCTCCTCGGGTGGATACAGAAACACAAATGAACCAAAACAAGAGGGAAAATCAGTTCAGGGATCGACCGTTAAGAAATTCGCACCTAGGTTAGATTCCATTCTCTCGAGACAGGAGGGGCATTTTCATTAAGTACATTCGCACAAATTTTTAAAACTATCTTCCTGTTCTAAACATACAGATTCTATTATTTTTTACATAATTATTACATTTATAATTAAATTTATTACATTTAATATTGCATAATTATAATTACAGAAATTATAAATTTATTATTACATTGGTTATTACATTGTTGTTTATTATACAGAAATTATAAACCGAAAAAACGAATGAAAAAAGCCGATTAGGAAATAATCCAGAGACCATTGAGAAATTCGCACCTAGGTTAGATATCGTTCTCCCGAAACCAGAAGGGCATTTTATTACAGGGTCAGCTTATAACTACATTCCCACAAATTAAAACTATCTTCTTGTTCTATACATACAGATTCTAATATTTTTACATAATTACTGCATTTATTATTACATTTACATTTTTTTACATTTATTATTATTACCTTTACCCTAATCTAACCGAGGTGCGAATTTCTCAATGGTCTCTGGATTATTTCCTAATCGGCTTTTTTCATTCGTTTTTTCGGTTTATAATTTCTGTATAATAAACAACAATGTAATAACCAATGTAATAATAAATTTATAATTTCTGTAATTAATAGTTATGCAATATTAAATGTAATAAATTTAATTATAAATGTAATAATTATGTAAAAAATAATAGAATCTGTATGTTTAGAACAGGAAGATAGTTTTAAAAATTTGTGCGAATGTACTTAATGAAAATGCCCCTCCTGTCTCGAGAGAATGGAATCTAACCTAGGTGCGAATTTCTTAACGGTCGATCCCTGAACTGTTTTTCCCTCTTGTTTTGGTTCATTTGTGTTTCTGTATCCACCCGAGGAGGATGCCAGTGGGCGTCGAAACTGTCGTGGAAATAAACTCTGTCTATTAGAGTGGGTTTTTATTTTCATATTTTTCCATTAATTTTTTGCCTTACTATGATCGACATTTCAGTGAAATTTTACGTCGATTTTTGAATTACTTTGGCATTATATTGTTGAAAACAGTAAGATAAAGCAGTTTTTATTAATAGTTTCTTATTCAAATGAAAAATATTGAAAGAGATAAGTTCAAGTTTTATCAAAAAGTGCTCAAAACACAGAGAAAATCACTTTTGGTACAAAATTTTCATTTCAATAGAAATTAATTTTAATTAAATTTTTTGACGACTTTTGTCTAGTTTTCGATATATATTTTACAAAACCATAAACTAAAGCATATTATAGCCAAAAATTAGTAATTCCAGTTAAATATTTTGAAAAAAATTCAACCGTATAGATCCTAATTTATGGTCCCATTTTCATTTCTAAATGATGCGGTTTTTTAGCTAAAATTTGCATAGTATTTAATGTTGGTATATATGTATCATTTTATGAATTTCATTCAGTTTTACAATATTTTAGGGCTACATTAAAGCTTGTCTAAAAATTGGATCTGAAAACATGGAAAAAATCGACTTTTACTTTTTCCATCAATTTTTTGCCTTACTATGATCGACATTTCATTGAAATTTTATGTCGATTTTTGAATTATTTTGGCATTATATTGTTGAAAACAGTAAGATAAAGCAGTTTTTTATCAATTGTTGCTAATAGGATTGAAAAATATTGAAAAAGATAAGTTCATGTTTCATCATAAGTAAAATGCACAAAAAGTGCTCAAAACACGGAGAAGAACACTTTTTGGTACAAAATTTTCATTTCATTAGAACGAATTTTAGTGACGTTTTTGACGATTTTTGTCTAGTTTTCGATATATATTGTACAAAACCATAAACTAAGGCATATTATAGCCAAAAATTACTAATTCCAGTTAAATATTTTGAAATAAATTCAACCGTATAGATCGTAATTTATAGTCCCATTTTCATTTCTAAATCTAAAAATAGGCTAAATGATGCGATTTTTAAGCTAAAATTTCCATAGTATTTAATGTTGGTATATATCATTTCAAGAATTTCATTCACTTTTACAAAATTTTAGGTCTACATTAAAGATTGTCTAAAAATTGGATCTTAAAACATGGAAAAAATCGACTTTTTCCATTAATTTTTTGCCTTACTATGATCGACATTTCAGTGAAATTTTACGTCGATTTTTGAATTTCTTTGGCATTATATTGTTGAAAACAGTAAGATAAAGCAGTTTTTTATCAATAGTTTCTTATTCGAATGAAAAATATTGAAAAGATAAGTTCAAGTTTATCATAAGAAAAACTCACAAAAAGTGCTAAAAACACGGAGAAGAACACTTTTTGGTACAAAATTTTCATTTTATTAGGAACGAATTTTAGTGAAATTTTTTGACGATTTTTCTCTAGTTTTCGATATATATTGTACAAAACCATAAACTAAGGCATATTATAGCCAAAAATTACTAATTCCAGTTAAATATTTTGAAAAAAATTCAACCGTATAGATCGTAATTTATAGTCCCATTTCATTTCTAAATCTAAAAATAGGCTAAATGATGCGAATTTTAAGCTAAAATTTGCAGTATTTAATGTTGGTGTATATATCATTTCATGAATTTCATTCACTTTTACAATATTTTAGGGCTACATTAAAGATTGTCTAAAAGTTGGATCTTAAAACATGGAAAAAATCGACTTTTTCCATTAATTTTTTGCCTTACTATGATCGACATTTCAGTGAAATTTTACGTCGATTTTTGAATTACTTTGGCATTATATTGTTGAAAACAGTAAGATAAAGCAGTTTTTTATTAATAGTTTCTTATTCAAATGAAAAATATTGAAAGAGATAAGTTCAAGTTTTATCAAAAAGTGCTCAAAACACAGAGAAAATCACTTTTTGGTACAAAATTTTCATTTCAATAGAAATTAATTTTAATGAAATTTTTTGACGACTTTTGTCTAGTTTTCGATATATATTTTACAAAACCATAAACTAAAGCATATTATAGCCAAAAATTAGTAATTCCAGTTAAATATTTTGAAAAAAATTCAACCGTATAGATCCTAATTTATGGTCCCATTTTCATTTCTAAATGATGCGGTTTTTTAGCTAAAATTTGCATAGTATTTAATGTTGGTATATATGTATCATTTTATGAATTTCATTCAGTTTTACAATATTTTAGGGCTACATTAAAGCTTGTCTAAAAATTGGATCTGAAAACATGGAAAAAATCGACTTTTACTTTTTCCATCAATTTTTTGCCTTACTATGATCGACATTTCATTGAAATTTTATGTCGATTTTTAATTATTTTGGCATTATATTCTTCAAAACAGTAAGATAAAGCAGTTTTTTATCAATTGTTGCTAATAGGATTGAAAAATATCGAAAAAGATAAGTTTAGGTTTCGTCATAAGAAAAACTCACAAAAAGTGCTCAAAACACGGAGAAGAACACTTTTTGGTACAAAATTTTCATTTCATTAGGAACGAATTTTAGTGAAATTTTTTGACGATTTTTCTCTAGTTTTCGATATATATTGTACAAAACCATAAACTAATGCATATTATAGCCAAAAATTACTAATTCCAGTTAAATATTTTGAAAAAAATTCAACCGTATAGATCGTAATTTATAGTCCCATTTTCATTTCTAAATCTAAAAATAGGCTAAATGATGCGAATTTTAAGCTAAAATTTGCAGAATTTAATGTTGGTGTATATATCATTTCATGAATTTCATTCACTTTTATAATATTTTAGGGCTACATTAAAGATTGTCTAAAAGTTGGATCTTAAAACATGGAAAACATCGACTTTTTCCATTAATAAATGCAAAAAACTTCACTTTTTTCTACGTGAAGGTCAAAATATGAAAATAAAAACCCACTCTAATAGACAGAGTTTATTTCCACGACAGTTTCGACGCCCACTGGCATCCTCCTCGGGTGGATACAGAAACACAAATGAACCAAAACAAGAGGGAAAATCAGTTCAGGGATCGACCGTTAAGAAATTCGCACCTAGGTTAGATTCCATTCTCTCGAGACAGGAGGGGCATTTTCATTAAGTACATTCGCACAAATTTTTAAAACTATCTTCCTGTTCTAAACATACAGATTCTATTATTTTTTACATAATTATTACATTTATAATTAAATTTATTACATTTAATATTGCATAATTTTAATTACAGAAATTATAAATTTATTATTACATTGGTTATTACATTGTTGTTTATTATACAGAAATTATAAACCGAAAAAACGAATGAAAAAAGCCGATTAGGAAATAATCCAGAGACCATTGAGAAATTCGCACCTAGGTTAGATATCGTTCTCCCGAAACCAGAAGGGCATTTTATTACAGGGTCAGCTTATAACTACATTCCCACAAATTAAAACTATCTTCTTGTTCTATACATACAGATTCTAATATTTTTACATAATTACTGCATTTATTATTACATTTACATTTTTTTACATTTATATTATTACCTTTACCCTAATCTAACCGAGGTGCGAATTTCTCAATGGTCTCTGGATTATTTCCTAATCGGCTTTTTTCATTCGTTTTTTCGGTTTATAATTTCTGTATAATAAACAACAATGTAATAACCAATGTAATAATAAATTTATAATTTCTGTAATTAATAGTTATGCAATATTAAATGTAATAAATTTAATTATAAATGTAATAATTATGTAAAAAATAATAGAATCTGTATGTTTAGAACAGGAAGATAGTTTTAAAAATTTGTGCGAATGTACTTAATGAAAATGCCCCTCCTGTCTCGAGAGAATGGAATCTAACCTAGGTGCGAATTTCTTAACGGTCGATCCCTGAACTGTTTTTCCCTCTTGTTTTGGTTCATTTGTGTTTCTGTATCCACCCGAGGAGGATGCCAGTGGGCGTCGAAACTGTCGTGGAAATAAACTCTGTCTATTAGAGTGGGTTTTTATTTTCATATTTTTCCATTAATTTTTTGCCTTACTATGATCGACATTTCAGTGAAATTTTACGTCGATTTTTGAATTACTTTGGCATTATATTGTTGAAAACAGTAAGATAAAGCAGTTTTTTATTAATAGTTTCTTATTCAAATGAAAAATATTGAAAGAGATAAGTTCAAGTTTTATCAAAAAGTGCTCAAAACACAGAGAAAATCACTTTTGGTACAAAATTTTCATTTCAATAGAAATTAATTTTAATTAAATTTTTTGACGACTTTTGTCTAGTTTTCGATATATATTTTACAAAACCATAAACTAAAGCATATTATAGCCAAAAATTAGTAATTCCAGTTAAATATTTTGAAAAAAATTCAACCGTATAGATCCTAATTTATGGTCCCATTTTCATTTCTAAATGATGCGGTTTTTTAGCTAAAATTTGCATAGTATTTAATGTTGGTATATATGTATCATTTTATGAATTTCATTCAGTTTTACAATATTTTAGGGCTACATTAAAGCTTGTCTAAAAATTGGATCTGAAAACATGGAAAAAATCGACTTTTACTTTTTCCATCAATTTTTTGCCTTACTATGATCGACATTTCATTGAAATTTATGTCGATTTTTGAATTATTTTGGCATTATATTGTTGAAAACAGTAAGATAAAGCAGTTTTTTATCAATTGTTGCTAATAGGATTGAAAAATATTGAAAAAGATAAGTTCATGTTTCATCATAAGTAAAATGCACAAAAAGTGCTCAAAACACGGAGAAGAACACTTTTTGGTACAAAATTTTCATTTCATTAGGAACGAATTTTAGTGACGTTTTTGACGATTTTTGTCTAGTTTTCGATATATATTGTACAAAACCATAAACTAAGGCATATTATAGCCAAAAATTACTAATTCCAGTTAAATATTTTGAAATAAATTCAACCGTATAGATCGTAATTTATAGTCCCATTTTCATTTCTAAATCTAAAAATAGGCTAAATGATGCGATTTTTAAGCTAAAATTTCCATAGTATTTAATGTTGGTATATATCATTTCAAGAATTTCATTCACTTTTACAAAATTTTAGGTCTACATTAAAGATTGTCTAAAAATTGGATCTTAAAACATGGAAAAAATCGACTTTTTCCATTAATTTTTTGCCTTACTATGATCGACATTTCAGTGAAATTTTACGTCGATTTTTGAATTACTTTGGCATTATATTGTTGAAAACAGTAAGATAAAGCAGTTTTTTATTAATAGTTTCTTATTCAAATGAAAAATATTGAAAGAGATAAGTTCAAGTTTTATCAAAAAGTGCTCAAAACACAGAGAAAATCACTTTTTGCTACAAAATTTTCATTTCAATAGAAATTAATTTTAATGAAATTTTTTGACGACTTTTGTCTAGTTTTCGACATATATTTTACAAAACCATAAACTAAAGCATATTATAGCCAAAAATTAGTAATTCCAGTTAAATATTTTGAAAAAAAATTCAACTGTATAGATCCTAATTTATGGTCCCATTTTCATTTCTAAATGATGCGGTTTTTTAGCTAAAATTTGCATAGTATTTAATGTTGGTATATATGTATCATTTTATGAATTCATTCAGTTTACAATATTTTAGGGCTACATTAAAGCTTGTCTAAAAATTGGATCTGAAAACATGGAAAAAATCGACTTTACTTTTCATCATCATTTTTTGCCTTACTATGATCGACATTTCATTGAAATTTTATGTCGATTTTTAATTATTTTGGCATTCTATTGTTGAAAACAGTAAGATAAAGAAGTTTTTTATCAATTGTTGCTAATAGGATTGAAAAATATCGAAAAAGATAAGTTTAGGTTTCGTCATAAGAAAAACTCACAAAAAGTGCTCAAAAGGAAGAGAAGAACACTTTTTGGTACAAAATTTTCATTTCATTAGGAACGAATTTTAGTGAAATTTTTTGACGATTTTTCTCTAGTTTTCGATATATATTGTACAAAACCATAAACTAATGCATATTATAGCCAAAAATTACTAATTCCAGTTAAATATTTTGAAAAAAATTCAACCGTATAGATCGTAATTTATAGTCCCATTTTCATTTCTAAATCTAAAATAGGCTAAATGATGCGAATTTTAAGCTAAAATTTGCAGTATTTAATGTTGGTGTATATATCATTTCATGAATTTCATTCACTTTTATAATATTTTAGGGCTACATTAAAGATTGTCTAAAAGTTGGATCTTAAAACATGGAAAAAATCGACTTTTTCCATTAATTTTTTGCCTTACTATGATCGACATTTTAGTGAAATTTTACGTCGATTTTTGAATTACTTTGGCATTACATTGTTGAAAACAGTAAGATAAAGCAGTTTTTTATTAATAGTTTCTTATTCAAATGAAAAATATTGAAAGAGATAAGTTCAAGTTTTATCAAAAAGTGCTCAAAACACAGAGAAAATCACTTTTTGGTACAAAATTTTCATTTCAATAGAAATTAATTTTAATTAAATTTTTTGACGACTTTTGTCTAGTTTTCGATATATATGTAGCGGATCGACAAGAAATAGACCAACAAATCGACAGACATACTTTCTTTCCACGCTACCATAAAACAGGTTGGAACACACGTGGGCAAGAGTAAAACAATGGAGCGTCTATTTTTCCCCAATGGGAGCGAACAAAAACCGTTAACGACTAAAAGACGCGTGGACAAAGCGTCTTAAGAATGAAGTCTACGTCACAGGCCTACGGTATAAAAGGAGCTTCCACTTTATACTCACCACTCACTCACTCTCACTCACACTGGACGCACGTCATCACGTGAGCAGCGCGTCCACCAACCGCTTTCCGGCCCCCTGGCCGAGGGGCCGCGGCCGCTACTTTCTTCAGGGCCTACAATTTGTCTTCACGTAAGATCTAAAGACCACCTGCAGAAGCAATCCAACGAGGCCCAACCGGAATCACTTCGGGCCTGCGGTTTGCCGGGTCGGCCTTCAAGTTTCTCTACATTCCTCGAGATTATTCAGCACCACAGGCGCTCATAAGGCCAGCCTGCACCTCGAGAAGTAACATCACCTCAGGCCTCCACGAAGCCTACATCCATCATCTCAAGAGGCTTAACGAACAACGACAGCTCGAATCTGCGTAATAGGTTCGTCGTCCAGCCTTCAAGTTTTTACGTCCCTAAGCTAAGTACTTATTCGTAAGTACTCTTCAAGCCTACATTAGCCTACCGCCGAACGGTAGGCTATACTCCCAAAGTGTGTATACGCGTCCACTGACCTCGTAAAGAACGCAGTAGGCCTATCATCCAATTCAAGTGTCAATTCAATACCGTTTATTCCGCGTACCATCCGTCATTATGTTCAAGTCATATAAATGTGTGTTTAAATAAATGTTCTCTTGACGTAATCACTTAACATCACATAATGTCCTTTATATAAATGATATGTGCAAGCATTTCAATCCATTATTATTAGGCCACATCAATTATTCTATGTGCATCCATGCAATCATTTAGCCTACTTAATCAGTGTCATGTTTTCCATTCAATGTACCAAACGCACGTGCATTCTTTATATCATTAACTAGGCCTATTCAATGTTCATGTGCATGCCATTTACATACCATCGATGAGTATTACATTATTTATTACGTGTCAATTAAGCTATTAACATTTCATCTTATTAGCTAAGCCTATGCCATAAGCATAACGTAAAACTACCAATTAATTACTGTCAATTCTTTGTTATATCACAGTGAATAAAATAACGGATTTATTTTCATAATAAACTACAAAAGTAAGGTGTCTTTCATAACCTTAATATTAATTTGCTTTGGCCGTAAACCAAAGCTGGTGACCTCGCTGCCATTTCGGTCACTTCCAATAGTATGGTGGACCTAATCAAATACCATTCATTCCAATCGGTGATACTGTATTACATCATAAATTATTAACCCAGCCTATCATTATAAAGCAATCAGTCATTGCCTAAATCAATCGTTGCATACAATTAAATCATTATCACCTTAAACGGCTAAAACTAGCTCCACTATAAATTGGTGTAACCCCGGAGTGACTCGAATTATTTTACGTTATTTATTCACAGCGATCCTTGTTTAGCTATTATTGACCATTTCATTTTTTTGCAGCCACATTAAATAATTTCTATGTAAATACGGTATTCATAAATTCAATGTGATTTTCTGCAGCCATATCAAATAATTCTATGTACGTACGGTTTCATAAATTCAGTGAAATTATCTAGGCCTACTTGCAAACAGTGATATTCGTTCCGCGCGGTACTTTAATGCCTTACTGTCTCGCGGTCATGTGCCGTCGCACAATCACCGCAACTTTCAAATTCCCGAGTGCGTCCCCCTGAGTCGAGTCTCACTGCCTCCTGACGGCAGGGGCGCGGCGACCCCTTGGAGAAGCCACCACTGGCATTGGGTCCTGCTCCGCCGTCAAACGGATCGTGGAGGGACTCACGAAATTCACCATCTAACGCCTCAGGACAACACTCACCCCCCACCCCCCCAGCGCTGCAGTCAGTCCCAAATTCGTTTCAAACGGCGCATTCTTTCGTCACCACCTCGTCCAAAATATTCAACGGTCCCGTCTCGGCCGTTGTACGGTAAATCATTTGGCGATAAATCTGGTGACGCGCCTCATTGATCAGCGAATTTTTTCCGTAAGCACGACGGGTTTTCCCTTCCCCATTCCCTACGGGAAGGCCTAAAAAGAAAGCATTCTTTACAACGAGCAGAGTGCACACATGCCTCCACGCAACAAGCAAACTGCAAAACAGACACTTCAGGCACAGGGTTGGCGATCCCCTGCCTTCATCAACTGTCTCTTTGCATCATTCCGTGGATTAATTCCTGCTGCTCGTGGACTTGAACGACGTTTCTTTTTCTCCCTTCGGCAGGAGCGACCTCGACGACAACATCACACGACGAGTTACGGGCACAGCATTCGAACTCAGACAGTTCCCCGGCCCCTCTCGTTTCCTTCGTCCACTCTTCATTGCTCCACATTCCTGCCGAAGTCCAACCCCTGCGGCAGGAGCGACCTCAACGAGAACCACCACGCGACGAGTTACGGGCACAGCATTCGACCACCAACACAGTCCCCCGCCCCTCTCGTTTCCTCCGTTCGCTCCTCACTGTCCCCCATTCCTGCCGTACCCCAACCCCACCCCCCTGCGGAACCCCCACCCCATACACCAGCGTTTCCTCTTCCGAGCATCTGACGACCCTTCATTCCTTCCTGCGTCAGGAATTCCACGACACCAGGCCAAGCGTCAAATCTCGGAGTGGCCTCATCAGGTCTCCCAACAGAATGGTATTTCTTCTCAGTATCGTTCCTTCGTCTCTGAGAGGGAACTACTTGTAGCGGATCGACAAGAAATAGACCAACAAATCGACAGACATACTTTCTTTCCACGCTACCATAAAACAGGTTGGAACACACGTGGGCAAGAGTAAAACAATGGAGCGTCTATTTTTCCCCAATGGGAGCGAACAAAAACCGTTAACGACTAAAAGACGCGTGGACAAAGCGTCTTAAGAATGAAGTCTACGTCACAGGCCTACGGTATAAAAGGAGCTTCCACTTTATACTCACCTCACTCACACTCACTCACACTGGACGCACGTCATCACGTGAGCAGCGCGTCCACCAACCGCTTTCCGGCCCCCTGGCCGAGGGGCCGTGGCCGCTACTTTCTTCAGGGCCTACAATTTGTCTTCACGTAAGATCTAAAGACCACCTGCAGAAGCAATCCAACGAGGCCCAACCGGAATCACTTCGGGCCTGCGGTTTGCCGGGTCGGCCTTCAAGTTTCTCTACATTCCTCGAGATATTCAGCACCACAGGCGATCATAAGGCCAGCCTGCACCTCGAGAAGTAACATCACCTCAGGCCTCCACGAAGCCTACATCCATCATCTCAAGAGGCTTAACGAACAACGACAGCTCGAATCTGCGTAATAGGTTCGTCTTCACCGTCTTCAAGTTTTTACGCCCTAAGCTAAGTACTTATTCGTAAGTACTCTTAGCCTACATTAGCCTACCCGAACGGTAGGCTATACTCCCAAAGTGTGTATACGCGTCCACTGACTCTCGTAAAGAACGCAGTAGGCCTATCATCCAATTCAAGTGTCAATTCAATACCGTTTATTCCGCGTACCATCCGTCATTATGTTCAAGTCATATAAATGTGTGTTTAAATAAATGTTCTCTTGACGTAATCACTTAACATCACATAATGTCCTTTATATAAATGATATGTGCAAGCATTTCAATCCATTATTATTAGGCCACATCAATTATTCTATGTGCATCCATGCAATCATTTAGCCTACTTAATCAGTGTCATGTTTTCCATTCAATGTACCAAACGCACGTGCATTCTTTATATCATTAACTAGGCCTATTCAATGTTCATGTTGCATGCCATTTACATACCATCGATGAGTATTACATTATTTATTACGTGTCAATTAAGCTATTAACATTTCATCTTATTAGCTAAGCCTATGCCATAAGCATAACGTAAAACTACCAATTAATTACTGTCAATTCTTTGTTATATCACAGTGAATAAAATAACGGATTTATTTTCATAATAAACTACAAAAGTAAGGTGTCTTTCATAACCTTAATATTAATTTGCTTTGGCCGTAAACCAAAGCTGGTGACCTCGCTGCCATTTCGGTCACTTCCAATAGTATGGTGGACCTAATCAAATAGCCATTCATTCCAATCGGTGATACTGTATTACATCATAAATTATTAACCCAGCCTATCATTATAAAGCAATCAGTCATTGCCTAAATCAATCGTTGCATACAATTAAATCATTATCACCTTAAACGGCTAAAACTAGCTCTACTATATATATTTTACAAAACCATAAACTAAAGCATATTATAGCCAAAAATTAGTAATTCCAGTTAAATATTTTGAAAAAAATTCAACCGTATAGATCCTAATTTATGGTCCCATTTTCATTTCTAAATGATGCGGTTTTTTAGCTAAAATTTGCATAGTATTTAATGTTGGTATATGTATCATTTTATGAATTTCATTCAGTTTTACAATATTTTAGGGCTTCATTAAAGCTTGTCTAAAAATTGGATCTGAAAACATGGAAAAAATCGACTTTTACTTTTTCCATCAATTTTTTGCCTTACTATGATCGACATTTCATTGAAATTTTATGTCGATTTTTGAATTATTTTGGCATTATATTGTTGAAAACAGTAAGATAAAGCAGTTTTTTATCAATTGTTGCTAATAGGATTGAAAAATATTGAAAATGATAAGTTCAGGTTTCATCATAAGTAAAATGCACAAAAAGTGCTCAAAACACGGAGAAGAACACTTTTTGGTACAAAATTTTCATTTCATTAGGAACGGATTTTAGTGACGTTTTTGACGATTTTTGTGTAGTTTTCGATATATATTGTACAAAACCATAAACTAAGGCATATTATAGCCAAAAATTACTAATTCCAGTTAAATATTTTGAAATAAATTCAACCGTATAGATCGTAATTTATAGTCCCATTTTCATTTCTAAATCTAAAAATAGGCTAAATGATGCGATTTTTAAGCTAAAATTTCCATAGTATTTAATGTTGGTATATATCATTTCAAGAATTTCATTCACTTTTACAAAATTTTAGGTCTACATTAAAGATTGTCTAAAAATTGGATCTTAAAACATGGAAAAAATCGACTTTTTCCATTAATTTTTTGCCTTACTATGATCGACATTTCAGTGAAATTTTACGTCGATTTTTGAATTTCTTTGGCATTATATTGTTGAAAACAGTAAGATAAAGCAGTTTTTTATCAATAGTTTCTTATTCGAATGAAAATATTGAAAAAGATAAGTTCAAGTTTTATCATAAGAAAAACTCACAAAAGTGCTCAAAACACGCGGAAGAACACTTTTTGGTACAAAATTTTCATTTCATTAGGAACGAATTTTAGTGAAATTTTTTGACGATTTTTCTCTAGTTTTCGATATTATTGTACAAACCATAAACTAATGCATATTATAGCCAAAAATTACTAATTCCAGTTAAATATTTTGAAAAAAATTCAACCGTATAGATCGTAATTTATAGTCCCATTTTCATTTCTAAATCTAAAAATAGGCTAAATGATGCGAATTTTAAGCTAAAATTTGCAGTATTTAATGTTGGTGTATATATCATTTCATGAATTTCATTCACTTTTACAATATTTTAGGGCTACATTAAAGATTGTCTAAAAGTTGGATCTTAAAACATGGAAAAAATCGACTTTTTCCATTAATTTTTTGCCTTACTATGATCGACATTTCAGTGAAATTTTACGTCGATTTTTGAATTACTTTGGCATTATATTGTTGAAAACAGTAAGATAAAGCAGTTTTTTATTAATAGTTTCTTATTCAAATGAAAAATATTGAAAGAGATAAGTTCAAGTTTTATCAAAAAGTGCTCAAAACACAGAGAAAATCACTTTTTGGTACAAAATTTTCATTTCAATAGAAATTAATTTTAATTAAATTTTTTGACGACTTTTGTCTAGTTTTCGATATATATTTTACAAAACTATAAACTAAAGCATATTATAGCCAAAAATTAGTAATTCCAGTTAAATATTTTGAAAAAAATTCAACCGTATAGATCCTAATTTATGGTCCCATTTTCATTTCTAAATGATGCGGTTTTTTAGCTAAAATTTGCATAGTATTTAATGTTGGTATATATGTATCATTTTATGAATTTCATTCAGTTTTACAATATTTTAGGGCTTCATTAAAGCTTGTCTAAAAACTGGATCTGAAAACATGGAAAAAATCGACTTTTACTTTTTCCATCAATTTTTTGCCTTACTATGATCGACATTTCATTGAAATTTTATGTCGATTTTTGAATTATTTTGGCATTATATTGTTGAAAACAGTATGATAAAGCAGTTTTTTATCAATTGTTGCTAATAGGATTGAAAAATATTGAAAAAGATAAGTTCAGGTTTCATCATAAGTAAAATGCACAAAAAGTGCTCAAAACACGTAGAAGAACACCTTTTGGTACAAAATTTTCATTTCATTAGGAACGAATTTTAGTGAAGTTTTTGACGATTTTTGTCTAGTTTTCGATATATATTGTACAAAACCATAAACTATGGCATATTATAGCCAAAAATTACTAATTCCAGTTAAATATTTTGAAATAAATTCAACCGTATAGATCCTAATTTATAGTCCCATTTTCATTTCTAAATCTAAAAATAGGCTAAATGATGCGATTTTTAAGCTAAAATTTCCATAGTATTTAATGTTGGTATATATCATTTCATGAATTTCATTAACTTTTACAAAATTTTAGGTCTACATTAAAGATTGTCTAAAAATTGGATCTTAAAACATGGAAAAAATCGACTTTTTCCATTAATTTTTTGCCTTACTATGATCGACATTTCAGTGAAATTTTACGTCGATTTTTGAATTACTTTGGCATTATATTGTTGAAAACAGTAAGATAAAGCAGTTTTTTATCAATAGTTTCATATTCGAATGAAAAATATTGAAAGAGATAAGTTCAAGTTTTATCATAAGAAAATTCTGCAAAAAGTGCTGAAAACACGCAGAAAATCACTTTTTGGTACAAAATTTTCATTTCATTAGAAATGAATTTTAATGAAATATTTTGACGACTTTTGTCTAGTTTTCGATATATATTGTACAAAACCATAAACTGAAGCATATTATAGCCAAAAATTAGTAATTCCAGTTAAATATTTTGAAAAAAATTCAACCGTATAGATCCTAATTTATGGTCCCATTTTCATTTCTAAATGATGCGATTTTTTAGCTAAAATTTGGATTGTATTTAATGTTGGTATATATGTATCATTTTATGAATTTCATTCAGTTTTACAATATTTTTGGGCTACTTTAAAGCTTGTCTAAAAATTGGATCTTAAAACATGGAAAAAATCGACTTTTTCCATCAATTTTTTGCCTTACTATGATCGACATTTCATTGAAATTTTATGTCGATTTTTTAATTATTTTGGCATTATATTGTTGAAAACAGTAAGATAAAGCAGTTTTTTATCAATTGTTGCTAATAGGATTGAAAAATATTGAAAAAGATAAGTTCATGTTTCATCATAAGAAAAATGCACAAAAAGTGCTCAAAACACGGAGAAGAACACTTTTTGGTACAAAATTTTCATTTCATTAGGAACGAATTTTAGTGAAATTTTTTGACGATTTTTGTCTAGTTTTCGCAGTATATTGTACAAAACCATAAAGTAAAGCATATAATAGCCAAAAATTAGTAATTCCAGTTAAATATCTTGAAAAAAATTCAACCGTATAGATTGTAATTTATGGTCCCATTTTCATTTCTAAATGTAAAAATAGGCTAAATGATGCGATTTTTATGCTAAAATTTGCATAGTATTTAATGTTGGTGTATATATCATTTTATGAATTTCATTCAGTTTTACAATATTTTTGAGCTATATTAAAGCTTCTCTAAAAATTGTCTAGTAGGGTGGCCCACTTTTCAATTTTTTTTGAAAAGTATAGGTGATCGTAGTTTTTCCCATGATTTGGCACTATACTAGCACAGTGTTACCATTTTTACAAAAATTGATCAAGGGTCTCGCATCGACCTTGAAATTATTATTAGTTTTTTTTAAAAAATGCGTACTTTTTAACTTTTTACTGAATCAAGATTAATCATTAAGTAGAGATGTTTTCTGAATCCTCTGGGAAGTCGTTTGGTGTGCCTACCAATGTCATACGACTAACGGTTTAAAGGTTGTGCCTGTATGCAGGTAATACCAATGTGCTAGTATAGTGCCAAATAATGGGAAAAACCACGATCACCTGTAGTTTACCAAAAAATGAGTCACCATACCCGGGCGGAATGTATAATGTATATAGGTAATTAGAAAATGCACTATGCCTGTGCCAGTTACCTAACCTATTTCTTTTTTTGCAGATCATAACATTTTGAAATTCTGTCTGAGTTCCTCATCCTTTGTCATGGACAAATCGATGGCAACCATAACTGGAAGAACTCTTGAAGCTACAAATAGAGAGTCATCAAAAGGAAAGGCGAAAGTAACATCGCTGCCTTCTCTAAGACCGGCCTCGGAAATTTTTTTAATTGGCGAACCGTCGTCCTCCATCAGTGGTAGCACATTGCCAACAACACGACAGGTTTTGCAATACTTCTTCAGTGTTATCCAGTACACTGCTAACAGGAAAGACGCATTCAAAGAAACCGTAAACAACGTCTTAAAGTTTTGGAACATGGCCCGCATTAAAATAATCACAAACTCAACTGCGAACGGAAGCTAGAGGCATTGTGGAAAGAGTGGCACTTACTCCAAAAGAGCAGAAAACGAGAAACTGAGGCCGGAGGAAAACGGCAGAAGTTTTCGGACAATGTGGACAAGCTGTGGGATATCGGAGCATCTGACGCTGTCGAAGATATAAAGAAGAATCGACTGCTGTCCGACAAGGACAAGAAAGAAGACATTGACTTCTACCTCGATCACCGTGGTCCTCGGGTGGCAACGATGAGCGGGAACGATAAAGTTTTCGCTGTAAAAAGAAAGCTACAGGAAGGAAGAAAACGTCCTCGCCAGGAGCCGCAAACCTCACAGTGTGTATACGAAACCGGAGATGAGGCCGTGGAGAATGATGATACTGGCATGTCAGGAGAGTCGGAGACAGAACTAGCGTTCCCCCTGCCGAAAGAGCCAAGTGTGTCTGTCAATCTTCCTTGCCGCATCCTTAATGCACCTGCTGTCATGGAAGTGGCTGATCGTTTCCGCATGTCCAATAATCAGGTGCGTATTGTGTATAGTATCATCGATAGCGTCAGTTTTAAAGTGTCCCGTAACCCACATGTATTCTTGACAGTTTCCTTTCCTCTTTCCATTCTCTACATAGGTAGTAAGCATTGTGGCTGCTATCACACGTTCGGCGGATCCACCAGCAGACCTCAATCAGTTCAGCATCTCGAAAGAAACGGCTCGCCGGGGAAGAGTGTCACATCGCCGTGAAGTGGCGACGGCTGTGAAGGACTCCTTCACACCACCGAGGCACACTGTTGTCCACTGGGATGGCAAAATGATCAAGGTCAGTTGATTAAGTTTTCATAGCTATCAATTTAGTAATGAGATTCATGAAGCATAATGTCAATTAAAAAGAGAACTGAATGTGAACAAAAATAGGTTACTTTACAACCATGAAATTGAAATATATGGCATCACTGGCAGTGATGAGGCGGCACTTCTGGTATCTGAGGCCTCAGACCGTCATCTTCGCTCTATGCAGCAAGAAGGTGGATGGCACTGTGAAGCAACAGATGGCAGAGAAGCTGTCCCACCTCCCTGTACCCAAAGACTTCACATACGACATGACGCTACTCCCCGACCTGATCGACGAGTCCTCCTGGTTCTTATTTGCAGGTCTGAAGATGTATGGGTCTTCGTGGCTCACCCTGCCAACTGATAAGTGGGACGAGAACGAGGACTTTTGTCGTCTGAAGGATGTGATCTCTAATCTCCAGGTCACCAATGACGTCGCTGAAAGAGGAGTCCAACTGATACAAGACTATGCGAACACGGTCACAAAGGACGAGGCATAGCTGCAGGATCTTCTGCAAGTGGTGGAAAAGAACCGGAAAGAGCTCGGCGACTTCAAGAAGTCATCACTCGCCACGATGACATAGCACAGAGAGACAACGTTGCAGCCAGTGACGTGTGATAGTGGTCAATACAATGCAAAAGTGATTGTTTAAGTTATTGTTTCTTTCTTCTTTATTTGTCTGCTATTTGCGGATTTTTTTGAAAAGTATAGGTGATCGTGGTTTTTCCCATTATTTGGCACTATACTAGCACATTGGTATTACCTGTATACAGGCACACCTTTTAAACCGTTAGTCGTATGACATTGGAAGGTACACCAAACGACTTCTCTCATCAAGAGGATTCAGAAAACATCCCTACTTAATGATTTATCTTGATTCAGTAAAAAGTTAAAAAGTATGTATTTTTTAAAAAAAACTCGTAATTTCAAGGTCGATGCGAGACCCCTAGATATTGATCAATTTTTGTTAAAATGGCACCAATGTTCTAGTATAGTGCCAAATAATGGGAAAACTACGATAACCTATACTTTAAAAAATAAATTGAAAAGTGGGCCACCCTATTGTCTATGGCCGAGTGGACGTGCCATAGTCATCTCAGAGCTTGAACCGAGTGGACGTGCGAATACGATGGAACTCCCTTTGAGAAGCATTCTCAACGCCTCGTACGACGTCTCCTTGAAGAAGTCGTTGCGCGTGTTCAGGCGAAATACCGGCACCATTAACTGTCTGCTTGAAACGATTTGCAGGCATGCGAACAAACGCAACGTTATTTATATAAGTCTTGAGGAGATGCATAAAATCTTCGTGGTAGTTGAGAGGTGGGCTGAGGACCGTTATAAAATATCAGCTGACGTGGGCACAATAAGCGAGATTATTAGTTACGCCTCCTCATATACCATTGTTTGTACATTGAGTGTAAATAACGAACAACCATGCATTGATATACGACTGATGTGGAAGAACACATCTGATAATGACGTTCTTGTTCCTACACGAAGCCGTTTCATCCTCGACAGAATGTTTGAGATCGTCGGATTCTGTAAGCTGAAGCCTATATTAGATGCGCGTGTTACGGATATGATTTATTTTGATACCGTTCTTGAATACGCTTACACCGCCCTGCTCGACGGATTTGTTGAATGTAGGAATGAACAGTGGGAGAACGGTCTAGATCTGGATGCATATTTAGAAGGTTTAGATTCTTCGAAATACCCTGAACTTTGGTACAAAGCACTTGAGAGGTACAGAGCTGAGCTCGCCTACACTGTTTACCCTGAAGAGTTGTACCTCTATATAGTGGGTAGGTGTCGTTACGATTTGGAAGATTATCTCCAATGCCGCTATGCCGAGTGAAGAAGAGTTCATGATTGAAAAGTTCGGGACGTTAAGAAAAAATCCCCGATTGGAAAGGCATGATTATAAATTTGTATTTAATGTTGTGGTTAACGATGACATGTTTGTGCGTGCTTTTGATTGTGCTCTTGCCGTGCTTAAAGGTAACTTTCCCACCGAGTGTAAAGTGGGGACAAAAATAGTATTGAACGATATGAAAACCATTTATATTGGGTATAGACCACCGTATCAGTTAAACGGTGAAATGATGCTTGGACGGTTTTACCACATCGTACAAAGTAATGGCGATGTTGATATAGACTCTATCAAATGCGAGTTTAGCGTTTTCACCTTAGAACGTAAAGACAATATATATTTTTCCTGTAATAATATGATTATACGTTTTGTATATTTTGAATATAATTTAATATATATGTATATTTTTCCTGTACTAATATTTTGTTAATACTATGTTTTGTATATTTTCAATATAATTAATATAACTATATATTTTCCTGTACTAATATTTTGATAATGCACCGTTTTGTTTATTTAATATAACTGTATATATATTTTTCCTGTACTAATATTTTGATAATGCACCGTTTTGTATGATTATATATTTTCCATTCATGATGCTATTATTTGACCATATATATGTCCCATTGTATATCCATTAATTCAGCTAAAATAAACAGAATGTTGTATTGGCGTTTTCTTTACACATTTTTGTTTGTACACAATTATATCATTTGTTTGGTTTCTAAAGCGGATTTCGGAATAATTAATTAATTGTTAATTGTAAAATCGAACTTCTAAGCCAGCTAATGGATGAATATATGCTTTAAATAAATAAATAGCGCAATCTGACAACTCAACTTTCTAAGCCAGATGACGGAAGAATATAAGGAATAATTAAATACATAGCGCAATCTGGCAACTCAGCCTTCTAGGCTGATTAATATATGGAATAATTTAATAAATAACGAGTCTGGCGACTCAGCCTTCTAAGCCAACTGGCTGATTAATATATGAATAATTAAATACATGGCGCAAACTGGCAACTCAGCCATCTAAGCCAACTGATGGATAAATATATGGAATAATTAAATACAAAGCTCAATCTGGCAACTCAGCCTTCTAAGCCAACTGGCTGAATAATATATGGACTAATTTAATTAATAACGAATCTGGCAGCTCAGCCTTCTAAGCCAACTGGCTGATTAATATACGCTTTAAATAAATAAATAACAAATCTGGCAACTCAACTTTCTAAGCCAACTGGCTGATTAAGCCAACTGGATGCTTAGGGGCCCTATAAGAGAGCGGTGGGGTGGCTCCTGCTCTCTCTCTCTCTTAGGTTAGGTTTGCCCCTTTTGGGGGTGAGGCCGTCCCACCTTCTGCCTCAAAGAGGTTCCCCCAGGTTAGGTTTGCCTCTTTGGGGATGAGGCCGTTCCACCTTCTCCCCTAAAGAGGTTTTGCAACAAAGGGGGGGGGGTATTGCAACAAAGGGGGTGGGGTTGGCACCGATGGGGTGGGGGTTGGCACCGAGGGGGTGCCTTGCAATATTATGCAATATTATGAGATTGAGGACATGAGAATTGCAATGCACATATATTGCCTTGGGATTTTGCTGAACTATTATGCGTTGTACCCCTCGGGCGACCTGGCCGGACATGTTTGAAGCGCCATCATACTCTTGTCCACGGCAGTCTGCTATGTCTAGACCTCACTGCTCCAGTTTTCTTAGGATCAATTGAGAGATGACTTGCCCGTTATGCGTTCAGTGGTTTTAAAATTTAGAAATTCTTCGCGAATAATACAATTCTTGTCAACAAACCTCAAAACAAGCTATAATTGTTCAAGATTGGCATTGTCTGCCACTTCATCGCAAAGAACTGAAAAAAAACTTTGCTTCTTTTATCTCCTTGATAATCGAATCCCTAAATTGATCCCCAATTAGACCAATAATTTGGTTTGAATTGATTTACTGGAATATCTTGCATTGGCGCGGCATGTTGCTAAATGTTTTTTTAAGATTTCATCACCAGCATCGACACGAAATTCCAGCAAGGCAAGAAAATTGCTCCTGTTTGCGTATTGGGTGGCTGTGCTGTCATCCCTGTGACCTCTTAAGGCAATGCACTGTTTGCCACAAAGATGAATAATTTTTGTCACACTTTTGATAACTTCTCTGTTTTTGTGCATTGTGTAGGTACGTTGACTTTCAATTTGCACCTGGATATTTTTTCAGGATTTCGACTTATGGCGAGGAAATTGTCATAAGCGATCATAGCATCTACGTGGTATAGGGCGTTCTCGTGTTGACCGCACACCGTACTTACTTATGTCCACTGTGTAAATGGACTGTTCACGAGAACACCAGGGTTTTCTCGTGTAACAAATAGAATGCATGGGAGACAGAAACCACCATCGCATTCCTTGCTGTACACCAGCCAAGGATAGCGTTGCTGCCAAGAGATTGAAAAGACCGATTACAACCATTCATAAACACTTTGGGGAAAGAATAATCCTTTTCTGGTTGAAAATGGTTAGTTAGTTATGACATTGAACTTTTCAGCTTGTTGCAAAGATCTAACAGGAATTTCCTGACGCAACAGGGCACCAACGTCAATATCATGTACCGATGCATGGCAAGAAGGGTTACCTACTGTAAAATCAAAATGCGGAGCTATTATAATTATATTAAGAAAATGAAATAAGGTTTAGCTTACTTTAGTTTTTAGCCTTAACCATAAAATATATCAAAACAAGAAAAATGGTTTTATGTGAGTCAGCTTGTCGTACAACACGTGTTCCTATCGGTATCACTGGCGCTACTGCGAATCCTCTTTGCAGTCAGGGTAGATTGTCCTTCTTCATCAGTGTCAAAACGAGAGACAATAAATTTAATATGAGCAATCGATCAGTAACTGTAAGTAGTTTTTAAATTCATTGTTTTAGTTTACAATACAGTTACTAACCTTGCCACTGACGTGGGATGGACCAAACTTGATGGACCAAAAAATCGGTCAATTCTTGGTTGCTGTTTAACTCTTCTTGAATCGAAAATTTTATTGAATAAATACTTTGAATGAATATTGCTTTTTAGACTTTTGAGTATTAAAGTGAAACACAGGGTCGACTAACGATCTGAAACAAATTTAAAAAAGAGTATATTACATGCTTTAAATGTTGTTTGTAAAATAACTTGTATGCTCAGTCAGTTAGCATTGGGAGCGGGGCTTTCTGGCTTAGAGTGGTTCTGGTTTACGGGGGTTCGATCGAACCCCCCGAACCCTCCACCCCTGGATCCGCCACAAGGTACAGTTTCACTATATTTATTTGATGCGAATTTCTTAATTTGATTTCTGTCAAAGACTTTGGGAAAACGTTATTAAAAAAATTGATTTTCAAAAGTAAAATTCAAGATGGAAGGAATCGAAGGAGGGAAATATTTCATAGGCCTAAAAGAGAAGGATTTCAATTGAATTTAGTTCAAAATTAAGACTACGAACGTTTCAGAAATCAAACCCAAATCTTTAATTTGAAATAAATTAATTTTGAAAACATCTCTTGGTCCCTTGGTCCTATAAAATATGTACTTGTAAAATTATAGTATATATATATATATATATATATATATATATATATATATATATATATATATATTAGTGGTGGACCGGATATCACCATCCGCATCCGCATTATTTTTAACATCCGCATCCGCACTTCTGACTGCGGATGTTATGCGGATATTACCTCTAATAAATTATGCAATTTACAATTAAATTAGCTTATAAAGTAGCTTATAAGGCCCAGTCATGCACATTTCATATAAAGTATTAATTATTAATGAACAAACAAATATATAAAACTCAAAATATAAATACCTGTTAACACAGAAAATTGAATGAAACTTGTTTCATTGAATTTTTTGTGGCTGAAACTCTTGAGAAAGTTATTATTTTTATCATAATGAAAACATTAATATTAATTTTAATTCTTATGCATTGCCTCCCATAATAGTAATATCACGAAATTTGAAAAATTATGTCATGTATTCATAATTCTATATTATATTGATAGATTAACTAAATATCCGCATCCGCGGATATTGAAATTAAAGATCCGTCCACATCCGCATCCGCAGATGTTGAAAAACTGACATCCGGTCCACCACTAATATATATATATATATATATTAGTGATGTAGGTCACATCCGCATCCGCATCCGCGGAACATCCGCACATTTTCTCGCATCCGCACTTTGGACTGCGGATGTCGTGCGGATGTGGACCGTTGAGATAAAACGTCATTAATAAGCGGAAATTATCAAATTCTACTCTATTAATAGAACTAGTTCATTGTGCGCAAAAGTGATGCAAGCGACAAGACGAGAGGCTGTTCTTGTATGAAGTTACTCTCTTGCAACCTACTTAGATCCACGTTACAAAGCTAAGTTATTTTCACCTAGTACATTAGAACGAGTTAAATCATCACTTGGCAAAGCAGTTGAAGAGCTTCAATCTGTTGAATCTGTCGCTTCGCCACCCACCAAAAGAATAAAAGTTTCAGTGACAGAACCAACACCTTCAACAAGCAAATCTATCACAGAATCTGTCTCTCAGTTTCTTGAGTCAAGCAGCAATGACGAGACCTACGCGATGTCAAAAGATGTAGTAAAAATGATCGAGAGCTATCACCAAGAAAAACGCCTGGCTGCATGTGACAATCCTATTAGTTAGTGGAAAAATACGCAGAATATCTATCCATACTTGAGTAAACTTGCAAGGAAACATTTAGCCTGTCCTCCAACAAACGTACTAAGCGAGAGATTATTTAGCAGTGCTGGATTAATATATGATGAAAAGAGAAACAGACAGGCAGCAGAAAAGGCTGAAAAGTTAATGTTCCTTAAGCATAACCTTCCTATAATTAAGTTTGAACAAACAATGAACATCTTAGTTTACTTTATTTTAATTACTCATTTATAAATATGCCTAATAAAACTTTAAACTTAATATAAATAGTTATCAAGCTAATTAAAGATCTCTTTCTATAAGGGTGGAGGTTGGGGAAAGAGGTCGGTGGGGTGCATTTGAGTTGGGTTCACGTCCCGCATCCTGGTAACACAATTATGGTTTCTAATTGTGGCTGAAACTCAACAAAATATAACGAATTTATTTGCAGACGAATTCACTAATTGATTTCTATATTAGTTAGATGTTTGATATTATTTTATATGTTCAGAGAAAAGTACAGCAATTATTGTACAATTAATCAATTATACTACATTATAGCTACAGCTCTCTCTATATAATAACTTATTATATACGTTAAACACAACAAATCTCGAATATATCCTAAAAAATAATTAAAATGTAGACATCGGCATCCGCATCCGCATCCGCGGATGTTGAAATCAAACATCCTCAGCCGCATCCGCATCCGCGGATGTGAAAAAAATGACATCCGCTACATCACTAATATATATATATATATATATATATATATATATATATATATATATATATTTACCAAAGCGTTCGACAAGTGTGACCATGGAATCATAATACATAAACTGAAGTATATAGGAATAACAGGAAAAGTAGGAAAATGGATATACTCGTATAATTTCCTTAGTGAGCGGCGGGAAGTCGTTACAGTACGACGAGTATCTTCATCAGAATCAGAGGTTCTCAGCTCAGTACCACAAGGAACAGTATTAGCTCCACTACTCTTCATAATCATGCTAACTGACATAGATGAGGACGTTACCAGAGACAGAACAGTAACATCCTTTGCCGATGACACAAAGATCAGTAGAAATATAAGAAATCCAGAAGATATAGGATCTCTATAAACAGACATAAACAGAATCTACAAGTGGACGGAAGACAACAATATGAAGTTTAACACCGAGAAAGTTCAGCTGTTACGGTACGGAAAAAGAGAAGACCTAAAATCCATGGAATATTATACCCCAAATGGACAGGAAATTCAGAGAAATTCTAAAGCAAAAGATTTGTGTGTTGTAATGACTGATGACGCGAACTTTGAAACACAAAATAAGATAGCAGTAAACATAGCAAAAAGAATAACTGGGCAGATACTGAGAACCTTTAAACGAAGGGATAGGATATAATGAGTCCTCTGCTGAAAATTACTGATCATTCCCAAGTTGGAGTATTGCTCGGTCTTAACATTCCCATAAAAAAAACATTAGTCGCCTAGAAGAGATTTAGAGAAGCTTCACAGCCAAGATGAATGGATGCAAATAACTAAATTACTGGGAAAGGTTACGCAACTTAAATTTATATTCGCTGGAAAGAAGAGAAAGGTACACCATTATTTGCAAAATAATGGCGGAACTAGTCCCTAATCTTACTTTGAACCCTATAACCACTCAAACAACAGTAGACAGTAGGAAATGAAAAAATGTGTCATGTTCCCAAATTAAAGACTAGACAGAAAACATCCTCAACCCTGAGGGAAAATAGTTTTGTTGTGAGAGGACCAAGACTGTTCAACCAGCTGCCCAAGGAACTAAGAAACACGAGTAGTGTAGCAGTGGATATCTTCAAAAGAAGACTAGACCCCTGGCTCAGAACAATTCCAGATGACCCTGGAGTACCTGGCTATGTGAAGTGGAGAGACCAAGACACACACACATTCTTTACTTCTCCAGGCGAACTCAAGGGGAGGGTCAACAAGCCTGACCTCGGTGTAATGAGGAATATCGCACGGAACATCTGAAAGGTTGGGCCATAATCTAAGCATTAACGAACCAGCCAAACCTGTCATTCATGGTATGTCAAAGAAATGGGTATATAGTTTATGAGCAATTCACTATAAACAAATATTTTTATGGCTTTACAGTTGTTTTTAAAACACTAACTGGCAATTAGCAGTTTGCCAGTTTTTCCAAGATACTGCATACTGGTCAGACTGCATTTAATGAAGTCGTAAACTAATATATATACGAGTTACTTTTTAATTCCTAACATAATTACAGAATTCATTCGGATTTGATTTCATTTGGTCCAATATATAAATATAGCTTATAGATGCATTTATTTCGTCTAAGGTGTTGCTTCGCCTTCTCATTATCTTATATGCATCTTCATCGGGTAGATTAGTTACTTCCTTAACCCTTTGACGGTCATATCAGTAAGTTTACCAGTACACAGTAAGTGGTCGACTCCGTAAATTTACGGTGTTAAATTTCGCAAAAATGTTTGGACAAACCTTCAAAAACTCGATCACACGTGGGTATATTACATTGCACAACTCGACCACTAAAGAGTAAAATTTGAAATACGCGTTCCTTTTTAACGTTAAGCTACTTTTAATTTTAGCATTCCACCATTTAGGTTTAACAGACTCTGCCGATCTCTTTTTATGTAATCGAATATTACTTGATCTTTTTTATGCAGGAAGGAGGGGCCAAGGGTAATGCCCGGAAAAGCGCCTACCCCACCCACAGAAGAAGAAGAAGAGAGCCAGAATTAAAGTCTAGGGTTTTCGAGATGCCTAGACACTCTGCGTTTGAAAGATTTGAGGTCGTAAGCAGGGAAAAAGCTAGATTGAGGAAGATTGTTCCAGAGTTCACCAGGTGAGTAGATGAAACATTGAAAATACCGATTAACCTTTGCGTTAAAGAGTTGGACAGAAAAGGGACGAGAAATTGTAGAAAGTCTGGTACTACAACCTCTGCTAAAAGGAGGAGACATGCAGTTAGAGAACTCAGAAGAGTAGTTTCCGTTATATAAGCGATACTAAAGAGAGAGTGTGAGGCAACATTGCGACGAATAGTGTGAATTGAAGACAGTAGAAAGGGAAACGCCAAGAATGTTAAGAGAAAATGAAGGACTGAGTTGTGTATTGTTGAAGGTAAGGGGATAGTCATGTGGATGCTTGTGACGAATAGACAGATGAAGGAACTGAGTTTTTGAGGCATTGAAAGCCACAATGTTTTCTCTGCCCCATTCAGAGATGGCAGAAAGCTCAGGGGTCAGGTGTACCATAGTCGTCCTACGCGAAGCATGGGGTGACTGTTGTAAAGGACGCTTTGCGATGCTGATGGAAAAGTGTAGAGTGAACTCTTCGGCATATGAGTTCATAGGACAGGGAGTGCGACTTAATAGATCATTAATAAATAAAAGGAAAAGAGTGGGTGACAGGACAGAACCCTGAGGAACACTACTGTTTATAGCTTAAAGAGAAGAACAGTGGACATCTACAACCGCAGCTATAGATCATCCAGAAAGGAAATTAGAGATGAAGGCACAGCTAGAAGGATAAAAACCGAAGGAGAGCAGTTTTGAAATTAAAGATTGGTGTCAAACTCTATCAAAAGCTTTTGATATGTCTAGTGCAATAGCAAAAGTTTCACCGAGATCCCGAAAGGAGGATGACCAAGAGTGAGAGATATGCAAAAAGATCACCAATAGAGCGTCCCTTGCGGAACCCATACTCACGATCTGAAAGAATATTGTGTACAAAGCGCCTGATGTTATCGGAGCTCCCAAAAAAGACACCCAGCTGATCAAGAAGATCCCAGTATTCAAGGAAATCGACGGTGGAGTTTCTAAGGCAGCCAACACATGGCGTTTCCTCGCCATCTGTGACACATAAGTGAGGAGCTTGTTGGGTTGGCCTTTTTCGACATCTGCCTCCCCGTCGAAGAAAAGGCAAAAATGGTTCAAGCGCTTCAAGAAGAAGAAGGCTTCGAAGACTGTCCAGAGGATTCAAAAGGACCTGAATCACTTTGATTGCTCACAAACAGTGAAAGATTTTATGACGACGAATACGAACAACTTCTTCCAAATCCTCCATCTTCCTACGCTTTTTCTGTTGAAAGATCCATCCACCTTGCCCGAAAATGAAGATTTCAGAGAAGGATTGAAGATCGTCCAGGGCATCAGACCGGTGAACGACTTCGTAGAAAGAGGAGGTGCTCTGATGCAAGACTTCAACACCGTAATCACCATCACTGAGGAGCAGAAGCAGTTTGTCCTCCAAGTGGTTGAACACCACTGAGCCAAATTTCCTAACCCCCCAAAAATACACCGTCAAAGGGGAGAAGCATTAGCTTCAGAAAGATTAATCAACATCAAATACAGTGAGGCAATTCCACGTAACTGTTATCATGAACACTAAAATTTAAAATTTCATTCGCTGGCCAATTTAGTATTGGATGTTTATCTCTAGGCTACATGTTAAGGGTGACAATATAGAAAGAAAATTAGGGATGAAGGCACAGATAGAAGGATAAAAACCGAAGGAGAGCAGTTTTGAAATTAAAGATTGGTGTCAGACTCTATCAAAATTCATGTTGAGAAAAACCTTTTGTTTAGCAGAAAAATGTACGAGTATAAAACAAACCCTATAATTGCTTATTTTCTTCAGTTGTTGAAGGAACTAAAATGCATATTGCTTCCTTCATTCGTTACTCATCAGATAGGTCTACATACATGATAGCAGTAGAAGTATATATAGGTATGTTTGTAATAACCAATTTGTAAAAAAAAAAATGAATAAAAAATGGCGTGGAAAGACAATAGATTTATTGCATGGCATTACTTGTAATTTCAAATTAACTATAAATCTGATGTGTCAGGAATAGGCATAGGGGAGAAGAGAGCCCGTTTTCCAAAAAAAGGAAAAAGAAAATGTGATTAATTACCGTTATAGGAGTCAAATACAGCACTGTTTTACCCTAAAATGTACTTTTTTCCTTTCCATATCCTACTTGATTACTTGAAAGTGATTGCAGTTTGATTTCATTTATACGCCATTTTTTATATCACTGAAAGGTTCACTGTACATAATAAGGGTTACCCTACCAAAACTTTCGAAGGCTTGTGCGACCTAAACATTATCCTAGGAAGCCAAAATTTTGCCATACTAAATCTTTCGTAAATCAGCACGAAATGAAGCAGTAAGAGCTTTGTTTCCGATTCTTTTATTTTTGGCCTGTACACTGAGGACCACGCTAATATACTGTATATATACAATATATAGTGGAGCGCAGTGAAACCAGACAAAAGTTTTCTTTCCTTTTAAGCACACTGAACTTAAATTGTTGTTTTAACTAGGAAACACAAAGAAAACTGAAATAATATTCCAGAGTATCTTGAACTACCCCATTTTTGCAAAAATATGAAATGGGTGGCATAACTGGGTTTACGGTGGTTTATAACTAATTCTTGGCTATGTTGTCGGGGTAACAAATAGGTATAACCCACACAAAACTTAAAAATATATCTTCTGCAAATAATTTTCAGGTTATTTAATGAATTTTTATTTCTTTTCTGGATTAATGGTATTCTCGAATTTAGTGTATTGTTGCAAGGAATATATAGAAACAAGGAAAGAAAAATAACCATATTTTTAATTTGCTTTATTAAATACATATAGAGTATAGAAACACTCAGCAAATGAGTACACAAATGGTAACTACAAAAAATAACCTTAACTATTCGAATAAAGAAGGCAAACTTTTAGCAAAATCTTTTTTGGTTTCTACGTCTGGTATCAGACTACGTGAAATCATTTTAGCTCTGATAAAACCATCTCGTGCTTCAAACCCAAATACCAAACTCGAAGAGTCTTTCACTAATTTAATACAACGCTCGACATTCTCGGTATGATTGTGATAACTTGGAATGTTCAATGCGGGTTTTTTTTTGAGAGCTAAAATTTCTGTTTTTGTCAGCTTCATTGTAAGAGGTGGCTTACCTAGTTTAGTATCATTTCAATTAATTATTTCATCCCAGTCCTTTGCATCAAAATTAAGATTAGGAACCTTGAAATCTCTCAATTCTAAATTTTTACCAGTCTCATTTCGCATGTCCATGATTTTGCGAACAGCTTTTTCACGTTTTTCCCTAGCTGAGTCACACAACATTGCCATAAGAATATTTTCAGGGTGAGCAAAGTATGCATTTCGGGCTATATACTTCTTAACAATTTTTACTGATTCTCTAGGTAAATGCTTAACCCTATTAATAACAGAAAACACATGCCTTGGGCCATCTATGCAATTAGGTCTACACTTGATGTCAAACCAATTAGGATTATAATTTGTCACAATGAAGTGTGTTATTGTGTAAAGTTTCTTTGTTGGTTTCACTGTTGAAACATAAAGCCTACTAACCCTATTGGCAAGAGTTAACCATCTAGCATGACTAAGAGGACCTTCCTTTACATGATCAAGGTGTTCATGACTGTACCATTTCTGATTGCTGAAATAATGCGATATAAATACTGCTGACCTCCACTAAGATTATCAACAATGGGTTGTGGCAGATATAATAGTTTTTTACCACTAATTATAGGTTTGAATTGTACTACTGGAATGTTTTTACACAACTGAATGGCTTTCCCAGTAAGACCAACAAAGGTACTTGCCTAGATGTTGTACCATCCAAAGTTAAAAAAATATGTCTCAGAGGTAATTCATTTGTATGAAGTATACAAATGAACCATTGAAATGGCCTACCAAGTGCTTTCTCCATAATATGAATCACACCTCCTTTATAACCAGCGTTGGTATTTGTGCTATTACAGGCTATATCATTTTGTGGTGTCGGATGGGTAATATACTCTCCACCTGGTTCAGCAATCATTACATAGTGTTCGTCACTCTTTTTTTCACTGTACCGCCTATCACCGACTTTCACTTTACTTAAAGTCTGGTCTTTTCGACCATCGAAGTACATGGAAGTAATAGGATTCACTTTATCACTTTTCAATGTTTTTCGAGGTCTTTTTCTTTCTCCCCGCACTTTAATTCTCTCTATTACGAGATGGTCATCTTCTTTGGTGATCATACCAACGTCTATCAAAGTTGTAGTTGCAATAGCAGCAGTAGCACGATTTGATACACCAAATCTATCTGCCTTTCTTTTCTTTACTTATTTGTTCTGAGAGCTTTCTCTTGTACCTCTTTTGTAAAATTTATGTGGCATGCATATCTACACTACCTATATACATTTTACGATCACTCCTCTAAATTCAGAGCTGGGCACTTGCGTTTTTTTGCGTTTTTTTGCGGTACTGCGGTACCGCGGTACTACTACCGCACTACCAAACCGGTACCGCATAACGCAGTACCGCAAAGGATCGCTGAAAGTACAGCAGTACCGCTACCGCATTCAAATTTCCCGCGGTACTTTCCGCGGTACCGACCAACACGGTAGTACCGCAGTACCGCAGTACCGCAAAAAAAAAACGCAAGTGCCCAGCTCTGCCTGAGGCTCTAATCAAGTAGAAACTGTAATTCCTCTTTTGGTACTTTTTATCTCTCCGACATATGCAATCTATGTAAATTTCTTCACAATTATCACTGCATCCTAAGTCTGTATGAGATTTTAAATTACATTTACAGGCACTACGAAGAGACCATGAACGTGGAAAGCCTCAAACAACATCACTCTCAAAAAAAGCAAATGACTATCTAGCAGATGTTGGCATAGGACCTGAACAGCTTGAAGACATCGCAACTAAACCTCTCATGGAAAAAATAACCACCATCAAAAGAAGATATAACAAGAAAAGATCAGGAGAAAAGGAGAAGAACTGGGAAGAGCACAAGTTCAGCAAAGTATACAAAGAGGAGGTGCTGAACAGAGTATATATAGAGAGGGAGAAAACTGTGGAGTTCCTGGTAAGAGGGGCATTGAGACCAGAGGACGAACGACTGGTAATAGCAGCACAGGACCAGGCATTACGAACAAACTGGTTCAAAAAGAACATCGAGGGCAGAAATGAAAGCGAGATGTGCAGACTGTGCTCAAAGAGCCCAGAGACTGTAAGTCATATACTGTCGGGTGTGAAGTACTCCTGCACAGAGGAACTACACAGACAGACACAATGCAGTCTGCAAGCTAATCCACTTCAAGCTGTGTAGGAAATACGAAATAAGGCTAGAAACTGAAAAGCACTGGGAACATATTCACCAAGGAATAGAAGACAGTGACAAAGTGCTGCTCCTATACGATCACGAGATACCAACTGACATCAGGGTATCAGGATGCAGGCCAGACATAGTGGTGAGAGAGAAGGAGGGTAATAAGTGCCTATTGGTGGAGGTAGGAGTCCCTGCAGACTGGAATGTGGCAAACTATGAAAGGGAAAAGGTATTATACCAGAGACTCAAACATGAAATTAGAGAATGTGGAATGTGGAACCTGAGATCATCCCAATTGTAGTAGGGGCAACAGGAGCGGTAAAGAAGTCCACAGTAGAGTTCCTGAACCAACTGCCCATAAATGTGACGTCTGGAGAAATTGTAAGGGAGATATTATGACAAAGCACCTCCATCTTACGCCTAGTACTAGGCTGTACCTAGAAATTCCTCAGGGTTAAGGTTTAACCCGGAAGCAAGAAACTCTCTCCATCTGGAGTAGAAGGGGAAAAACTAAAAAATCTGTAAACAAATTACTGAGACTATTCATATATTCATTTTTTTAGTTTCAGTGATGTTTTTTATCAACTCAACGTTGCTCCTCTTTCTATGAATCTTGCTGTTTGAAACACAGCTTTTTCCTGAACTGTGGGCATTGATGCTTGCTGCCAAAGTTTTTGTAGCTCCTGAGTTATTTGTCTGATGATTGGCTTGTTAGCTGCATTTTTCCTTTCTTTGTGGTAGAGAAAGTACCGAGCCACTTGTAAATTAATTGGTAAAAGATTATGAGGCAACTTCTCAGGAGTTCCAAACATACAATGTCGCTTAGAATGCCTTGTGCTCACAAATTTTTTCCTTGATGAATAGCATGGGGAACTTCAAAACGTAGATGATTGCTGCATGGAAAACTGTTGGTGTAGTAGAGTACCTGCAAGAGGGGATGTTGCTAGCTTGATGTGAAGAAGGATGTTGTTTCAGTTGTGGAGACACTGGTGAGTGAGATGCTGATTCCATCTCTGCTCTTCTATAGGTGAATTATTAACTGAAAAATAAGAACAAAAACTCAAATAAATTTCAGTGAATTTTAATTCCTTATGGAAAAACAACAAATATTTATTCAGTTTACTCACGTCAGTCAAATGTACATTGTAACAAGTGTAATAGAATTATTTTTTATCTAATATCTCATGGCATGCTCACTAGCTTCTTACCTCTGGATTCTATAGCTGCGGTACAACTACTGCAGCTGGCTGTCAGGCGAACTGTGGTGCCTGGGGGGTCAGAAGACACGATGCGTACAAGTATACAGTACGACCTTGGCAGGAATACTTAAATCTGGGAATGACGCAAAATAATATATTAAAGTTATAAAAATTTATAATTGTGGTTTCATAATGACATTAATGGGGTTATTCATATGCTAGATGTATGGTAGATGAGAATTCTATTTTCTGTGTTTGTTAAATTGTATTCATGCAAAAATGGGGCGATTAGAGAAACCTGACACAAACTCTATCATCATATTCATTTTTCTCAGCAAAAAGTACAATAAAATATCAGTGTGCCATTGTAAATTATCATTTTCACTCTACCCTATATATATATAGGTGGTTCAAAATTTGGGCTAAAATTTCTAAATAGTTGGAAAGGCTCTCCACGTGGCTGCTCTTATTCCTTTAGATGTGGTGATTTTGTGCAAAATATCTGTCGATTCAGTACATAATATGAGGTCGCCATGATTTTCATATTTTCAATTAATTAATTAGCTAATCATTTTCTACCCGCTTCATTTTTAGAGGACGCGGCAGTCACGCCACATTGACTCGGCCCACCTTTCAGAGGATGATGCAATTTTTCGATTTCTTGTATAATGTTGTTTGTGAATCAGACAAATCATTTACTTATGCATCATTTCAAGTTTAAACTTGTTGGAGGACGGTTTTAAGTTCGTTGAAATTTCAAGAGCTTAGGAATAGTATCTCATGTAAGTATTAATTCATATATGTTAAATATTAATTCATATTTATAATTATTAATTCATATACATTAAGTATTAATTCACACACACACATATATATATATATATATATATATATATATATATATTATATATATATATATTATATATATATTTCAACTGCAACAACACACAGTACGTATAATTAACGTAAAGAACGACGCTTGTATAGAAGAACATTCCGCGCAAGATGAGGAGGGAGAACGAACAAATGAAAAAATGAGGTAACCACCCGGGAATCGAGCCCGGGATCTTCCGATTGCCGAGCAGATATGATAACCACTACCCCATGAGCCTCACTCGATCAGAAGTCGTAATTCTCATACATACGCGCAGAAACCAATGCCCCGAGGGGGCACCTCCCGCATGCCGCACATATATACATTTCAACTGCAAACAACACACAGTATAATTAACGTAAAGAACGACGCTTGTATAGAAGAACATTCCGCGCAAGATGAGGAGGGAGAACGAACAAATGAAAAAATGAGGTAGCCACCCGGCAATCGGAAGGTCCAGGGTTCGATTCCCGGGTGGTTACCTCATTTTTTCATTTGTTCGTTCTCCCTCCTCATCTTGCGCGGAATGTTCTTCTATACAAGCGTCGTTCTTTACGTATATATATATATATATATATATATATATATGAATAAACCACCGAAGGAAAGGAAACAAAGAGCGGTGCTCAAGCGCTTTCTGTGTTTCCTTTCCTTCGTGGTTTATTCATCATAAATATTTTTCACGTGTTACTTTCGTGAAATATTTTCTTATATATATATATATATATATATATATATATATATATAAATATGTTCTTTATATGCAAATTTATAACCGGTAAGGATGTTGCTATTAAATTAAATTATTAAAATTGTAAGGTATATAGCTTATGTCTCTTAAAGTTTATTATTTACTTATTCTTAAATATATTTTTAAAAATTTGGCTATCTTCCTACCCATCAACCACTAACCACTGTAACCAGTTTTTTTACTTTATTTATTTTGACTGCAATTTTTTACTTTAACACTTATATAATTGTGCTTTGGTGCTAAACGCTTAATGCATTATTTTCTCTCATTTTTCAGGTTATGGCTAGAAATACTCGCTCGTCTGCAGAAACGTGGATTCTAGGAAAGCCCAGCAACGAGTTATCAACTGCAAGGTTACCCACATGTGGTGATGTGCTTCGTTTGGTTTAGTTTCACCACCATGAACACTCCAGGACCTTGAAAGAGAGCTACAACTTGGCCTGCAAAGAGGCCCTGCAACTATGGCAGAGAGCAAGGATTCCTACACAGCGAGTCGATTTCTGCGTTAGGAAGCTGTCAAAGCTGTACAAAGAGTTCCTTGCGTTGAAGAAAAACCGCAAGACGCAGCTACAAAGCTGCAGAGTGAAAGAGAGCATGTTCCAAGAGACTCTCTCAGAGCTTTTCGACGTTGCCTCGAAGGACGCCTTGAAGGTGATAAACAATGAAGAAGACCGCCAATTCCTGATGATGCAAAGAGAAGACGTATTTTCCTGCAGTATGGCAGGCCCTGACAAGATTAATTTTGCAAAGGAATACCGCAAGAGATGTCGACAGGAGAAAGATGCTGACAAAGCTCTAAAGTACAAAGAAAGAGAGGCTGCATTCCAGGTTGGAGCTGCTGCTCTTCCATCATCCAGCACATCCACTTCATCCTCTGAAGAATTCAACGCTGAAGACGATGATTATCGTCCGTCGACTTCGACCGGAAGAACAGATGTACACTCTCATCCTCCGAAACGAAACAATAGCTTCACATTACCTGATGTGGTTGCTGCTCTTGATCGCGTCAACCGTCCCGATCGAGGAGCAGTCTTCTTTGCTGGATCAGTCGCTGAAGCCCTGGGCTATGATATTTCTACAATGACTCTTTCACGCAGCTCCATCCGTCGTTCAAGAAGGCAAGCAAGGCAGGCAGGCAGCAGCCAAAGAGGATCAAGCTTCGTTTTCTGTCGAATGACCCCTTCTTCTTCACTGGGATGGGAAACTACTTCCCGACATCGGCGGCGCAAAGGAAACAGCCGAGCAAACCGCGGTAATCGTTACGGGAAATGGGATGGAAAAACTCCTAGCCGTGCCAAAAATACAACGAGCTACAGGCCTTCACAGGGGAGCCTGTACCATGATTGAAAAAACAGTCGGGAGGGAACTTGTCTGGATTGCTTGTCGACATCATATCCTTGAAATTGTCTTGTCAAACACCTGCAACGCACTTCTTGGACCCACAGGTGGCCCGGAAACGACTCTCTTTAAACGTTTTCAGAAAAAAAAGCCATCACTTCAGAAGGATTCCTTCATGAAGGATTCAAAGAACCCATTCAAAGATCCAAAGATGTTCCAGCTTCGAGAGGAAATGATCTAGTACTTCACACAAGCACTGGAGTCTAAACAATCGCGTGATGACTACAAGGAATTGCTACGACTCTGCCTCACCTTCCTCGGGTGCCGTGATGAGAAAGAAGTCAAGGTCCCCGCTCCAGGACCAACTCACCATGCACGCTGGATGCCAAGGCCATCTACGTCCTCAAACTTTATCTGTTCAAGCATCAACTACAGCTGACAGTACGTGAGACGGAGAATATCACCGAGCTCTCTCTGTTTATCGCCTTGGTCTACGCACGTTTTTGGAACGAGGCCCCCGTCGGAATCAAGGCTCCTTTCAACGATATTCTGCTTCTTAAAATCTTGCAAAAGTACCCAAATCAGACCATTTCCAGAGCAGCATCCACAGCTCTTCAACGGCACCTGTGGTATCTTGGAGAGCATCTCATTGGCCTTGCATTCTTCGATCCTAGAGTCGATGCCGAGACCAAAAGGAAGATGGTCGTAAACCTCCAGCGTAACGAGAATACCACTGTAGTAGTATAATGGCATTTGGGGAGACAGACATTGGATCAATTTGATAATTTCCCCCTCACCATCCTTCATGCGAAGTCCTTCAGGGGGCCTCTCCATGGACAGGATTTCAGAACTCCCCGACTTCCTCTAACCAAATGCCATTATATTACTGAGCGAGTAGTATAGCCGCGTTTAGGGAGACAGTGAAGGACTTCAGCCTATGATTCGTGAGATGCTCTCTCCAGTCTATGATGCACTCGTCCATTTTGCGGTCATACTACTACCGCCACAATACGGCTCAGTCATTGTAGTAGTCCGACCGGCAAAATGGACGAGTGCATCATAGACTGGAGAGAGCATCTCACGAATCATAGGCTGAAGTCCTTCACTGTCTCCCTAAACGCACCTATACTACTCGCTCAGTAGTATAATGGCATTTGGGGAGACAGACATTGGATCAATTTTATAATTTCCCCCCTCACCATCCTTCATGCGAAGTCTTTCGGGGGGGCCCCTCCAGGGACAGGATTTCCCTCCAGGATTTCCCTCCAGGGACAGGATTTCAGAACTTCCCGACTTCCTCTAACCAAATGCCATTATACTACTGAGCGAGTAGTATAGCCGCGTTTAGAGAGACAGTGAAGGAATTCAGCCTCTCATTCGTGAGATGCTCTCTCCAGTCAATGATGCACTCGTCCATTTTGCGGTCATGCTACTACCACCACAATGCGGCTCAGTCATTGTAGTAGTCCGACCGGCAAAATGGACGAGTGCATCATAGACTGGAAAGAGCATCTCACGAATCATAGGCTGAAGTCCTTCACTCTGTCCCTAAACGCGGCTATACTACTCGCTCAGTAGTACAAAGGCATTTGGGGAGACAGACATTCCATCAACTTGATAATTTACGCCCTGACTATCCTTCATGCGAAGTCCTTCAGGGGGCCGCTCAGGGGACAGGATTTCAGCACCCCCTCCCTGACTTCCTCTAACCAAATACAATTATACTACTGAGCGAGTAGTATAGCTGCGTTTAGGGAGACAGTGAAGGACTTCAGCCTATGATTCGTGAGATGCTCTCTCCAGTCTATGTTTCACTCGTTCATTTTGCGGTGAAACTACTACCGCCACAATGCGGCTCAGTCATTGTAGTAGTCCGACCGGCAAAATGGACGAGTGCATCATAGATTGGAGAGAGCATCTCACGAATGATAGGCTAAAGTCCTTCATTCTCTGCCTAAACGCGGCTATACTACTCGTTCAGTAGTATAATGACATTTGGGGAGACAGACTTTGGATCAATTTGATAATTTCCCCCTCACCATCCTTCATGCGAAGTCCTTCATGCGAAATCCTGTCCTCCAGGGACAGGATTCTGGAACTCCCCGACTTCCTCTAACCAAATGCCTTTATACTACTCTGCGAGTAGTATAGCTGCGTTTAGGGAGACAATGAAGGACTTCAGCCTATGATTCGTGAGATGCTCTTTCCAGTCTATGATGCACTCGTCCATTTTGCCTTCGTAATACTACCGCCACAATGCGGCTCAGTCATTGTAGTAGTACGACCGGCAAAACAGATGAGTGCATCATAGACTGGAGAGAGCATCTCACGAATCATAGGCTGAAGTCCTTCACCGTCTCCCTAAACGCAGCTATACAACTCGCTCAGTAGTATAATGGTATTTGGTTAGAGCAGGGGTCACCAACCTTTTTTTTGTTCACCGCCCACTTTTATCGATAAAATAAATAATAATAAATAATGAAATAAATGTTTAATTACCTTTAATGTAAGCCCACTACTGGCCGCTACCGCCCAGGTTGGTGACCCCTGGGTTAGAGGAAGTCGGGGAGTACCGAAATCCTGTCCCTGGAGGGGCCCCTTGAAGGACTTCCCATGAAGGATGGTGAGGGGCGAAATTATCAAATTGATCCAATGTCTGTCTCCCCGAATGCCATTTTACCGCATTGTGGTGGTAGTAGTATGACTACTACCGCCTCAATCCTACTCAGTCATTGTAGTAGTTCGACCGGCAAAATGGACGAGTGCATCATAGACTGGAGAGAGCATCTCACGAATCATAGGCTGAAGTCCTTCACTGTCTCCGTATAATGCAGGCCTCACAAAGTAGTATAGCCTTCAATATGGACAACTTCACGTCAATATTGACCGTGTATTCCGTGTTGCGGGTCATAGTGCTACACCGTATACTCTTAACTTCAATTCTCAGGCTATTTACAGACGGCATATAAACGTCGATCGTGGTTGCGGGTTTATAGCAGTAGTCTTAGCACGTATGTTTACTGTGCTAAATACACAGGCCACAAAAATTTGGCTGCCTTCGGTCGTGGAGCGTGCCCGTAAACTAGATGTAGACTGTGAACTTGAGTTTGACTGTAATATGGTTCCTGAGGAGCTGAGAAGGGTAGAACAGGAAATGAATGCTAGTATAGTTGTATTTGGACGGGATGATCGTCGTAGAACTGTGTATGTTTTTAAAAGCAGTGTGAGAGATCGTACAAGACCCCTACTTATTTCAGGCATGTCAGGTACAACATATCTCCCCATCCGTAATATAAGGTGTCTTTACGCGAGTTATGACAAAAGTCGAAAATATGGATTACATCATGATTTGTGTAAGGGTGTCTCGAGTTTGCGGATGAAAAGTGAAACATTGTAAAGAATGTCACATGGTATGTGAGCAGTGTAAAAGCACCAAATGTGAAAGCCGTGTAGTTGAAGCTGGGAAGAGGGATTGTAATGTATGTAGACGCACATTTTTCAATAATAACTGTTTTGAGTTCCATAAATAAATTGGCACGTGCAGGAAAATGAGAATCTGTGAATGTGGCATGTTTCACATGATGGATAATTGGGGAAAGTTTACCCATAAATGTGACGAAATTCACTGCTCTACATGTCATGAGAAATATAAGGCGGATGGTGTAAAGCATGTATGTTATATGAAAAACGCCAAGCCTAAAAACAACCCTTGTATAACTGTGTACTACGATATAGAAACATACACGAACGCTGAAACCAAAGAGGTTATTCCACATTTACTTGTGAGCCAGACTATCTGTGATGAGTATATGGAGACCGAGTGTGATGAGTGTCACAAATGTGGTAAACGGACAACCGTTTTTAAAACGAATGTCCATGATAGCCCTGTAAAACTACTTGTGTCCTATATTGTCAAGTTAGCGGACAAGTTAAAAAAAATGACTGTGTACATTCTCGCCGATAACGGGGCAAAATTTGACACACAGTTCCTTTATAAGGAGTTGCTTGAGCACGAGTCCTCTGAGATATTTACAGGTGATCCAATGAAAGGAGGCAACAAACTAATAGAGATGCAAATAAGAGGTAATGTACAATTTAAAGACACTTTATTATTCAAACCTTGTAAATTAGCAAAGCTACCCAAGGTGACGGGCGTAGCAGCTGAAGTTTCAAAAGGATACTTCCCTTACACATTCCTCACTAGTGAGACTTTAAATTATGTAGGTCTACATCCACCCAAACATTACTTTAACTATGATTGTATGAGCTCAGATGAACGTGAAGATTTTGACCGATACTACAACAGCTTTAATGAACGTATTCCTTATACTATAGCTGATGAATGTGAGCGTTATTGCGTGAATGATGTGCGCGTGCTTAGAGTATGTTTCCAGGCCTTTAGAAGGATGTACATATGTCGTTTCAAATGCGATCCACTGCAAGTCGCAACCACCATCGCCTCATTATGTTTTACGGTGTTCAAGAATAACTTCATGCCTAAAGATACCTCAGCCATTATCCACAGAAACAACCCCCGCAGTTATGGGCACAAGGCTATTTACTGGCTCATACACCTACAGCAGCAGACAGGTGTATACATAAAGCATGCCCGCAACACGGGTGAAGTACCCATTAAGGTTAATGGCCGTGTTTTTTGGGTTGATGGTCTAAGTGAAAACCGTGTCACTGGCGAGAAGACTCTGTACGCCTTTAACGGTTGATGATGGCATGGATGCCCCCGTCCTGAGTGCGGAATCGCAGGAGATATCCACGGTAGATCTCCTGCCGACTGTCTTCCGTGGACGGGCACCCGCGATCAACTTATAGGGTCCCAGTTCACTCACAAAGTCTTGTGGGAGCATGAATATGATGCACGGATGGAGACAATACCGTGAAGAAATAAACACGATCAAGCGCTGAGTGGTGCTGGATCCTCTCAAATGCGGTGATAGCTTGTTCGGAGGGCGTACAAACCCCTTCAAGCTATACTTTCTGCCTACGGAGGGTGTGAAGCACCATCATGTTGATAGACGACGGTACTAACAATCCTATCCCCGTGATCTACAGATCTACAGAAGCTAAGGCTAACAAAGACCCTAAGATCCACTCTAAGGCTAGCCCGAGAGAAAGGAAAGAGTAGGGGGTTAAGAGAAGAGAAGAGAATGAGGGGTTAAGTAAGGAGCAACACCTATCACTCTTGGGTTAACATTCATTCAGAAAAAGAGGAAAAAAGTCTCACCATCATCATCCGCCGGCCACTGCCGACAAGTCAGAAAAATAGTCGGAGAGAATAGGAGAGGGGTGAAAGATGAAAAGAAGTAAAATAAGAACGCTTACAAACCATGCAAACACAGTCTTAACTCACAGTCATACCATGCAAGCAAACTACAAACATGCAAGGAAAGAGTTACAGACATGCAAAGTAAAAAAAAGTAGGTAAAGTTAAACAAAAAGTGGGTTAGTTTACGCTACGAGCTACATCTACGTTCGTGTTAGTCTAATTTTTTTTTATTTTTTTAATTATTTTTTATTTTTTTTAATATTTTTTAATAATTTAATTGCTGGCATCACACGCTGGCATGTCACAAGCTGGCATCCATCGTCAACAGACTCATCCTCGAGCACCACCACCAGAGCTTCCGTTGCTAACTTTGTTTTTTAAATTAAACAACGTTAATACCTTTAAAATGTCTGTCAAGACGGTTCTTAAACATATTAACGCTGGTAGAATGAACGACTGACGCGGGAAGATTATTCCATTTATCAATTACTTTAAACGTAAAGAAGTTTTTAGCGATATTAGTAATGAAACGTCTGCCACGCAACTTAAATCCGTTATTGCGAGTATTACTATTATCGAAAGTGAACAATTTATCAAAATTTACGTTATCGATGTTATTAACGATTTTGAAAACTTCAATAAGCTCCCCCCTTAATCTCCTAGTTTCGAGTGAATACAAGTCTAACTCTTTAATCCTATAAGGCTTATTGCGCAATGACGGAATAAGTTTCGTGGCACGACGCTGAACCCTTTCTAACCTATCAATATCCTCACGCAAGTACGGGCACCAAAACTGAACTGCATATTCTAAATGAGGCCTGACTAGGGACTTGTAAAGGGGCAATATAATATCCTTCGATTTAAATTCGAAATTACGCGCTATGAAGCCTAACATCCTATTCGCTTTTGCGCAAGACTCCAGGCACTGGTTCCTAACCTTTAAATCTTTAGTTACGCGTACGCCTAAATCTACTTCCTCGTCAACGCTCGCTAACTCCCTATCATCCATCGTGTACGCGTAATTATTGTTGCGAGAACCTATATGCAAAACTTTACATTTATCTACGTTAAATTGCATCTGCCACTTATCCGTCCACTCCATAATCCTATTTACATCGTCTTGGATCCTATTTCTATCGTCCTCGTTAACAACCTTACCGCCTATTTTAGTATCGTCCGCGAATTTTGAAACGTTACTAGTCAATCCTACATCTATGTCGTTAATGTAAATTACGAATAACAATGGGCCTAACACTGAACCCTGTGGGACACCGCTACCTACATCTAACCACCCCGATTCACTACCATTAACTACGACCCTCTGTCTCCTAGCACGAAGCCATTCTTCTAACCAGTTAGCTACCTGACCGCGTATACCGTGCGCTTTAACCTTCGCAATTAGTCTCCTATGCGGAACTGTATCGAACGCCTTTTTAAAATCTAAATAAATAACGTCAGCTGCCCTATGCCTATCGTATTCGCGCACTATTTCGTTATAAAATTCTAACAAATTAGTTAAACAAGACCTATGGCGTCGAAACCCGTGCTGACTACTATTAATCAAACCCCTACTTTCTAAGTGATCGATAATACGATCCCTAACTACGGATTCCAAAAGTTTACCGACAATGATTCCAAAAGTTTACCAGATTTAACCCCTTTAGATTTCTTTGCATGGGACTTTATCAAATCGCACGTCTATCAGACGAAGATTACAAGTCTTGAAAACTTACGTACACGTATACGAACTGCTGCAGATAACATAACCCCGCAAATGCTCCAGAATGTGTTTAGAAATGCTGCGGAACGATTTGAGCTGTGCAGGGATACTGATGGGCGCCACGTCGAATCCTACTCTTAATTATTTAATAAATGTTACCACTTTATCATTTTATGATTGAATTCCATATAATTTCCAAGTGCTTCACAAAAATAGATCCTGACTTTATATACACCCTGTATATCATGATGAGGTTTGTAGTGAGGTTGTGACTAATGGGCTAATGGGCTCACATATACCGCGTGGTAGAAGAAGCAACACACTCAGAAGGTAAACAACAGTTATGGGTAGTGTCTTGTGGATGAGTGGTGTGATAAGCGGTATTATATCATGTTACACCATGCCGATTACTCGTACCCTACGGCTGAAAATGTAAATCTTGTCATCATGGACAATCTTAAGTATTTTTACCACTACATTAATATATATCATGATGAGGTTTGTAGTGAGGTTGTGGCTAATGGGCTGTGAGAATTTTTAACAGATTTTAGAGATGAGTATCGCCTGTTAAACAAAAAGGATAAATATGAACATATGTTTCTCTCTAATAGCTCACCGACTTGTGAAGATGTTTAGGAGAGATAAAACATTTAAAAAATGTGTTTAGCTCGTGAAAATTACCCTGAAGGAAAATGTTTGGTGCGTATTCGGGGAAGTGGTGGTGATAAAACATTAAAACCGAAATTAATTCTTGTATCGGAAAATTTCTCAAAACATTTGCCCATTATAATGGGATACAACGATTCATGTTGGGTCAGCGCCGTACACGTTTTATTAGATTATGGTGTGACTCACTCCTCCCGGACCATACGAGTTCGAACAAACCCATTCACGTTTCATCAGGATGATTCACCCTGCCCGTCGAGCCGATCCTGCCTGCCTGCCTCCTGTGGCTCATAGTCAACTCAGAGCTTGCACCGAGTGGACGTGCCATAGTCATCTCGAACCGTGTGAACGTGCCAATACGATGGAACTCCCTTTGAGAAGCATTCTCAACGCATCGTACGACGTCTCCGTGACGAAGTCATTGCGCGTGTTCAGGCGAGAAACCGGCACCATTAACTGTGTGCTTGAAACGATCTGCAGGCATGCAAGCAAACGTAACGTTATTTATTTAAGTCTTGAGGAGATGCATAAAATCTTCGTGGTAGTTGAGAGGTGGGCTGCGGACCGTTATAGAATACCAGCTGACGTAGGTACAAGAAGAGAGACGATTAGTGACGCCTCCTCATATACCATTGTTTGTACATTGAGTGTAAATAATGAATAACCATGCATTGATATACGACTGATGTGGAAGAACACAGCTGATAATGACGTTCTTGTTCCTACACGAAACCGTTTCATCCTCGACAGAATGTTTGAGATCGTCGGATTCCGTAAGCTGAAGCCTATATTAGATGCGCGTGTTACGGATATGATTTATTTTGACACGGTACTTGAATACGCTTACACCGCCCTGCTCGACGGATTTGTTGAATGTAGGAATGAACAGGGGGAGAACGGTCTAGAACTGGATGCATATTTAAAAGGTTTAGATTCTTCGAAATATCCTGAGCTTTGGTACAAAGCACTTGAGAGGTACAGAGCTGAGCTCGCCTACACTGTTTACCCTGAAGAGCTGTATCTCTATATAGTGGATAGGTGTCGTTACGATTTGGTAGAATATTTCCAATCCCGTTATGCCGAGTGAAGAAGAGTTCACGATTGAAAAGTTCAGGACGTTAAAAAAAAACCCGATTGGAAAGGCATGATTATAAACTTGTATTTAATGTTGTGGTTAACGATGACATTTTTGTGCGTGCTTTTGATTGTGTTCTAGCTGTGCTTAAAGATAACTTTCCCGCCAAATGTAAAGTGGGTACAAAAATAGTATTGAACGATATGAAAGCCATTTATGTCGAGTATAGACCGCTGCATCAGTTAAACGGTGAAGTGATGCTTGGACGGTTTTACCACATCGTACAAAGTAATGGCGATGTGGACATAGACTCTATCATATGCGAATTTAGCGTTTTGCACCTTAGAACATAAAGACAATATATATTTTTCCTGTAGTAATATGATTATACGTTCTGTATGTTTTCCTGTACTAATATTTGATAATATAACTATATTTTTCCTGTATTAATATTTGATAATACAAGTTTTGATAATATAACTATATATTTTCCTGTACTAATATTTTGTTAATACTATGTTTTGTATGATTACATATAATTAATATAACTATATATTTTCCTGTACTAATATTTTGTTAATACTATGCTTTGTATGATTATATATTTTCCGTTCTATTATTTGACCATATACAGTGCGTTCAAAAAGTCTCTCCGCAGTGCTATGTTAAACACATTGGAAATTGAAAAACTACAATGTTTTCGTTGAACCATGATTTAGTGATTTTATTACATAACCTTTTGATTTTACAACATGTGTTGAAAGTGTTTTCCGCCATTTTGCAGGCACAGAGCAACCCGTCTACACTTGTCGTCAAACACTTTTTTTAAAGTGTTGGTTGATTGCGGAGAGACTTTTCGAACGCACTGTATATGTCCATTGTATATCCATTAATTCGGCTAAAATAAACAGAACGTTGTATTGGTGTTTTACTTATTCCTTGAACACGATTATATAATTTGTTTGGTTTCGGTTTTCTGAATATTTAATTAATTGTTATTTGTCAAATCGGTCTTCTAAACCAACTGGAATATATGGAATAATTTAAGTAGCGAAGTTGTCAGCTCAACTTTCTAAGCCAGACGACAGAAGAATATATAAATAATTAAATACATGGCGAAAACTGACAACTCAACCTTCTAAGCCAACATTAATATATGGAATAATTTAATAAATAACGAATCTGGCAACTCAACCTTCTAAGCCAACTGGGTGATTAATATATGAAATATTTAAATAATTAATGCTATCTGGCAACTCAGACTTCTAAGCCATCTGGCTGATTAATATATGGAATAAATTAAATGCATAGCGCAATCCTCAGCCTTCTAAGCCAACATTAATATATGGAATAATTTAATATATAACGAATCTGGCAGCTCAGCCTTCTAAGCTAACTGGCTGAATAATATATGGAATAATTAAATACATGGCGCAAACTGGCAACTCGGCCTTCTAAGCCAACTGGCTGATTAGGGGCATATAAGAGAGCGGCGGGGTGGCTGAAGACCTCATATGCGTCTGACAGCTCTCAGGCGAAGAACCCCCTTCTCTGGGTCCTCTCCTCTTCCTCTCTCTCTCTCTCTCTCTCTCCTCTCTCTCTCTCTCTCTCTCTCTCTGCCCCTTTGGTAAATGACAAATACCATAGTTTTTCTTTTTCATGATGCTAGCCCGACGTGGGCAACGGGTCACTCGCAAAGAGGTCCCATAAATATAGCTTCCCTCACCAGCTATCTGCAAAGTAGACAGGATCCAGCTTTGGGACATGGATCTAGGGTTTAAAGCAGCCTAGCCCTGCCACATTTAGAACCTCAATATAAGCAAAAGAAGAGTTCCTTGTTCCATGCACGGTCTGTGTGTATCATAAAAAACTCAGGGGACCATTCTGAGTTCATTCCCATCTTGAAACGGACATGTTATGTGCCTTGAAAAGTGGACGCTCAATTCTGCCAGTTGAGGTTTAAGTTTTGGTTTTTGGCTAAAAATATAATAGTTACCCCTTTTTCTTTGATGTATTCAATCTGACGTGAAGGCAGCGAGTCTTTTGCTTATATTGAGGTTCTAAATGTGGCAGGGCTAGGCTGCTTTAAACCCTAGATCCATGTCCCAAAGCTGGATCCTGTCTGCTTTTCAGATAGCTGGTGAGGGAAGCTATATTTATGAGACCTCTTTGCGGGTGACCCGTTGCCCACGTCAGGCTAGCATCATGAAAAACAAAAACTATGGTATTTGTCATTTACCATTACTTATTCGGACTATAATGAATTTAATCATGCCAATAGAGTTCCTTGTTCCATGCACGGTCTGTGTGTATCATATATATATATATATATATATATATATATATATACAACACAATTCAGCTCCTAAATACTATCCAGTAAATACAAAGTCAGCTGACAAACATAGGAATCCGAGAGCCGGACAGAAAGCACGCATAAAGACACTTCATGCGTTATTGGGACAACAGGTACTGACAAAGATAAAAAGAAGCAAATTCTTGGAAGACCACAAGGCAACGAAACCGGCACCACCATTGGAAAACGAATCGGAACCACCTGGATGCGAAAACGACAGAGAAAAAAAAAAATAATCCTAGCCAACATTCGGGGCCTTAAATCAAATCACTCCCGGACAAAGTTTTATACCTGAAAGAACTCATGCAAGAAACCGTAGCAGATTTTGCATGCCTCACGGAAACTCAACTAAAGGACTGCTAGTGGAACTGTGAAAACTGTGAGTTCTGTGTTGACAAAAGAGAAATACAAATTGATAACTATAACATACTCCCAGCCGACAGAACAGTGAGACGTAAAGGAAGATGTGCTATTTACACACGCGAAAGGCATATGGCAGAAATGATTATAAGTACCTCAAACAGCTACGTAGAATGTGTAGCAGCAAAAGTTGAAAAATTAAATATGGTACTAATTGTAATGTACAAACCCCCAAACACGCCAACCTCAAAATTTTCAGATTCCATTACAGAGGTAAGAAACTGGGTAAAAGATCTACACTCTCCAACCCCAAATATTTTTCTCTGTTGTGATTTTAATTTCCTATTCATGAAATATAAAAGGATAGGAAAAAAATATATGTATACACCAGAACAAGGGGGGTACACGGGAAGACCAGGAGCAGGTAAAAATACTACTAGCTCTAGCTGATGAATTTATGTTAACGCAAGAAATAACAGAAAACACAACAAAAAACAACTGCCTAGATTTGGTATTCACAAACAACATCAACGTAATTGATAATGTAGAAATATCCCCAAGTATAATATCGGACCACAACATTATTGAAATAACCAATATACTGTAAAAGCAACAGGAAAGGAAAGAACACGAACAACAGGAAGAAGCAAATTCGAAATTTTTAATTTTCACTCCAAAGCTATAAACTGGGAAGATGTTGCATCCAGCATGGAAGTAATAGATTGAAAAACCATTTTCGAGGCCAATACAACGGAAGAGATGCTAATGACTTTAGAGGAGAATACGCTGGAAATTGTGGAAAGACATCTCCCAAAAATACAACAAAGAGGAAAAAGAAGCAGGTTCGAGAGACAAAAGAGGTCATTGTTCCGAAAGAAAAAAAGAGTGACTGCAAAATTAAGTAAATGTAAAGATAACAACTTCAGAAAAATATTAAATGATAGACTGCAGAGTATCGATGACGTCATACAGGAACTAATTGAGAAGCATACAGAAAAAGAAGACGACGACGCTATAGAAGCGATAAAGGTTAACTCAAAGTACTTCTATAACTTTGCAAAAAGGAAGTCGAAAAACCATGCGACTATCGAACCTCTGAAAAACGAGAACAGTGCCTTATCTGATGATCTAATAGAAGTATCTGAAATATTAAGAGCTCGGTACGAGTCATCTTTCAGTATCCGAAAAAACTGACAAACTGATATGCGATAGAAACGCATTCTTTGAAGAAGAACTACAAGGGGAAAGTATAACGGACTTTGACTTTACGACAGATGATATTACACAAGTTATAAGGAAACTAAAAGCACACTCAGCAGCAGGACAGGATAAATGGAATGCCACACTGATCAAAAACTGCAAGAATGCAATCGCTGAGCACCTATATTGGATATGGAGACGGTCATTAGACACGGGAGAAATTCAGGGCATCCTGAAGAGCGCGAAAATAGTCCCAATATATAAAAGAGGAGATCGATCTGAGGCCAAAAACTATAGGCCAGTGTCGCTTACCTCTCATCTCACTAAAATATTTGAAAGAATAGTTACATAGAAAATCTATGACTTTTTGGAAACTCAGAAAAAATTCAATGATAACCAACATGGGTTTCGGTCAGGCAGATCATGCCTATCACAACTAATGGGACACTACAACAACATTATTGATGCACTTGAAAGTAATGAAAACGATGATGCAATATACACAGACTTTGCCAAAGCGTTCGACAAATGTGACCACGGAATCATAATACATAAACTGAAATATATGGGAATAACAGGAGAAGTTGGGAAATGGATATATAATTTCCTTTGTGAGCGGCGGCAAGTTGTTACAGTACACGGAGTATCTTCATCAGAATCATAGGTCCTCAGCTCAGTACCACAAGGAACAGTATTAGCTCCACTACTCTTCATATATCATGCTAACTGATATAGATGAGGACGTTACCAGAGACAGCACAGTAACATCCTTTGCCAATGATACAAACATCAGCAGAAAAATAAGAAACCCAGAAGATATAGGATCTCTACAAACCGACATGAACAGAATGTACGAGTGGATGGAAGACAACACTATGAAGTTTAACATTGAGAAATTTCAGCTGTTAAGGTACGGAAAAAGAGAAGACCTAAATCCATGGAATATTATACCCCAAATGGACAGGAAATTCAGAGAAATTCTAGAGCAAAAGAATTAGGGGTTGTAATGACTGATAATGTGAAATTTTAAACACAAAATAAGATAGCAGTAAACAGAGCAAAGAGAATAACTGGGCAGATACTGAGAACCTTTAAACGAAGGGCTAGGAATATAATGATTCCTCAACTGAAAACACTGATCATACCCAAATTGGAATACTGCTCGGTCCTAACATGCCTATATAAAAATGAAGACATTAGACAGCTAGAAGGGATTCAGGAAAGCTTCACAGCCAAGATCAATGGGTGCAAAGAACTAAATTACTGGGAAAGGTTACGCAAACTAAATCTATACTCACTGGAAAGGAGAAGAGACACACACACACACCATTATTTACACTTGGAAAATAATGGAGAAACTAGTCCCTAATCTTACTCTGAACCCTGTAACTCACCAAACAACGGTGGAAAGTAGAAAAGGAAGACTGTGTCATGTTCCCAAATTAAAGGCGAGACAGGGAACATCCTTAACCCTGAAAGAAAATAGTTTTGTAGTGAGAGGACCAAAACTGTTTAATCAGCTGCCCAAAGACCTAAGGAACACAAATGGTATTGCAGTGGACATCTTCAAAAGAAGATTAGACGCCTGGCTCAGAACAATCCCCGATGAGCCGGCCGTACTTGGCTATGTGAGGTGGAGAGTACAAGAAACCAACTCACTACTTCACCAGGCCAACTCGAGAGGAGGGGTGACAATCTTGACCTTCGTGAAATGAGGAATCATCGCACGGAATCTTTGAAAGGTGAAAGGTTAAAAGGCTGAAAGGTATGAAATATAAGTACATTTATTTTTCTAAAAATGATGTCTTGTATTGTATGCAAGATAATTTTTATTATTATTTATATTATTTACTAACAATAAATTGTTTAATTGAACATATAAGTGTAATTTTCATCATTGGCTTACGATGAAACGACAATAGTCGCTGTGTGCAATCCTACACTGACTTTCTTGCGTTAATAATTTTATACGAACTGAGTATTTAATCAGAATTTTTTAGTTCTTTTTCCCAATATCGTACTTTTCTTCTAAAAATATCGCGTTTAGAGAGACCTGATCCAAACAAACACTTATTTCAGGTCATCAATTTACCTAATTTATCAGCAATGTTGTTTTGAATCACACTACGCCCAAGTCTTCCAATCTCGTATCGCTCGGGCCTCGGCAGTCGGCCCTAAGCCTCAGAGGCTCAGTCGTATTTTATTTTTATTTTATCGCCGCCGCTTAGACTCCTCAGTTGCTCTGTAAATCAAAAGGAGGTTAGACGCATAATTTTTGTCGTCCGTGCAAAGAGAGAGAAGTGGGGGGAAAAAATTTTAAAATATTTTTTTCAGAAACTTATAGTTCCTCCTTGTATAGTTTTATTTCAAGTCAGTATTGAAGAGAAAAACATCATTTCACAGAACGTAAGTAGATCTACACACCCACACACACACACACACACCACACACACACACACATATTTCATTTCCATATATATATATATATATATATATGATGTAAACCCACAAGGAAAAAGAAAAATGATTCCAAGGTCTTTCGTGTATTCAGAAGTACACCTCGTCAGGGAATGATGTACTGATGAATGATGAATGACGAGATGTACTTCTGAATACACGAAAGGCCTTGGAATCGTTTTTCTTTATCCTTGTGGGTTTACATCATTCATTCATTTCACGTTTAATTGTGAAATTCATCCCATATATATATATATATATATATATATATATATGATGAATAAAACCACGAAGGAAAGGAAACACAAAATGGTGCTCAAGCGCTTTCGTCTAATGACATCCTCAGGAACACTGAAGTACATAGAAGGTTACAGCCTATATATCTATATATAGGTTACAAAAAAAAAATATATATATATATATACATATATATACATATAATATATACATATACACATACATATACACATACATACATACATACCTATACAATAAACGAAGAAATGAAATTTAAAAAAAAAAAAAATTATTAAAAGATTGAGATGGGCATACAACTTTGTAAGGAAACACTATCGATTTTTAGCACAAGATCAAACTACCGATTTTTAGCACAAGATTAGATTAATTGTTTCCAACCAATGTTGTTATAAAAAAAAAAAAAATAAAAAAAAAAATTATACTATCTGATGATCTAATAGAAGTATCTGAAATATTAAGAGCTCGGTACGAGTCATCTTTCAGTATCCGAAAAAACTGACAAACTGATATGCGATAGAAACGCATTCTTTGAAGAAGAACTACAAGGGGAAAGTATAACGGACTTTGACTTTACGACAGATGATATTACACAAGTTATAAGGAAACTAAAAGCACACTCAGCAGCAGGACAGGATAAATGGAATGCCACACTGATCAAAAACTGCAAGAATGCAATCGCTGAGCACCTATATTGGATATGGAGACGGTCATTAGACACGGGAGAAATTCAGGGCATCCTGAAGAGCGCGAAAATAGTCCCAATATATAAAAGAGGAGATCGATCTGAGGCCAAAAAACTATAGGCCAGTGTCGCTTACCTCTCATCTCACTAAAATATTTGAAAGAATAGTTACATAGAAAATCTATGACTTTTTGGAAACTCAGAAAAAATTCAATGATAACCAACATGGGTTTCGGTCAGGCAGATCATGCCTATCACAACTAATGGGACACTACAACAACATTATTGATGCACTTGAAAGTAATGAAAACGATGATGCAATATACACAGACTTTGCCAAAGCGTTCGACAAATGTGACCACGGAATCATAATACATAAACTGAAATATATGGGAATAACAGGAGAAGTTGGGAAATGGATATATAATTTCCTTTGTGAGCGGCGGCAAGTTGTTACAGTACACGGAGTATCTTCATCAGAATCATAGGTCCTCAGCTCAGTACCACAAGGAACAGTATTAGCTCCACTACTCTTCATAATCATGCTAACTGATATAGATGAGGACGTTACCAGAGACAGCACAGTAACATCCTTTGCCAATGATACAAACATCAGCAGAAAAATAAGAAACCCAGAAGATATAGGATCTCTACAAACCGACATGAACAGAATGTACGAGTGGATGGAAGACAACACTATGAAGTTTAACATTGAGAAATTTCAGCTGTTAAGGTACGGAAAAAGAGAAGACCTAAAATCCATGGAATATTATACCCCAAATGGACAGGAAATTCAGAGAAATTCTAGAGCAAAAGAATTAGGGGTTGTAATGACTGATAATGTGAAATTTTAAACACAAAATAAGATAGCAGTAAACAGAGCAAAGAGAATAACTGGGCAGATACTGAGAACCTTTAAACGAAGGGCTAGGAATATAATGATTCCTCAACTGAAAACACTGATCATACCCAAATTGGAATACTGCTCGGTCCTAACATGCCTATATAAAAATGAAGACATTAGACAGCTAGAAGGGATTCAGGAAAGCTTCACAGCCAAGATCAATGGGTGCAAAGAACTAAATTACTGGGAAAGGTTACGCAAACTAAATCTATACTCACTGGAAAGGAGAAGAGACACACACACACCATTATTTACACTTGGAAAATAATGGAGAAACTAGTCCCTAATCTTACTCTGAACCCTGTAACTCACCAAACAACGGTGGAAAGTAGAAAAGGAAGACTGTGTCATGTTCCCAAATTAAAGGCGAGACAGGGAACATCCTTAACCCTGAAAGAAAATAGTTTGTAGTGAGAGGACCAAAACTGTTTAATCAGCTGCCCAAAGACCTAAGGAACACAAATGGTATTGCAGTGGACATCTTCAAAAGAAGATTAGACGCCTGGCTCAGAACAATCCCCGATGAGCCGGCCGTACTTGGCTATGTGAGGTGGAGAGTACAAGAAACCAACTCACTACTTCACCAGGCCAACTCGAGAGGAGGGGTGACAATCTTGACCTTCGTGAAATGAGGAATCATCGCACGGAATCTTTGAAAGGTGAAAGGTTAAAAGGCTGAAAGGTATGAAATATAAGTACATTTATTTTTCTAAAAATGATGTCTTGTATTGTATGCAGATAATTTTTTATTATTTATATTATTTACTAACAATAAATTGTTTAATTGAACATATAAGTGTAATTTTCATCATTGGCTTACGATGAAACGACAATAGTCGCTGTGTGCAATCCTACACTGACTTTCTTGCGTTAATAATTTTATACGAACTGAGTATTTAATCAGAATTTTTTAGTTCTTTTTCCCAATATCGTACTTTTCTTCTAAAAATATCGCGTTTAGAGAGACCTGATCCAAACAAACACTTATTTCAGGTCATCAATTTACCTAATTTATCAGCAATGTTGTTTTGAATCACACTACGCCCAAGTCTTCCAATCTCGTATCGCTCGGGCCTCGGCAGTCGGCCCTAAGCCTCAGAGGCTCAGTCGTATTTTATTTTTATTTTATCGCCGCCGCTTAGACTCCTCAGTTGCTCTGTAAATCAAAAGGAGGTTAGACGCATAATTTTTGTCGTCCGTGCAAAGAGAGAGAAGTGGGGGGAAAAAATTTTAAAATATTTTTTTCAGAAACTTATAGTTCCTCCTTGTATAGTTTTATTTCAAGTCAGTATTGAAGAGAAAAACATCATTTCACAGAACGTAAGTAGATCTACACACACACACACACACACACACACACACACACACACACACACACATATTTCATTTCCATATATATATATATATATATATATGATGTAAACCCACAAGGAAAAAGAAAAATGATTCCAAGGTCTTTCGTGTATTCAGAAGTACACCTCGTCAGGGAATGATGTACTGATGAATGATGAATGACGAGATGTACTTCTGAATACACGAAAGGCCTTGGAATCGTTTTTCTTTATCCTTGTGGGTTTACATCATTCATTCATTTCACGTTTAATTGTGAAATTCATCCCATATATATATATATATATATATATAATATATATATATATATATGATGAATAAAACCACGAAGGAAAGGAAACACAAAATGGTGCTCAAGCGCTTTCGTCTAATGACATCCTCAGGAACACTGAAGTACATAGAAGGTTACAGCCTATATATCTATATATAGGTTACAAAAAAAAAAATATATATATATATATACATATATATACATATATATATATACATATACACATACATATACACATACATACATACATACCTATACAATAAACGAAGAAATGAAATTTAAAAAAAAAAAAAATTATTAAAAGATTGAGATGGGCATACAACTTTGTAAGGAAACACTATCGATTTTTAGCACAAGATCAAACTACCGATTTTTAGCACAAGATTAGATTAATTGTTTCCAACCAATGTTGTTATAAAAAAAAAAAAAATAAAAAAAAAAATTATACTGGAAATCTGCCCGGGTTTTATCACTCTACCCATCTTGTATATAAAAATAAAATGAAAATTAAAAGTTAATAAAGTCATACAAGTTTACCAAAGATTTAGCGTTCTACCTTTCTTATCTAGATCTGTTTTGAAGGAATTCAAAACAACAGGATCGAGTTGAAAAAGACCTTTGCTTATGTTGAAGTTATTTGAAAGTTGGATAATGGCAGACTCAAGAATATTTCTATTAACAATGGCTTGTCAAAGTCTTGTCCCCCATTCTCGGAACTATCTCTGATTCACATGTAAAAAATTCCATGGATCTTACTGAAAAATTGAATAATGCACGTACTGAAACTAACGATAGATTGATCAGTTTTGACGTTTGTTCATTGTTTACAAAAGTGCCGATTGATGATATGCTTGACTTTCTCTCCCAAGAATTACATAAGTATGACCTGCCACTACCTTCACACATTGTTTTGGAACTTATTAAGCTTTGCATCAAAGACTGTAAATTCACTTTCAATAACGAGTATTATCAACAAGTTTTTGGGATGGCCATGGGCAACCCCTTATCGCCCCTCCTCTCCAATATTTATATGGAGTTTTTCGAAATTACTTACATTCCGAGAATCCTGGGGTTGGCATCCCTTGGTTGCGGTACGTCTACGATATTTTGTGTATCTGGCCCATGAATCGTGACCTGGATAACTTCCTCCTTCAGTTAAATGATCAAGTCCCCTCCATTAAGTTTACTTTAGAAGTGGAACAAGACAATTCAATCCCATTTTTGGATGTGCGTGTACATAGGGAAAGCCCAGGTTTTAAGTTTAGTATCTATCGGAAACAACAAACAATTTGTCCTACGTACACTTTTACTCGGGACGTGACACCCCCACTAAGAAGGCCATTTTTTCATCAATGTTTCTCCGCGCCCTTAGGATCGCCAGTCCGGAATACATCGATGCCGAATTGGAAAAATCAACGGTATTGGAAGTGATCTGTGTTATCCATCTGAGTTTATGGAATCTTGTCTCAACAAGGCAAAACGAACTTTCTATCGTGTCAATAATAACACTCGTACTTTGTCAAAAAATTTTAGTACTTCCATTTTTCCCGGACTTTTTAGGCATTGCTAATATACTTAAACTTTTGGATATTAATGTAGTTTTCATATAACAATATTGTGAAAAATATCATAGTAAAAAATAGCCCTACCAATAATTCAGGCATTATCTATAAAATTGGGTGTAAACACTGTGATTCCTTTTACATAGGTCAGACGGGAAAGGATTTGCACACACGTATAAAACAGCATCAATATTCCGTTAGAACAGGACAGTTGTCCAGTTCCCTTTTTGTCCATTTGTCAGAGTTATCCCACTGTATTGACTGGAATAATGCTTCAGTTTTATTTCACTCTGGCAACATTGTTAATAGAAATATTCTTGAGTCTGCCATTATCCAACTTTCAAATAACTTCAACATAAGCAAAGGTCTTTTTCAACTCGATCCTGTTGTTTTGAATTCCTTCAAAACAGATCTAGATAAGAAAGGTAGAACGCTAAATCTTTGGTAAACTTGTATGACTTTATTAACTTTTAATTTTCATTTTATTTTTATATACAAGATGGGTAGAGTGATAAAACCCGGGCAGATTTCCAGTGTAATTTTTTTTTTTTTTTTTTTTTTTTTATTAACAACATTGGTTGGAAACAATTAATTTAATCTTGTGCTAAAAATCGGTAGTTTGATCTTGTGCTAAAAATCGATAGTGTTTCCTTACAAAGTTGTATGCCCATCTCACAATCTTTTAATAATTTTTTTTTTTTTTTAAATTTCATTTCTTCGTTTATTGTATAGGTATGTATGTATGTATGTGTATATGTATGTGTATATGTATATATATATGTATATATATGTATATACTGTATATATTTTTTTTTTTTTTTTTTGTAACCTATATATAGATATATAGGCTGTAACCTTCTATGTACTTCAGTGTTCCTGAGGATGTCATTAGACGAAAGCGCTTGAGCACCATTTTGTGTTTCCTTTCCTTCGTGGTTTTATTCATCATAAATATTTTTCACGTGTTACTTTCGTATGTATGTATGTGTATATGTATGTGTATATGTATATATATATGTATATATATGTATATACTGTATATATTTTTTATTTTTTATTTTTTTGTAACCTATATATAGATATATAGGCTGTAACCTTCTATGTACTTCAGTGTTCCTGAGGATGTCATTAGACGAAAGCGCTTGAGCACCATTTTGTGTTTCCTTTCCTTCGTGGTTTTATTCATCATAAATATTTTTCACGTGTTACTTTCGTGAAATAATTTTAATATATATATATATATATATATAGTACGAGTTTATAATTACGCTCATAGTGTGATATTTTGGAAACAGGCACTTTATTCGCGTGTCCTCGAATACGTACTAATTATGATATAGATTGTATGATACCCACTTAACGTTTTGACCCATTGACACACTTATAAAGATTGTTTTAGTACAAACCAACATTTATTCTCATTGAGGTTTGTTCTTTTTGGAGTTCGAGCGAGTAACAGGGTTTTGTACTTAAGAAATCAATAGCTTGATGAGAAATATATATATATATATATATATATATACACTCGTGTGTGTGGGTGTGGGTGTGTGGGTGTGTGTGTGTGTGTGTGTGTGTGTATGTATATATATATATATATATTAATAATTAAATTATATTATTAGGGATATAACTATTCTTGTCTATTTTTACTTGCTGATAAATTATTAAAATGTTTATTCATTTTAAATATGATTGAATAAAAGTGTAAAACAGAAGCGCCCCCCCCCCCAAATCGGTTATTTCTCATAATTCAAATTATTTCGTTTTTGAAAAAAATTGAAAAACATTATTTACAAGATGCCAAAATTTTTGGATTGGTTATTTCACCCAGTCACACCCAGTTAAAACAAAACCATATATTGAATTCACATTAATAATTAACTAAGAAAATATCTATCTTATCTTGTGTAAATTGGTCTAAATATTCTTTTTAATAATAATTATGATTGCTATTTTTTGGCGTTTCGATTTGTATGTATACACTATTTTGGTCAATTCGTCACTTTTTTTTTGTATTTCTGGCTACTGTTTCAAGTTCTGGCCACTTTTTTTTATTCTAATTGGATTCAATTTGGTGGTATTTGCGATAGATTATGACTTGCCGTTCGTGTGATTTCGACTTTGAGGACCTGATTCGCCATGTTGACCTACATGAAAACAAAGCATTGGATGTTTTTATCAATCACGGCGTTATTCCCTCATCCTTAACTTGCCCGAAATGTGACAGTGAGTGCCTAATACGAAAAGATCAGAAGATATTTAGGTGAAATAAGCAATATTAACCCGTTAGGTTAATTGAATGCCCGGTTAAATCATCTGTACGCCCTTGATGATTGGTTAGGTTAAGTCGTGATACTTTTGTTAGTTTAAACGAAAATGACGAGAACAAATTTTTCTGGTCAATTTTGAATTGTTTTGCACAAATGTGATATCCGTTTCCTGTACAAATGTGTAGTTTTCGAGATATCTTCACCTATCTTTAGGTGAAGATATCTCGAAAACTACGCATTTGCACAGGAAACGGATACTATATTTGTGCAAAACAACTCAAAATTGACCAGAAAAATTTGTTCTCATGAAGAAACCCGACTGGGTGTAATAACCAATTTTTACCAAATTTTTATTCTTTCAAATTTATCAAACTGAAATATTCAATTTTTTTGTAATTATACCATATTTTATCCTGTATTTTTATTGGAAATTAAAAAGCATTTTTTTAAATTTCTAATGATAGTAATAATAAAGTCCCTCCTAATTAATTTTTTATTAATTTTCTCTACATAAAAAGAAAACGAACATTAATTTCTAACCTTTTAAAATTGCATTTCAAGCATTTATGATCTATCTAAAATACACGATCAACGTATATACAAGATCCTATACACATGTCGTACGCACTCATGAAACAAAAAGTCATACCGGGTGTGTGTGTGTAATGTATACTGTAAAGTAATGCGAGTGAAGAGACAAATCCGATTTGAATTATATTAACGCGAGTGAACATGGACGAGTAATATTTATTGCACGTACTTTATAACAACTGTACATTCAATAGTGATGTTTATAAGAGGTGTTGAAAATGTTTTTAAGAGTAAAAAAACAGTTGAAACTAGTTTTAAACCAGTTAAAATCGGATTTGTCTCTTCATTCGCGTTACTTTATACACACCCTGTACATATATACAGTATACTGTACAATGGAAGGTAAAATAAAACAAATTGTCAATCATTCGCACGAAAGTCTCGGTGTCGTCAATTAATTATTAATTATCTTCTTGCCTAAATGACGCTCGTTTTCCTTCCCGAGACTGATTGCAAAATTTTCATATTTTCACAAACAAATTTTCAAATTTGAACTGATAAAGAAACTCCTTCTTTATTCCTCCTTTTATAATATATATATATATATATATATATATATATATATATATATATATATATATATATATATATCGTGTTCCCCATACCTTTTAGTGTGCAGTGATAACCAATATGCGCAGTAATAATTTCAATCTGTGCAGTGATAAATTAGGTTCTATATCCGATATAGAACCTACTGTATCTGCACAGATTTTCAATTTATCACTGCACAAATTGAAATTATT
>JAJOZX010006119.1:92500-278495 GCA_023014485.1 Bathynomus jamesi
ATTATCACACAAATCTTCAAAACAACGAACTACGTCATTAAGTGGCACGAATGCGATGGCTGGGATCATGCGCATTTTCAATGCAAATTCTGCATCATTTTCATACAATTGCTGCAGTCCGTTTGTCTGAAGATTTCGAAAAATACATTGGGAGAAATGAAAAAAGCAACCTTTTTGTTGACAGTCTGGAAAGGCTGCACTAAAGGCATTGATCGCTGCAAGCTCGAAATCTGTCATAATCGTCGTAGGTGACAAGTTTGGTTCCAAATTTTTTAGTTCCACTAAAAGTCTACTGTAAGTATTTTCATTTCTTCGAGTCAATAACGCATAAACAACAGGAATAATATCACCATTTATGACTCCATGTATTGTATAGAGTTGTTCGAATAAAGGTGGAACAGTCTTAAGAGTTCCATCTGCATACCAACATCTTGAATTAGACAATAACTAGATTTCGCTGAGTAGAAAATATCAAGATTCTATTTGGGCCATCGTTGCTGTCGAACAAAAGAAAACGTTCATTTGAATGTGTCACTCGGTACTCAGGAGGAATGTTCAAATCATTTAAAGTCGCTGGATTGGGAGGCACTTGTCCCGCTTGATTTCGAGTGTTTCGGATTGTCTTCTTTAAAGATTCTGTAGGGGGCATCTGGCCGACGACTGCTCGAGATAACCCAATGTAGGCTTGGGTTACAATACAATGAGTCCCATCTTGAGTCGTGCGAGCTTTCTCTTTCACTGCATTGAGAACCTTGGTCACTTCAACACGAGCACTATTGCCTGCATGATTGTGTTCTCCAACTCGTTTGGTAATTGAGCAATTTTCTGAATGAAGGCGTGCCCGACAACGCTTTTTGTAAAATTGATCGCATTTCAAAAATACTTTTTGTCCACTTGCCTTCTCTCTAACAAATAGATGACCATTATCACTCAGTTTCCGCTGATTCCTTGTGCTTGAAACATAGTTGAGGGGCATATTGAATGTACTGCCTTTTCTTATATACAGGTTGTCCCCAAAAAAACTATATACTCTTTATAGCATCATATATTTTATAATTTAAAAAACAACAACAATATATTGTTATAGCAAATATAATGTTATAGCAATTGCCAATGAAAGGTAAATTAGTAATCTAACTGATCAAAATGTCATAGCGAGTTGTTTGCATATAAAATTTAATTAACTACGCCAAGTGCTCAAAATGCTCTCCGGCGGCATGAATGCACTTCTGAATGCGTCGACTAACTGATTCGCAGACATGGACTAATGTGGATGCTGTGATGATCCCGCACTTTTCCCTAATTGCATCCTTAAGGTGTTCGAGTGTTGCAGGTCTTGTACCATAAACTGCATCCTTCAGGTAGCCCCACAAGTAAAAATCAAGTGGAGTCAAGTCCGGTGAACGTGGAGGATACTCAACGCTTCCTCTTCGTCCTATCCAACGGTTAGGCAACGTTTCATCGAGGTACCTTCTGACATCACAATGATAATTAGGGGGGGCTCCATCTTGTTGAAAGTAAAAGTCGTCGTTTCCAAACAACTTCCGAACTGCAGGTATAATTTCTGTCCGCAGCATGTCGAGATATGCGGCACCGGTAACTGTCCCATTAAAGAAAAATGGTCCAACCAAACCCCTGGATGATAAACCACACCATGCTGTTAATCCTGGTAAATTAACATGTTTATCCACATAAACGTGTGGATTATCAAGTGACCAGTACCTGCAGTTGTGTCGATTTACTGTGCCATTCAGCTTGAAGGTAGCTTCATCAGACCATACGATTTTGTTATATTGAAAGTGCATTCATGCCGCCGGAGAACATTTTGAGCACTTGGCGTAGTTAATTAAATTTTATATGCAAACAACTCGCTATAACATTTTGATCACTTAGATTACTAATTTACCTTTCATTGGCAATTGCTATAACAATATATTGTTTGGGTTTTTTAAATTATAAAATATATGATGCTATAAAGAGTATATAGTTTTTTTTGGGACACCCTATATATAACACAACCACGCACCGACAATACCAAGTCTATAATGATTAAATTCGTATTATAATTTCAAATAATATAGACTCCAAAATCTTAAAGGTCTATTTTAATGACTACAGGGGCGGGGCTTTTATGCGGGGCAGGACAAATGGGCTAAAACCAACCAGTGATTAAATTCTATTATAATTTCAAATAATATAGACTCCAAAATCTTAAAGGTCTATTTTAATGACTACAGGGGCGGGGCTTTTATGCGGGGCATGACAAATGGGCTAAAACTAACCATTTTAATCTTGTAACTTTTATCCCATCTTATCTTCTTAAAACAGTCACCTGCATGCTAAATCTAACCATTTTAATCTGGTAACCTTTCTCCCATCTTAGCTTCTTAAAACAGTCACCTGCATTTACGTCAAAAAAGGGCCAAAATGAGACACTTAATCATAATCTTATAATTATCAGTCCCATGATCATTTAAAGCTTCGTATGTATAACTTATATATATGTTTACACTTAACAATAACAATCATTTTTATTTGTATAAACAAATTTGCATAACAAAAGTTAAGAACATAAAATTATTAAGAAAAATTAATTCAATGCAAATCTTGTTATATATATATATATATATATATATCTATATATATTATATTTAGAAAATTTTTTTTTTAATTTTTAAATTATTTTCTATTGCGCGGCGATGTATTTTCCTAGCGATGAAAATTCCTAGTGATGAAAATTCTTGGCGATGAAATTTCCCGGCGATGAAATTTCCCGGCGATGAAACTGTCGCGATGAAATTTGCGGCGATGAAATTGCGGCGATGAAATTTCCGGACACGGGCCAATTCACATACATAATACAAATTGCAATTGTAAGTTGCTTAATAACAATTTAAAATAAAGTTAAAATTATAAAAAGTAGCTAAGAAAATGTAAAAGCATTAAAACTAAAAGGTAAATAGATAGAATTAAAATAAAGTTACAATTATAAAAAGTAGCTAGGAAAATAAGATCATCTGAAGATCAGGTCCCCCAACCTTCGTTAGTTAACCTTATATGGCTAACTAACGAAAATATCACGACTTAACCTAACCAAGCGTTAGGTCAACTGTACGCCCTTGACGATTGGTTAGGTTAAGTCGTGATATTTTTGTTAGTTAGCCTTATAAGGTTAACTAACGAAGGTTGGGAGACCTGATCTTCAGATGATCCTATTTTCCTAGCTACTTTTTATAATTTTAACTTTGTTACTTTAAATTGTTATTAAGCAACTTACAATTGCAATTTGTATTTTGTATGTGAATTGGCTTTTTATTGTTTTAGCCCTGAAGATGGAATTAGTGCATTCCGAAACGTTGATACTGATTAAACCTTGAAGGATGTTTATTTTTTCTCTGGTGTTCCTGGTTATTATATATTATAATATATATATATATATATATATATATATATATATATATATATAATATATATAAATATATATAATATATATATATATATAATCATGCGGGTTGCTTCTACAGAGCTTCAATTTAATATTTAGGAGAAATCCAATGACAAGGAGAAATGTAAATGCCATGAAAAGTCTTCTTTAATGCGCAACGTTTCGAGCAATACGCTCATCTTCAGGCTGTTTAATAACAATGTGAAATTAAAATCAATATTGAATGAAAAACAAGACAGAAAATTTCTATAACCTATTCATAAAGGCAAATTTTAAAAGACTGAGAAAAGAGGGTTAAATTCTAAGTTATACAGATTTACATATAAAAATTAAGAAGCTATTTTTAAATACATATAGTAAATGTGAAATTAATACACTGGAAAAATTAACAATAGTACACTGGAATAATGAAACTAACTAACCTTTCACTGCAATTTCCGAGGCTAACTGATTTAAGCAGAGGCAATACGGGAAAACAAGAGATGGCGAGGGCGATTGGGGAAGGGGGGATTATAAGGAATTGGGGAAGGAGGAGGGATTATAGCAAATTTAGGGGGACGGCTGATGAGTCAACATTTAGAGTAGGGGACAATGTTTTAATGAAAAGCGATTCTAAAATTCTTAGTGAGTTGGGACAAGTATTACAACCAAGAATTTTAAAATTGTCTAAAGTGACATCAGTTTTACATTTTATACTGTGTTCCCGAATGCTCGAAACTTCTTTAGTTTTTAAAATTTTACCTGTTCGGCCACTTATTCCCATATGCGAATAAAATCTAGCCCTGAGAGAGCGAACAGTGCTGCCAATGTAATTCCCAAGGAGACACCTAGGGCAGGTAAATAAATATACAACACCGCTACGCAACGAATCAGGGGTTCGATCCTTCGCTGAGAAAAAGCTACCTAAAGACGTTTTATTAATAAATATGATGCGGAAATCAGTATGATAAAAAAATTTCCTTAACAACTTTGTAAATTTAAGCTTAAATTCCTTATTCAAAGGACCCATTTCAGGTACCAAGAAATATTTTATATCCTTCGGCACTGTAATACATGGAAGTTGAGGGCTATAAACATTATTTAAGAAGGATCTAATTAGTTTGTCTACATATTGAACAGGAAAACTATTATTAGTAAAGTATGATCTTAGATTATTAAATTCATCATTAAGTAAGGTAAAACTAGAGGTCAAATTATTTCCTCTGAATAGGAGAGTTTTAATACAAGACATCTTATAGTTGAAATCTGTAAAACTAAAAAAATTCATGCCCAAACCAGTGAAAGTGGGTTTCTTGTAAACTGATGTAGTAATAGAATCACCGTTTTTCGAAATTAAAAGATCTAAAAAGGGGAGGGAGCCATTTTGCTCAGTTTCCATTGTATACGTTATATTGGGGTGCAAAGAATTTAGGAAGTTAAAGAATTGTTGCGCTTGTACCGCATTATCAAAGACTGCTATCGAATCATCAACGAAGCGTCGATAGAAAATTGGCTTGAGATGAGTGGGAGATTGTCTAAAAATTACACTTTCTAAATGAGTCATAAAAAAATCAGCTGCTAACGGTCCGACAGGTGATCCCATCCCTACTCCATCAATTTGTTGGTAAACCTTATTGTTGAAAGTGAAATAGCATTGTTTGAAGACCAATTCTAAAGTTCCTTAAAATGAGACAATGAAAAACCATGAAAATTATCAACTGAGCTAAAAACCCTATCTAAAATAATGGCAATAGTTTCAGATACAGGTACATTTGTGAAAAGCGACTTTACATCAAAACTGACAAAAAACTTTTTTGAATCGAAGTTCTCACCAAGGAGGTCTTTTTGGAATTCAAACGAGTTATTTATAGTGTAAGCATTTTTCGCAAAGGGTGACAAGAGACGAACAACAAATTTTGCCAATTGAAAGGTGGGTAAGTTATACGAAGCTAAAATAGGACGGAGAGGTGTTCCAGCTTTATGGATTTTAGGCAGACAGTATAATTGAGCAAGATTAGCACCAGATTCGAACAACTGAGAGTAAGTATCATTTTTTATTATCTTTAAAGACTTTAGTCGTGACAGAAATCTATTAACCTGGTCTTCCAACCTTACAATGACTTTATTGACAGGTTCTAGAATTTGTTTGAATTTAGTAAGATCACTTAGGATTTCATTAGTTTTGTTTATGTAGTCCGATTTATTCAAAATAACCACTCCGTTACCCTTGTCTGGTCTAGTCACAACAATCTCCTGGTTCTTTGCCAAATTCTTAATACACTGCAAATCACTCTTCCTAAATATGAAAGATTGAAATTTAAGATTTCTAAGTTTATGAAAAAATTCTTGAGTTAAATTTGAGAACTGACATTTGAAATTATTGAATTCACCCACACTCTCCCGAGGGGAGAGTGTGTTAAGGAAATTTTTTTATCATACTGATTTCCGCATCATATTTATTAATAAAACGTCTTTAGGTAGCTTTTTCTCAGCGAAGGATCGAACCCCTGACTCGTTGCGTAGCGGTGTTGTATATTTATTTACCTGCCCTAGGTGTCTCCTTGGGAATTACATTGGCAGCACTGTTCGCTCTCTCAGGGCTAGATTTTATTCGCATATGGGAATAAGTGGCCGAACAGGTAAAATTTTAAAAACTAAAGAAGTTTCGAGCATTCGGGAACACAGTATAAAATGTAAAACTGATGTCACTTTAGACAATTTTAAAATTCTTGGTTGTAATACTTGTCCCAACTCACTAAGAATTTTAGAATCGCTTTTCATTAAAACATTGTCCCCTACTCTAAATGTTGACTCATCAGCCGTCCCCCTAAATTTGCTATAATCCCTCTCCTTCCCCAATTCCTTATAATCCCCCCTTCCCCAATCGCCCTCGCCATCTCTTGTTTTCCCGTATTGCCTCTGCTTAAATCAGTTAGCCTCGGAAATTGCAGTGAAAGGTTAGTTAGTTTCATTATTCCAGTGTACTATTGTTAATTTTTCCAGTGTATTAATTTCACATTTACTATATGTATTTAAAAATAGCTTCTTAATTTTTATATGTAAATCTGTATAACTTAGAATTTAACCCTCTTTTCTCAGTCTTTTAAAATTTGCCTTTATGAATAGGTTATAGAAATTTTCTGTCTTGTTTTTCATTCAATATTGATTTTAATTTCACATTGTTATTAAACAGCCTGAAGATGAGCGTATTGCTCGAAACGTTGCGCATTAAAGAAGACTTTTCATGGCATTTACATTTCTCCTTGTCATTGGATTTCTCCTAAATATTATATATATATATATATATATATATATATATATATGCATATAACTGCAATGACCGCGCAGTATATAAATGAATAGAAACGACATAAGTGTTAAGGAACGTCTCTGCACACGAGGAGGAGAGATAACGAAATAATGAAAAATGAGGCGAACCGCCCGGGAATCGAACCCAGGGCCTTCCAATTGCCGGTTGGATGCTCTACCATTATGCTACGGACCTCACTCAATCACAAATCGAAATTCTCCCACATAGGGCAGAAACCAATGCCCTGAGAAGGCACCCTCGCAAATCGTGAATATGCGCATATAACTGCAATGACCGCGCAGTATATAAATGAATAGAAACGACATAAGTGTTAAGGAACGTCTCTGCACACGAGGAGGAGAGATAACGAAATAATGAAAAATGAGGCGAACCGCCCGGGAATCGAACCCAGGGCCTTCCAATTGCCGGTTGGATGCTCTACCATTATGCTACGGACCTCACTCAATCACAAATCGAAATTCTCCCACATAGGGCAGAAACCAATGCCCTGAGAAGGCACCCTCGCAAATCGTGAATATGCGCATATAACTGCAATGACCGCGCAGTATATAAATGAATAGAAACGACATAAGTGTTAAGGAACGTCTCTGCACACGAGGAGGAGAGATAACGAAATAATGAAAAATGAGGCGAACCGCCCGGGAATCGAACCAGGGCCTTCCAATTGCCGGTTGGATGCTCTACCATTATGCTACGGACCTCACTCAATCACAAATCGAAATTCTCCCACATAGGGCGGTCATTGTAGTTATATGCGCATATTCACGATTTGCGAGGGTGCCTTCTCAGGGCATTGGTTTCTGCCCTATGTGGGAGAATTTCGATTTGTGATTGAGTGAGGTCCGTAGCATAATGGTAGAGCATCCAACCGCAATTGGAAGGCCCTGGGTTCGATTCCCGGGCGGTTCGCCTCATTTTTCATTATTTCGTTATCTCTCCTCCTCGTGTGCAGAGACGTTCCTTAACACTTATGTCGTTTCTATTCATTTATATACTGCGCGGTCATTGCAGTTATATGCGCATATTCACGATTTGCGAGGGTGCCTTCTCAGGGCATTGGTTTCTGCCCTATGTGGGAGAATTTCGATTTGTGATTGAGTGAGGTCCGTAGCATAATGGTAGAGCATCCAACCGGCAATTGGAAGGCCCTGGGTTCGATTCCCGGGCGGTTCGCCTCATTTTTCATTATTTCGTTATCTCTCCTCCTCGTGTGCAGAGACGTTCCTTAACACTTATGTCGTTTCTATTCATTTATATACTGCGCGGTCATTGCAGTTATATGCGCATATTCACGATTTGCGAGGGTGCCTTCTCAGGGCATTGGTTTCTGCCCTATGTGGGAGAATTTCGATTTGTGATTGAGTGAGGTCCGTAGCATAATGGTAGAGCATCCAACCGGCAATTGGAAGGCCCTGGGTTCGATTCCCGGGCGGTTCGCCTCATTTTTCATTATTTCGTTATCTCTCCTCCTCGTGTGCAGAGACGTTCCTTAACACTTATGTTGTTTCTATTCATTTATATACTGCGCGGTCATTGCAGTTATATGCGCATATTCACGATTTGCGAGGGTGCCTTCTCAGGGCATTGGTTTCTGCCCTATGTGGGAGAATTTCGATTTGTGATTGAGTGAGGTCCGTAGCATAATGGTAGAGCATCCAACCGGCAATTGGAAGGCCCTGGGTTCGATTCCCGGGCGGTTCGCCTCATTTTTCATTATTTCGTTATCTCTCCTCCTCGTGTGCAGAGACGTTCCTTAACACTTATGTCGTTTCTATTCATTTATATACTGCGCGGTCATTGCAGTTATATGCGCATATTCACGATTTGCGAGGGTGCCTTCTCAGGGCATTGGTTTCTGCCCTATGTGGGAGAATTTCGATTTGTGATTGAGTGAGGTCCGTAGCATAATGGTAGAGCATCCAACCGGCAATTGGAAGGCCCTGGGTTCGATTCCCGGGCGGTTCGCCTCATTTTTCATTATTTCGTTATCTCTCCTCCTCGTGTGCAGAGACGTTCCTTAACACTTATGTCGTTTCTATTCATTTATATACTGCGCGGTCATTGCAGTTATATGCGCATATTCACGATTTGCGAGGTGCCTTCTCAGGGCATTGGTTTCTGCCCTATGTGGGAGAATTTCGATTTGTGATTGAGTGAGGTCCGTAGCATAATGGTAGAGCATCCAACCGGCAATTGGAAGGCCCTGGGTTCGATTCCCGGGCGGTTCGCCTCATTTTTCATTATTTCGTTATCTCTCCTCCTCGTGTGCAGAGACGTTCCTTAACACTTATGTCGTTTCTATTCATTTATATACTGCGCGGTCATTGCAGTTATATGCGCATATTCACGATTTGCGAGGGTGCCTTCTCAGGGCATTGGTTTCTGCCCTATGTGGGAGAATTTCGATTTGTGATTGAGTGAGGTCCGTAGCATAATGGTAGAGCATCCAACCGGCAATTGGAAGGCCCTGGGTTCGATTCCCGGGCGGTTCGCCTCATTTTTCATTATTTCGTTATCTCTCCTCCTCGTGTGCAGAGACGTTCCTTAACACTTATGTCGTTTCTATTCATATATATATATATATAAGGGTGTCAGGAAATGATTGCCCCCCCCCTGTACAGAAGAAACTGAAAGGAATAGAAAAAAACAGACAAAACCACGCGAAAGAGCGTTTAATTTTGAATAAAAAACACTTGTTTTAATATCGGGTGTTGCCCCCATTTGCAGCTCTGACGGCCATTAATCGACGGGGGTATGATCCCAGAAGTGTCTCAAAGAGATCGGTATCATGACTCATTTCTTCAAGGATTTCGTTGATCTTTGCAGTCATAATTTCTGTTGAATACCGATTCTGAATGGGTTGTTCCAGCATTAAGGACTCCACCTGATCCTTCATGATGGATCCGACATGTTCACAGACATTAAGATCGGGAGAATTGCCAGGCCATTCATTATTTCCGAAAAGATCAATGTTATTGTCCTTAAGCAGTTGTTGAGTCGCAAGTGCTTTCATACAGGGGGCTTTGTCGTGAAGAAAGGTTGCCTGTTCAACATCCAAAACACACTCGGGGTCTTTCAAAAACGGAATTACATGTTGGGCTAAAATTACATTTCGAAAATAAGGCCCATCCCAACTGGTTCCTCTTGGTTTGATAACCCAGATGAGCTTCCGAATAGAGAACATAATGAAAACACCCACACATGCTGGATTTTTTACTATTTCTCGATACTTCTGGTCGTCTGGGACTTCATCAGTTGTTGCCCAAACCCGATCATTCTGAAAATTTGGTTTTCTGGAGATATAAACGAAGAATTCATCGCTGACAACCAAGTGAAGGAAATCGTCTTCCGTCCATTCCTCAAGATAATCACAAAACCATAGCCGATCTTCAATATTAAGATCACTCTTCCGTGGCTTAGCTATTTCATGCCAAGCACTCAAGCCTTGGCGAACTCGAAATTGATGCACAAGTTGCCGATTGACTATCTTACCACGACGGATAAGTATCTCTTTCGCTACCTCAGAGCAGCTCTTCTTTCGGCGCCGTGATGCAGCAAGCACAATGTCTTTCGATTCTTGAGATAATTTCTCCGGTCTTCCTCCTCGAAATTCTGTTTCACAATCTTCAGGATTCTTATTCCAATTCCTTTTGACAAAGTCTTCTGATCTTTTTAATCTCTCAGCCACCCAGTGTCGAGTTATGAAAGTTGCACCAGCTTCCTTTGCTTCACGAAATGTGACAGCTCGAATGCGGTCAAGAACTGGCTTTTTCTCTGAATCGTTCAAAATAGATGATGCCATGGTTTCTGTGGGGAAAAAAATGGTAAGAATTAAAATCACAGGAATAGAATATAATGGTTTTTATTCAGATTTTAACGCTCTTTCAAGTGGTCTCGCCGGTTTTTATCTATCTCTTCTAGTTTTTGCTCTACAGGGGGGGGGCAATCATTTCCTGACACCCCATATATATATATAAATTAGGGTGGATCGATTTTACATTTTTTTCGATTTCCATATTCTAATAGAGACAAAAACTTGCGCATGCATGAGAAAATAGCCTCTGCAAAATCTTAGCTTAATAGGTAATCATCTTCTGCCCCCGGCAGAGCGATGAAAATCATATTTTAGTAGTGTAAAACGTATTTTTCTTATAATTTTTAAAATATTTCAATATGCATCAAAATTATTCCTAATAACTATAAAGTCGATGAAAAAGACCTCATATGATCGTTTTTCCAAGCGCGTTGTCCTACGTTAATATCTTTTGCCCCCGGCAACAACGTCAAATGTTGAAAAAATAGGTAATTTATATACATATTTTCAGATCGGCTCTTTGTCTTAAATAATGCATTTATATATTTCCCATAGCATTTATATCGTTGCTTAGGCATGAAATAACACACACGCAAAATTTTATGACTCTAGGCTAGGGTTTAAAGGTCATCTCTGGTGAGTGCTGCCAGCAGCAGCTGCCACTGACGCGCCAGTACGCACTGCGCAGTTCCCTCAGTTGCCTTTTGACAGCGTCGAAGGCAGGTGTGTATTTTGCAGCTGGCTCCTCGAGTCCTCAGTGTGTGTGTGTGTGTGTGGGGCTCCTCATTCAGAGTCCTCAGTGTGCTCAATCTCTCTGCTCATATCCTTGTTTGTTTTTCTCATAACTGTTTTTTTCGATTTTATTGCGTAACAGAACAATACATTATTCTTTAATCTTTACAGGATGGCTACCGCTACAACTAGAAGATCGGTTACGTGTCCAATATTTGGTGCTGGGAAAGATTTGAATTTGCGATGTTTTCCCACATGTGAAGATGTGATGCAATACTACCATCATGTGAGAACTGAGTTGAGATCATCAAAGAAGGAACCTCCATTCAAAGACATCGCCGCTGTGGTCACGGAGAGACTGGAATACTTGTGGAAATTAGCTTCCATTCCAACAGTTTCGACAGCACGGATAAATCAAATGTTGAAAAGTTATCGTGATAAAATGGCTAACATCATCAAATCACTGAACGCGAAAAAGAAGAACGAATCGTTACAGAAAAATCTTGAGGCCTTCAAGAAATCAACTAAGGCCACCTTATTTGACATATCGGCTTGTAAATGCCCTGATTTGACAAAATGCAGCTGCCCTCGTGAACGACGAGTACCACTGAAAGAGCAACAGTTTTTACTCGACCAAAGAAGTGATCGCAAAATGGCAATAGGAACTTTGGATGTTGAAACAACAAATAAAAACGAGATGACTCTTGCAAGAAGATTGGCGATATTGAAACAAGAAGGAATAGCAGAACATCAAGAGCCGTCGACTAGTAAACGACAAGAAACTTCTCAAGAACATCCTTCTTCGTCAGCCTCTAGTGAAACCGAGGATACATCTATAGAATCATCGTCATCGTATGAACTAACACCGAGAGATAAACATGACATGAAGGAAAAAACACGAATGAAACTCCAGGTACTTGCTGAAGCTTGTGATCGTACGGGCGTCTCAGACAGAGCTGCTTCATTTATTGCTTCTTCGTTGTTAGAGGATGTTGGCTGGATACGAGAAGATGATGTCAGTTCAGTGATTGATCGAAATAAGATAAGAAGAGCCAGAAAAAGAGTTCGTTCTGAGCATCAGCAAGATGACAAGATCACGCTACCATTACAGGGCATTTTCTTTGACGGACGTAAAGATAAAACAATGACACAAGAAGAAATAGACAATGTGAAGCATAGAAGGACTGTGGTAGAAGAGCATATAGTTTTAGTTCAAGAACCAGAATCCCAGTACATGGGGCATTTCACTCCTGCATCAGGTTCTGCCACTGCAATAACATCAGGTATCATCAACTTTCTAGAGACTAACAATATTAGCACGGACGACATTGTGGCTATCGGCTGTGATGGTACCGCAGTGAACACGGGTCGAAAGGGTGGAGCCATTCGTATGATTGAAATGAAACTACAAAGGCCAGTTCAGTGGATCATATGCCTATTACACGGTAATGAATTATCACTGCGACACCTCATTCAAGACTTGGACGGCAAAACAACTGGGCCAATGGGCTTTACTGGACCAGTTGGAAAACAACTGAACGACTGCGAAAAACTTCCAATTACAGAATTCGATGCCATTCCATCTCCCGACATTGACATAGATGATGCCGAGTTGAGCACTGACCAAAAATATTTGTTAGGCATCTACAGAGCAGTGTCGAGTGGTAGCTGCTCTTCAGCTCTCGCGGCTCGAAATCCAGGTAAGATGGCGCATTCCAGGTGGCTGACAACAGCAAATAGATTTCTGCGCCTCTATGTTTCAACCAGTGAACCCTCCAGCACCTTCAACGAAATTGTGCGATTCATTATGACAGTTTACGCACCAATTTGGTTTAAGATAAAGAAAAACTCCAGTTTCACTGAGGGCGCAAAACATTTTTTCGAAATGATGCGTCTCTCTCAGACCATGCCTCAAAGATCTAAGACAATCGCCAACAAAGTCCTCCGTAGAAATTCTTTCTTTGCTCACCCAGAAAATATTTTGATCTCCATGCTACATGCCGATGAGCAACACATAAGAGAATTGGGATGGAGAAGAATATTAAAAGCACGAAAAAAACAATCACCAGCGGGGGAAATTCGAGCCTTCGCCATGCCTGAGCTGCTCTACGATAGTCAAAACTATTACGAAATGATCAACTGGCAACGGCTGAGGTGACCGAACCCCCCGTTACAAAAACAATACCTGATACCCGAATAAAAGAGTTTGTTGAGACGGGAGACCAGCCTGATGGACTGATCCCACTATTCCCTTGTCATACTCAAGCGGTCGAGAGACTCATCAAATTAGTAACCGAAGCCTCTGCCAGTGTAAGTGGAATAGAAGAGAGGGACGGATTCATCCGCTCCCGTCTTCACCCCCGAACAAAAATTCCACGATTTGATTCTAAGAAAGATTACCGTATGTAAATCGACATGCAGCCAAAGGAAGGGTGGTTGGGGCTGGATAGGGTGGAACTCAACGTACAGCCACCTCCTCGTGGTGAGTTCTGGGTTGCTAATTTTATAAAATTAGCAAGCGAGGAGCTGTACTTAGTACTTATCGTACTTATAACATCGCATTAACGTAATTATAATCCACATTTAGACTTTTCTCGGGGACAGAAGATATTACTCTAGAGTCATAAAATTTTGCGTGTGTGTTATTTCATGCCTATGCAACGATATAAATGCTATGGGAAATATATAAATGCATTATTTAAGACAAAGAGCCGATCTGAAAATATGTATATAAATTACCTATTTTTTCAACATTTGACGTTGTTGCCGGAGGCAAAAGATATTAACGTAGGACAACGCGCTTGGAAAAACGATCATATGAGGTCTTTTTCATCGACTTTATAGTTATTAGGAATAATTTTGATGCATATTGAAATATTTTAAAAATTATAAGAAAAATACGTTTTTGACTACTAAAATATGATTTTCATCGCTCTGCCGGGGGCAGAAGATGATTATCTATTAAGCTAAGATTTTGCAGAGGCTATTTTCTCATGCATGCGCAAGTCTTTGTCTCTATTAGAATATGGAAATCGAAAAAAATGTAAAATCGATCCACCCTAATATATATATATATATATATATATATAATATATATATATATATAATATATATATATATATATGGTAATCGAAAAAGGTGTTCCCAGTGAAAACTTGCTCCATACATATTTTTGTGAGCACCCTTCACATTTCTTATCTGTTATTTGCTTATTATGGAGTGTCACTTTTTTATAGTTTACCTTAATTTATTCATGGAAATCTTATAAAGTTTCTTTGACGGAGTTAAACAAATGGAAACCTACCTACAGTATGCTTTCTTTAATAAATTAAATTTTTATTTTTTTATTTTTTATGTTGTCAATCAAAAAACTAAGGATTTGTGTGAATATATACTGCGTGTTCTTTGCAGTTGAATGTATATAATGTTACGGCATGCGGGAGGTGCCCCCTTGGGGCATTGGTTTCTGCGAGTATGTAGAAGAATTACGGCATTTGGAAGAGTGAGGCACATGGTGTAACGGTATCGCATCTGACCGGCAATCGGAAGATCCCGGGTTCGATTCCCGAGTGGTTACCTCATTTTTTAATTTGTTTCGTTCTCTCTCTCTCGTCTTGCGCGGAATATCTCCTATACAAGCGTCGTTCTTTACGTTATTTATACTGCGTGTTCTTTGCAGTTGTATATATATATATATATATATATACAGGGTGTACATAAAGTCAGGATCTATTTTTGTGAAATAATTATTTTTTTCTATTTTTCTTTTCAGAAGCCCTTAGAATGAATACAGAAGAGCGTGTGGCAATAGTAATTTGGCGAATCGAGGGAAAGAAATACAATGACATCAGAGAGAAGTTTAGAAGGAGATTTCATAAGCCGGGGCCAATAGACAAGACAATACGAAAATTGGTGAACAAATTTAAACGAACGGGATCTGTAAATGATGAAGCAAGATCAGGACGACCGTGTATGTCAGATCTTACCGTGAATGCAGTACGCGGAATTATCACTGAGGAGCCACGTACGTCCGTTCGTGCTGCATCACACAGACTCGGCCTCCCGACGTCATCTGTGCACAAAATTCTGAAAGTTAATTTGCAGAAGAAAAGCTATCATTTGCAGGTTTTACATGATTTACATAAGGAAGATTTCCCTCGACGAAGTGCTGTGTGTGCTGATCTCGTAGAACAAATCTGGAGTGATAATTTAATGGACAACATTCTCTTTAGTGATGAAGCCACTTTCCATACGTGTGGAAAAGTAAATCGCCATAACTGTCGAATTTGGGCAGATGAAAGACCGAATGATTTCGTCCAAAATTGGGAAAGAGACCCACCTAACGTTAATGTCTGGATGGGTTTAACAAAATCTAAGGTTTATGGTCCTTTTTTCTTTGCTGAAGCTACAGTTACGGGGCTTATTTATCTGGACATGTTGCAGCAATTCCTTGAACCTCAGCTGATTGGGGATAGGATTGTTAGTACCGTCGTCTATCAACATGATGGTGCTCCTTGTCACTATGCCAAAATTGTTCAGGATATTCTAAATGGGCGTTTTCCAAATCGCTGGATCGGACGCGGAAGCAACAGACCTTGGCCAGCGAGATCACCAGATTTAACCCCTTTAGATTTCTTTGCATGGGGCTTTATCAAATCGCACGTCTATCAGACGAAGATTACGAGTCTTGAAAACTTACGTACACGTATACGAACTGCTGGAGATAACATAACCCCGCAAATTCTCCAGAATGTGTTTAGAAATGCTGCGGAACGATTTGAGCTGTGCAGAGGTACTGATGGGCGTCACGTCGAATCCTACTCTTAATTATTTAATAAATGTTACTACTTTATCATTTTATGATTGAATTCCATATAATTTCCAAGTGCTTCACAAAAATAGATCCTGACTTTATGTACACCCTGTATATATATATATATATATATATATATATGTTAACCCCTCCGTCTATGGCCCGTGTTGGTTCGAAGTCGACGGGGGTTCTAGTTAGGAGGCAAGCAACGGATATTTCTTCTATAACATTCTAATTCTTTTCGGTCGCCACTCTGTTAAACTCTTGGCTACAGACTCGCCAGACTGTTATGCCAATATCTTCTATGGTGCTTCGGTTGTCTCTTAATTTGGGCAAAGGGTCGCCAATTTTTAATTCTTCTCTTTCTATAATACTCTGATACTTTCTCTGATACTTTCTCTGATACTAAAGTTATCGACTTTACTAACTTCCTCTGAAGATAGCCCAACTCGAAGGGAAAAATAAAAAGTTTCTCTTACGGTAATTTACTTCTTAAAAATTTACAGTTAGTGCTCTGAATTACAAGGGTAAAGGTTCGACCTCTTTCGACCATGGCTCAGGCCGGAATCTAAAAAAAGACAAAGGAGGCAAGGGGCGTCTGCCCCCTCCCCGCAGCGAGGCTGCTAACAAGGGAGTCCTAATGAGGTGCTAATATGAAGTGACTTAATCAAGAAGTCTAATGAAGAAGTCTAATGAAGAAGTGCTGTAATTTTACAAGTACATATATAATATAAACTTAAATGTTTGGGGGGGGAAGACAGTTGAAGGTTAAGTTTCCCCCTTTTAAACACATGATCAGATGTTTGAAAGATTGCAAATAAAAATTTAAAAAAAAAATAAAAATAAAAACTAATTTGTATTTTTCGCCGAGTCTACATTTATGAAGGCGATATCATTTCATAATAGTACACATAAGTACAAATTAAGTACACGACTGAGTACGTATTAATTTTGGTTCATTACAATTACGATTACAATTATGGATTACTTCACATACGCTTATGATTGTCCATTACAGTTCTATTAAAGTACATTCTTACATTATAAATTAAATCATTACATTTAATTACAGTTTCAATGAAGTACATTACAAGTTATTATTAATTACAGTTTCATTAAAGTACATTACGTTATATTAAATTAAAGTATTACAGTTAATTACAATTAAACAGTTACTATAACTTTGTTTTGTTTTTTTACAGTGTTTCATATTAATAGACAATTTAGATGTTAGAAATATAATACAAAGTACATGGCACACATGATATAGATTTATATACATAATATGTTATAATATGTTTAACATGTTATAAATTTGAAATCAGAGCGAACGGAGATATTTTATCTTTGAGGCGTTCGAATCTGTCGTCGTGAGCGGAATTCGATCTTAGTAAGCATTTATGAATATCGTGCGAGGGGTGAACGCACTTGAAAAAAAATAATAAAAAAAACAATACGAGAACGTATTTTTGCGTTTTCGAACGAACGAGAAAAAATGAATATTTAATCAAATTTATATAGGATAATGATCAAGGGGAATTAATGACGGGAAAACGTGACGTATGGATGAATATGGTTGAATAATAATGTTTATACTACATAACACCACAACTTTATTACTAAAGAATCTACCATACATTGAATACGGAAGATGTCCAAATACTAAGAACGTGATTCAGTGTACAAAGTATGGGAAACGTAAAGAGAATAAAGTTATTTTATGACGTCATAGTGTATAAGTCATTATTAGAAAAGATGAATTAGAGAAATACAGTAATGAATAAAGAAGTATAAATCGAAATTCTATCCAAAACTCGCTTAGGCGATTTTGGTTTCTTATGTAAAAATGGACATTCGAACATAAAAACTATACGAACATAAGTACTGCATGAAGACAATGAATCCATATAATGATGGTATAGGAATTGTTCATTGTTCACTTTTTACAGTGTTTCCCCCTCCAAAATGGTATTAATACAATAATAATACAATTAATACAATACAATTGAGAAAATAACATCTAAAATAACATCTAACATCATCAAATTAGATGACGACGAATTTTTTTCTTTACATTACAAATTTTTATACAGAACAAGTGTTATTATATAATATAAAAGAATTCAAAGGTTAAAACTTTACTTTTATACAAACAGAATAAAGGATTAATACGTTAATTTAGACAAACATTTAAGTTAGACAAACAATGATATGGTTAAAAAAATTTTACCAAATTTTATTTTTTTTCTGTGGGGAAAATTACATTCATAATGAATAGGTAAAAGGGAAAAACGTAAATCGTAGAATCTATAAGCTAATTTTTATTGACTAGTGTAGGTAAAAATAGAATTACGTAATCGATGATGTATAGACCTGTGGTCTAGTGTGTATTTGGGTGTATTAGGTGCAAAGTGTGTATTTTACAATTTCGAGGGACAGATTAGCTGATAGGATTGTTCAAGTAACTGAATAAATGCATAAGCGAGAATTTATATATAGTAAGCTATAATTATGACGTATTATGATGATGATTTGCATACGAGTTTTAATGCAAAAGTGACTGGAGGGAAGGAAGGTAAATGAATTCGAATATGTGTCAAAAGTAATAAAATTCAATTAGGATTATAGATTTTACATAATTAATCAGTTACACTTATAAGGTAATTAAAAAAAACGAACTTAGAGGACCTTACAGTTAATGAAAGTAGATCTCACGGTTTTAAAATTGAATTTCGACACACAATTAAATTCGACTACTAAAATTCATAACCAATACTGTAGTATTCTTAAAAATAAAAAAACACAACTTAACATAAATGGAGGTTATGTTCCATAGTACTAAAGAGGAATTAACCATGGTTGAACCATTTCTCCGGTTGACACTGGGTTCAACTGGGGTTGGTTTTTTTTTTTTTTAAATAAAATAAAAAAACAAAGTTTGGAGTACGACATTCGGGGGAATTGAGTGACTAAGCGGGGGGTATATGTCTGAAATTGACACTTACGTCTTTTTGTGAGCACTTTGCTCTTTAAAAAAAGATTGCTTGTCACACTACTTAAAAATTAAAAAAGTTCAACAAACGGAGGGACGGCATGTTCCTCATATACATTACAATAATTACCAAAATCGTTACAACCTTTGTAAAAACGGTTTTGTTACAAATAATGAATTACATAACTATATATTTATATACGCAAAACTGGCATGAAAAGAAAAGACAAATCGGTCAATTTCCTTCTCACAAACAAAAAAAAAGTTAAACTAAAGACGCAACCCGGTCAATTCAGGTTGAATTAAATTCTCTTTTACAACACAAAAAAAAGGTTGAATTAAATTCTTAGATTACATTTTCTTAAATTAAATTCTCTTAAATTACAAAGAAAAAGTTGAATTCAATTGACTGCATTGAAAACTAACTTGGGGCTCGAAATAAAAATGACTTGGGACTTGGAATACTTGGGACTCGGAATACTTGGGACTCGGAATACTTGGAAGAAAACTGTGACTTGAAAAATAACTTCGACTTGAAAAATAACTTCGACTTGAACTCTCTAACTTCAAATAAAACTCTCTGACTTGAACTCTATCAAGTATTTCTATAAATCTCTGGGGCGGTTTCCCGTCTTGGCGCAACCTTCTGACTTGACCTCTTATCAAGTATTCTGAAACTAACTTGAAATTAACTGAAAATGGAAAATGACTGCACTTGATCTCTATTCAAGTGGAGACGATTAACCTCTGTTTTGGTTGACCCTCTTGGTGCAACCGACTTACTTGAAATGCAATCAAGTATCTCTATAACTTAAACTGTCTAACTTGAAATTAACTGAAAATGGAAAATGACTGCACTTGATCTCTATTCAAGTGGAGACGATTAACCTCTGTTTTGGTTGACCCTCTTGGTGCAACCTTCTGACTTCAAAAACTGACTTCAAAAAATGACTTCAAAAAATGACTTCAAAATTACTTCAAGTAATCTCTCTAAATCTATAAACTCTCTATAAACTCTCTCTTTCTTAATTTGCAAGTCAATTCAATTCAATAATTTGAAAAAAAATTTGCAAACAAAAATATAAAATGTAAACAACATTTCATTCGAATGTACACGAAGGTACGATACTATTATGTTTGATACATAAAATAAAATTATTCTATACTGACTATAACAGTGAAAATAACTCTCTTGAAATTAACTCTGAAATTAACTCTCTTGAAATTAACTCTTTGAAATTAACTCTCTTTGAAATTAACTCTCTTTGAAATTAACTCTTTGAAATTAACTCTCTGTTACAATTAACTCTCTTTGAAATTAACTCTCTTTGAAATTAACTCTCTTTGAAATTAACTCTCTTTGAAATTAACTCTCTTTGAAATTAACTCTCTTGAAATTACTGTTTCAATAAAAACAAATGTATCACTGGTGTCTGAAGTGTTCACTGTGTTTCTTGTAAATTCTGATTTGATACTCATTATTAACTGTTAATAATAGTGACTTTTCAAAAGTTTACAAATTACTTAAAAAAACCAACTCTGTACTTAACAATTTCTGGGGCGAAGTCCTTAGAGACGTGTCCTGAAGACGTCTTGCTGGCTACTTCTTCTTGGATGAAAACTAGGCGTGGGGAACTTGGAGTCGTGACACACCGGTTCAAGGGTGGATGTTACGAACAAGAAGTCGTGACACGCCGGTCAACTGGTTTTATCCTGATGCAGGGTAATTTCTATCTTGGCCAAAGAGTGGCCTCTTCTTAAAATCTTTTTCTTGTTAAAATAATCTTCTTGTTAAAATAATCTTCTTGTTAAAGTAATCTTCTTGTTAAAATAATCTTGTTAAAATCTTCTTGTTAAAATCTTCTTCTACAAATCTTCTTCTACAAATCTTCTTCTTATCCTGGTAAAGGGTCGCCAGTTTGTTAGACCCCATATCTTCTTCTTCTTCTTATCCTGGCTATAGGGTCGCCACAATGTTAGACCCTGGGTTGGTTCTGGTTAAGGGGCAAGGGGGCTCTGCCCCCTCCCCCGCAGCGAGGCTGCAGTCGAAAGAAGAGTCTCGTAATGAAGTGCCGTAATATGAAGTGACTTAATCAAGAAGTCTAATGAAGAAGTCTAATGAAGAAGTGCTGTAATTTTACAAGTACATGTATAATATAAACTTAAATGTTTGGAGGGGAAGACAGTTGAAGGTTAAGTTTCCCCCTTTTAAACACATGATCAGATGTTTGAAAGATTGCAAATACAAAATTTAAAAAAAAATAAAAATAAAAACTAATTTGTATTTTTCGCCGAGTCTACATTTATGAAGGCGATATCATTTCGTAATAGTACACATAAGTACAAATTAAGTACACGACTGAGTACGTATTAATTTTGGTTCATTACAATTACGATTACAATTATGGATTACTTCACATACGCTTATGATTGTCCATTACAGTTCTATTAAAGTACATTCTTACATTATAAATTAAATCATTACATTTAATTAGTTTCAATGAAGTACATTACAAGTTATTATTAATTACAGTTTCATTAAAGTACATTACGTTATATTAAATTAAAGTATTACAGTTAATTACAATTAAACAGTTACTATAACTTTGTTTTGTTTTTTTACAGTGTTTCATATTAATAGACAATTTAGATGTTAGAAATATAATACAAAGTACAGTGCCCGCGAAAAGTATCCGATCACCCTGGAAATTTGTATTTTTTACATAAAAAACAATGTTTAAATGTATACTAACCTTATATTAGTATTTTGTCATCTGTCCTTTGGTTTGGATGACTTGTTCTAGACGTTTTGGCATGGATTTAATCAAGTTTTGACAAACTTCCACTGATATTTCCTTGCACCATACCTTTTTGATGGCTTCTTGTAATTTTTCGACTGAGCCAGTGTCGTGGCATTCAACCTTATTTTTTATTATTAGCCACATATTTTCTATCGGATTGAGATCTGGACTATTACCAGGCCAATCCAAAATATCAAATTTATTGTCAGTAATCCATTTTGTCACTATTTTGGCCCTGTGACATGGTGCACCATCATGCATGTATGTTTTTGTCCTTTGGATTGCCATTGCCATTGGAAGTTTATCCTGTAGCATTGCTAAATACCGTGCACCATTCATAGTTGTGTTCTTCGGAAGAAAATATAGGTTTCCACGCCCATAGTAACCGAAACAACCCCAAACCATCACACTTGGAGGGTGTTTCATTGTCTTTAGGGTGTATTTAGGGTCCATCCTATTTGAGCCAATGGGCCGGCGAACCTTTTTTGGACAACTTCTGAATGTCAAAAATGTCGACTCATCACTAAATAAAACCTTCTTCTAGTCATCAACAGTCCAATGAATATATTTTTTACAAAATGCGACACGTTTTTTACGCATTTTTTCATTAATGAACGGTTTCTTAGCAGCATGGCGAGATGGTAATCAGAGTTCTTTTTGGAGCCGCTCCTGGATAGTTCGTTCAGAAACACCAGATAACAAATTATTCATATTAAATTTTATTTCTTTCGCAGTTATTGTTGGGTTTTTCAATACTAAACGTTTCATAAGTTTGTCTGTTCGTGAATTTGTTTTTCTCGGTCTGCCAGATCGTTTTTTAGGGACTGGCGTGGTTAGGCCGGCATTGTTCTTAGCCCGTGAAACCCATAAATTAACGGTACTTTGGGATATGTTTAATTCCTTAGCTATCTGTCTCTGTGATTTCCCACATGTATGCAAAGCAACAATAGCACCTCGACAATCACTCTTAAGTTGTTTTTAGCACACATTATATATAAATTTTATTTACACCACTTTCTGTAAAAAATAACAAAATATCAATAAATTTACACAAACAGTGAAATCTGACAACTTTGAGACACAGCCACCCGCAACGAAGGCTACCAGAACACTAATTTGAGAATGCGTTGGATAGCTCTCATATCAGCGAGCAACCTCAAAGTTACCAGATGTCGCTAGAACAAATAGAAAGTGAATTATGTGTCTCTGAATATCAAGGGAAAATATTGTATTTTCTTGAGTGATCGGATACTTTTCGCGGGCACTGTACATGGCACACATGATATAGATTTATATACATAATATGTTATAATATGTTTAACATGTTATAAATTTGAAATCAGAGCGAACGGAGATATTTTATCTTTGAGGCGTTCGAATCTGTCGTCGTGAGCGGAATTCGATCTTAGTAAGCATTTATGAATATCGTGCGAGGGGTGAACGCACTTGAAAAAAAATAATAAAAAAAACAATACGAGAACGTATTTTTGCGTTTTCGAACGAACGAGAAAAAATGAATATTTAATCAAATTTATATAGGATAATGATCAAGGGGAATTAATGACGGGAAAACGTGACGTATGGATGAATATGGTTGAATAATAATGTTTATACTACATAACACCACAACTTTATTACTAAAGAATCTACCATACATTGAATACGGAAGATGTCCAAATACTAAGAACGTGATTCAGTGTACAAAGTATGGGAAACGTAAAGAGAATAAAGTTATTTTATGACGTCATAGTGTATAAGTCATTATTAGAAAAGATGAATTAGAGAAATACAGTAATGAATAAAGAAGTATAAATCGAAATTCTATCCAAAACTCGCTTAGGCGATTTTGGTTTCTTATGTAAAAATGGACATTCGAACATAAAAACTATACGAACATAAGTACTGCATGAAGACAATGAATCCATATAATGATGGTATAGGAATTGTTCATTGTTCACTTTTTACAGTGTTTCCCCCTCCAAAATGGTATTAATACAATAATAATACAATTAATACAATACAATTGAGAAAATAACATCTAAAATAACATCTAACATCATCAAATTAGATGATGACGAATTTTTTTCTTTACATTACAAATTTTTATACAGAACAAGTGTTATTATATAATATAAAAGAATTCAAAGGTTAAAACTTTACTTTTATAAACAGAATAAAGGATTAATACGTTAATTTAGACAAACATTTAAGTTAGACAAACAATGATATGGTTAAAAATTTTTTACCAAATTTTATTATTTTTCTGTGGGGAAAATTACATTCATAATGAATAGGTAAAAGGGAAAAACGTAAATCGTAGAATCTATAAGCTAATTTTTATTGACTAGTGTAGGTAAAAATAGAATTACGTAATCGATGATGTATAGACCTGTGGTCTAGTGTGTATTTGGGTGTATTAGGTGCAAAGTGTGTATTTTACAATTTCGAGGGACAGATTAGCTGATAGGATTGTTCAAGTAACTGAATAAATGCATAAGCGAGAATTTATATATAGTAAGCAATAATTATGACGTATTATGATGATGATGTTTGCATACGAGTTTTAATGCAAAAGTGACTGGAGGGAAGGAAGGTAAATGAATTCGAATATGTGTCAAAAGTAATAAAATTCAATTAGGATTATAGATTTTACATAATTAATCAGTTACACTTATAAGGTAATTAAAAAAAACGAACTTAGAGGACCTTACAGTTAATGAAAGTAGATCTCACGGTTTTAAAATTGAATTTCGACACACAATTAAATTCGACTACTAAAATTCATAACCAATACTGTAGTATTCTTAAAAATAAAAAAACACAACTTAACATAAATGGAGGTTATGTTCCATAGTACTAAAGAGGAATTAACCATGGTTGAACCATTTCTCCGGTTGACACTGGGTTCAACTGGGGTTGGGTTTTTTTTTTTTTAAATAAAAAAAAACAAAGTTTGGAGTACGACATTCGGGGGAATTGAGTGACTAAGCGGGGGGTATATGTCTGAAATTGACACTTACGTCTTTTGTGAGCACTTTGCTCTTTAAAAAAAGATTGCTTGTCACACTACTTAAAAATTAAAAAAGTTCAACAAACGGAGGGACGGCATGTTCCTCATATACATTACAATAATTACCAAAATCGTTACAACCTTTGTAAAAACGGTTTTGTTACAAATAATGAATTACATAACTATATATTTATATACGCAAAACTGGCATGAAAAGAAAAGACAAATCGGTCAATTTCCTTCTCACAAAAAAAAAAAGTTAAACTAAAGACGCAACCCGGTCAATTCAGGTTGAATTAAATTCTCTTTTACAACACAAAAAAAGGTTGAATTAAATTCTTAGATTACATTTTCTTAAATTAAATTCTCTTAAATTACAAAGAAAAAGTTGAATTCAATTGACTGCATTGAAAACTAACTTGGGGCTCGAAATAAAAATGACTTGGGACTTGGAATACTTGGGACTCGGAATACTTGGGACTCGGAATACTTGGAAGAAAACTGTGACTTGAAAAATAACTTCGACTTGAAAAATAACTTCGACTTGAACTCTCTAACTTCAAATAAAACTCTCTGACTTGAACTCTATCAAGTATTTCTATAAATCTCTGGGGCGGTTTCCCGTCTTGGCGCAACCTTCTGACTTGACCTCTTATCAAGTATTCTGAAACTAACTTGAAATTAACTGAAAATGGAAAATGACTGCACTTGATCTCTATTCAAGTGGAGACGATTAACCTCTGTTTTGGTTGACCCTCTTGGTGCAACCGACTTACTTGAAATGCAATCAAGTATCTCTATAACTTAAACTGTCTAACTTGAAATTAACTGAAAATGGAAAATGACTGCACTTGATCTCTATTCAAGTGGAGACGATTAACCTCTGTTTTGGTTGACCCTCTTGGTGCAACCTTCTGACTTCAAAAACTGACTTCAAAAAATGACTTCAAAAAATGACTTCAAAATTACTTCAAGTATCTCTCTAAATCTATAAACTCTCTATAAACTCTCTCTTTCTTAATTTGCAAGTCAATTCAATTCAATAATTTGAAAAAAAATTTGCAAACAAAAATATAAAATGTAAACAACATTTCATTCGAATGTACACGAAGGTACGATACTATTATGTTTGATACATAAAATAAAATTATTCTATACTGACTATAACAGTGAAAATAACTCTCTTGAAATTAACTCTGAAATTAACTCTCTTGAAATTAACTCTTTGAAATTAACTCTCTTTGAAATTAACTCTCTTTGAAATTAACTCTCTTTGAAATTAACTCTCTGTTACAATTAACTCTCTTTGAAATTAACTCTCTTTGAAATTAACTCTCTTTGAAATTAACTCTCTTTGAAATTAACTCTCTTTGAAATTAACTCTCTTGAAATTACTGTTTCAATAAAAACAAATGTATCACTGGTGTCTGAAGTGTTCACTGTGTTTCTTGTAAATTCTGATTTGATACTCATTATTAACTGTTAATAATAGTGACTTTTCAAATGTTTACAAATTACTTAAAAAAACCAACTCTGTACTTAACAATTTCTGGGGCGAAGTCCTTAGAGACGTGTCCTGAAGACGTCTTGCTGGCTACTTCTTCTTGGATGAAAACTAGGCGTGGGGAACTTGGAGTCGTGACACACCGGTTCAAGGGTGGATGTTACGAACAAGAAGTCGTGACACGCCGGTCAACTGGTTTTATCCTGATGCAGGGTAATTTCTATCTTGGCCAAAGAGTGGCCTCTTCTTAAAATCTTTTTCTTGTTAAAATAATCTTCTTGTTAAAATAATCTTCTTGTTAAAATAATCTTGTTAAAGTAATCTTCTTGTTAAAATAATCTTGTTAAAATCTTCTTGTTAAAATCTTCTTCTACAAATCTTCTTCTACAAATCTTCTTCTTATCCTGGTAAAGGGTCGCCAGTTTGTTAGACCCCATATCATCTTCTTCTTCTTATCCTGGCTATAGGGTCGCCACAATGTTAGACCCTGGGTTGGTTCTGGTTAAGGGGCAAGGGGGCTCTGCCCCCTCCCCCGCAGCGAGGCTGCAGTCGAAAGAAGAGTCTCGTAATGAAGTGCCGTAATATGAAGTGACTTAATCAAGAAGTCTAATGAAGAAGTCTAATGAAGAAGTGCTGTAATTTTACAAGTACATGTATAATATAAACTTAAATGTTTGGAGGGGAAGACAGTTGAAGGTTAAGTTTCCCCCTTTTAAACACATGATCAGATGTTTGAAAGATTGCAAATACAAAATTTAAAAAAAAATAAAAATAAAAACTAATTTGTATTTTTCGCCGAGTCTACATTTATGAAGGCGATATCATTTCGTAATAGTACACATAAGTACAAATTAAGTACACGACTGAGTACGTATTAATTTTGGTTCATTACAATTACGATTACAATTATGGATTACTTCACATACGCTTATGATTGTCCATTACAGTTCTATTAAAGTACATTCTTACATTATAAATTAAATCATTACATTTAATTACAGTTTCAATGAAGTACATTACAAGTTATTATTAATTACAGTTTCATTAAAGTACATTACGTTATATTAAATTAAAGTATTACAGTTAATTACAATTAAACAGTTACTATAACTTTGTTTTGTTTTTTTACAGTGTTTCATATTAATAGATAATTTAGATGTTAGAAATATAATACAAAGTACATGGCATACATGATATAGATTTATATACATAATATGTTGTAATATGTTTAACATGTTATAAATTTGAAATCAGAGCGAACGGAGATATTTTATCTTTGAGGCGTTCGAATCTGTCGTCGTGAGCGGAATTCGATCTTAGTAAGCATTTATGAATATCGTGCGAGGGGTGAACGCACTTGAAAAAAAATAATAAAAAAAACAATACGAGAACGTATTTTTGCGTTTTCGAACGAACGAGAAAATATGAATATTTAATAAAATTTATATAGGATAATGATCAAGGGGAATTAATGACGGGAAAACGTGACGTATGGATGAATATGGTTGAATAATAATGTTTATACTATATAACACCACAACCTTATTACTAAAGAATCTACCATACATTGAATACGGAAGATGTCCAAATACTAAGAACGTGATTCAGTGTACAAAGTATGGGAAACGTAAAGAGAATAAAGTTATTTTATGACGTCATAGTGTATAAGTCATTATTAGAAAAGATGAATTAGAGAAATACAGTAATGAATAAAGAAGTATAAATCGAAATTCTATCCAAAACTCGCTTAGGCGATTTTGGTTTCTTATGTAAAAATGGACATTCGAACATAAAAACTATACGAACATAAGTACTGCATGAAGACAATGAATCCATATAATGATGGTATAGGAATTGTTCATTGTTCACTTTTTATATATATATATATATATACAGGGTGGGCCGTAAGTTTCCATACATAGGAAAATTTAAATACGTGCGTCGGTATTTGGATCAGCAGTTTCCGGATGCTTGGATTGGTCGGCGTGGTCCTGTGGAGTGGCCTCCCAGATCCCCAGATCTCACCCCCTTGATTTCTATCTTTGGGGGCACTTGAAGGCCATGGTGTATCAGGAAAAGATACGAGACATAAATCATCTAAAGGAACGTATCACCAACGCCATTACAAGCATAACGTCAACTGTGCTAATGCGTGTTCATCAACAGTGGGGAACACGTATTGAAATGTGTTTTCAAAACAATGGCAACCATGTAGAGCATATTATATAAATAAAAATGGTTGTCCATAAAAAAATGTTTATTTTTCCTATGTATGGAAACTTACGGCCCACCCTGTATATATATATATATATATTATATATATATATATATATATATATATATATATATATATATATATACTGTATATAAAATTGTACTGGCAGCAAGTAAAAAACGTTTTCATGATATTACGGCATTAAGCGTGAAATGGAAACGCAATATTTAAAAAAACAAAAAAAATGGTGGTTGTCGTAAGCATTTGTAATTTGGTTTACATTTGGATTCGCTGATTTTTGGCAATTTCACGAACATAAAATCATAAACTAGAAAAGTCTTAATATTTTATTTAGTTTTTAATAATAAAGTTTTGTTAAGAAAGAAAAATCTATTTTTTGACTTTTGGTGAAAGGTCGTCTCTTCAAAGAATCTTTCAAAGGAACCAGTGATGTTTACGAATCACTTTCAGCGCATCATTTAATTAGGACTTGGCTTTTGTAATTTTTTTCACCGTCTCCCGTAAATCAGACATGACATTTCGTAATTTTTTATAATAATTAGGATGTAATATTTGTAACGTCCTTCAATTTCGATCGGATATTCAATTTCTTATAATTCTGACCTGACGCTGGTAACTTCTTGATGTCCTTCTTGGTGCATATTTTGTTAAATAAAAATAGATTAGAGTAAAATGAGAGAGAGAGAGAGAGAGAGAGAGAGAGAGAGAGAGAGAGATAAAATGAAGCACCTCTCATCCGCTTCTATATACAAGAAGACCCTCTTAGAGAAAGTGATTCATAATGGTTCGCAATCTTGAATGTCTGATAAATACTTCGTCTCACATGTTCGAAAATGTCTAAAACCATGCATAAATCTTAAATCTGTCTGCATCATGTAAATAGCATTTTATATATAGCTTCGATCCATTGGTTCATTATTTCTTTCATATATACCGACAATACATGCCACATTTTTTTATTGCCACAACCAAAGCCAAATTCACTTCTTTGATCCAGTCCCACCATACGATATCTCTCTCACCAGATCGTGAACAATATCAACGATATTGGACCCCTGTACCCTTGTTCCATCAACAATGACCTCGCCTGTGTCGCCCCACTCTATGATAGGGTCTTCACTCAATAGGTTATAAAGACTTAAACCTTTATTCCTCAATGTATTGGGGAGGCTGTTTTTTAGCACATGTTCGATGTGCTGTGTTCCAATACTCTTTGGTTGCTCAGGCCCTGTACCACTATGCTCAGCGCTACTCGAGCTGTGCCTCAAGGGGAGCTCTGTAGGCTGTTTATAATCTTTGTACTCGTGAAGAAATTTCTGCAAAGCCTCTTCATACAAAACCCTTTTCTCATCAGGCGCCTTTTCACTGTTTAATAGGAGTAGTAGCTCACTCTCCATTCTTTTAAGCCTACTTTTACGGGGCTCTAGAGCAGCGTCTGGGGTCCTTTGTAATGAAGCATACACCTTGTGCGGGATCACACCCACCTTCTTCATTATATTAAGCTAGTCAGTAAAGGACCCAAAATTGAAAATAAGATGGGGAGGAATGACCCACCTCTTTGTACAATAATACGCTTTTTCTTACCCACAGTCTGACTTTTATGGGCGAGCGTGCGTATTATGTTCTTGTAACGACGTAAGCGAGCCTTCTGACAGGATTTCATTGGAACATTACATTTTATAACATTGAGGTAGATTTCACAGTCGTTGATAGATTTTTATTAATTCATGGTATTTCTTTATCCTATTCGTCATTCTGGAATGTACACGGTTTCAGGTTCGTTCGGAAATATATTCGTTCTTAGAAGCACCCTAAACGTGTTTCGTGGGTGAAGGTCGCATAGCAAATATCCATAATGCTGCTTTGTGACCTCTTTATAAACCTCCAAAAACTCCTTACGCTGACTCGGGAACATTTGACTGGCTAATACTCCAATTTGTGACACATCTCTACGTTGCGCGAATAAGACTAGATATTGCGTATTTAACGATACATCGCGCATGTATCTATTTTTGAAAAATAGATTCTGATTGATGAAGAACACGCTTATGTTAAGGTGGTGGGAGAATACTGTAAATGTCTCGGCAAACGTTTTATCCATCTCCAACATGAGGTCGTCAATTACGAATACTGTATGTTCACTTCCCTTTAGCGAATTAATGTCATAGACCCCCTTATGGAACAAAACATCGTCCTGGTACTCGTTGAACATTGATTGGTATGTCGAATAGCACCATATAACTTTATGCACAAATTTTGAGAACATTTCACCCTTTTCTTTAATAATTTTAAGCATAAACACCGTTTTACCACATCCTGTAGGTCCAGATATGATACATGTGGATGGGCTCGTGAATCTGAATTTTTCTACAGCATTCATTTCTAACACGCGAAATACGCGCCGGTTGATGGACAATCCGCGGTAGAACCCCAACCCTCAACGTCTTAAGCTACCAACCCTACATCAGGTCCTCGACCCCTTGTACTTCCTCCACAGCCCCCACCCGTTCTGTAGAGTCTGCTGTAATAGACCCCCAGCCCTCAACGTCTTACGGCGCAAACCCCACATCGTCCAATATAGGCACTCGTCCATCCTCCTCAGCGGTGACTCGCTCTGTTGAGGATGATATAACATTTGAGTTGGTGCGCTCCGCAACCCCGACCCCAGCCTTGACTAGAAATCGGTATATAGTCAGGGTTGACCCTAGGTCCCTGTATAGCAATGGAATTGAGCGCGGGTTACGTCGCGTTGTAGAGCGCATTGTAGAGTTTGCCCTTCAGAACCGCGACGAGCGTGAAGTCAGGACGAGTCTGTCCTTCGGTTTCGGCTCAAATGATAACGATGTAGATGATTTTTGGGTGGTAGTGCCATTTAGGCGTTTGGCTGCTGAAGATATAGATTATACAGGGTGTTTCAGGAGGAAAGGTCAATACTTCGGGAGGTGATAGTATCGGTCATTGTAAGAAAAAAAGTTCATACGAACATGTGTTTAATTCTGAATGGTTACGGAGATAGAGCTGTTTGAATCTACAAATACAAAAGCATTGTTAATGGTAATCAAGAAAGAGAAACCAATTACTGTTTCTAACATTTAATGTTTAAACATTGGCATTTTGAATGGTATCAGATACAGAAATGACAAATTTGTTACAGTTTACAATACGTTTTCGAAAATCCCACTGTTGTTCGTCTGAGTTGATCTTGACGTTCCTTTATGCGGGCAGCAGCATCCAAAATGCGCGCGAGCAATTCGTCTCGTGTATCCACCTTTCTTTTGTAAACGACTTTTCATCCATCCCCACAAACAATAATCTAACGGAGAGAGGTCTGGAGACATTGATGGCCATTGAATGGGACCACCGCGGCCGATACATCGACCAGGGAAAGTTTGATTTAGGTATTGCATCACCAGACGGGTAGAATGTGGAGGAGCTCCGTCATGCTGAAAGTACATACCAGCGCGTGTAACCAAAGGAACCTCCTCCAATAGTCCTGGCAATTCAATTTGCAGAAATTCTAGGTAACTTTGTCCTGTAAGACGATTCTCTAAAGTAACAGGGCCAATCAGCTGATCATCGATGATACCGCACCACACATTGGCAGAGAAGCGATGTTGAAAATTTGTTTCCACAGTGGCATTTGGATTTTCGTCTGACCACCGATGAGAGTTACGTACAAGTGCTGTTGATACCGTCATGGGTGAAAGTAGCTTCATCGGTGAACAGTATTAATCGAAGCAATCGGCGATTAGCATTTACCCAATGACAAAATTCCAGTCGCATGGCAACGTCTCCTGATTGAAGGTGTTGTACACGCTGTACATGATATGGATGCAAGCCTTCCTCACGTAATGTTCGCCATACTCTTGTGTGTGGTACACCGAGACGTGTAGAAATTCTTCGTGAGCTAGTAGTAGGACTACGCTCTACCAACTGAAGAATGTTTTCCACTTCATCCACACCTTGTTGACCTTCACGTTCAGATGAAACATGAGCGCTGGGAAGTGTACCAATTTCACGCAATGTGTTGAAAACCCTGGTAAACACTCTTCGATCCGGAATTCTGCGGTTCGGAAGTCCGCCGAGCAAAGACCCTCCTCTTCCTTTCTCTCTTCCTTTCTTGCTATCTCTTTCTGCTCCTTTGGGGGATGATGAAGCCCCGTCCTCCCCAAAGAGGATAGGATAGGATAGGTATGCCCCTTTCGGGGGGTGAGGAAACCCCTTCCTCCCCATAGAGGCCTCTTAGGTTAGGTATGCCCCTTTGGGGGGTTCAGCTTGGGGGAGAACTCCGCCTCCAAGTTGCATACCCCTCTTTCTCTCTTCCTCTCTTGCTATCTCTACCTTTCTGCCCCTTTGGGGGGAATAGCTTGGGGGAGAACTCCGCCTCCAAGTTGCATACTCCTCTTTCTTTCTTTTTCTTTTTTCTTTTTTTTTCCAACAAAGGGGGGGGGGGCGCTCTTGCAACAAAGGGGGTTGGGGGTTGGCACTCTTGCAACAACGGGGGGTGGGGGAGGTGGCACTCTTGCAGCAAGGGGTGGGGGTTGGCACTCTTGCAACATTGCAACATTACGTAACATTTCTGCACTCTCTCTTTTTGACACCATACTACTGAGGGCCATAATCTGTTTCGCGTATTATGTTCGTTTATTCATACTGAAAGGTCACACTGAAATCCACTAACCTCGACACACTTTTCAGTTCTTTAATTACCCGAATCCCTTTTCTGATAGTTGAAAAACGAATATGTTTTTTCCTACCTCCGTTTCCCAGATTAAATTCGTTTAAGACACCTTCGGTACGTTTTTCCCTCTCTTGCCTACATCACGACCAACTTCTTAATTGTTTCGTTAATTTTCTACTAATATCTACCCTGGAACAGATAAAACAAACGGTATTAATATCAATTAACTTTTCTTGTGTCCTGACTTTTGGTTCACCCTATATATATATATATATATATATATATATATATGTGTGTGTGTGTGTGTGTGTGTGTGTGTGTGAGAGAGAGAGAGAGAGAGAGCTTTACATAATGCAAAGGGAAACGCAAGCGATACTATTCTAAATATAGTCTAGTATCAAATCTGAAACTATGGAAAAAAACTAAAGGTGTCTATTTACTTTTGTCAAACCCTGTGAAGAGTTTTCGTACGAGTACAGAAGCCTCAAAACTTCAATCCCAAAATTTAAATAAAAAGGGCTCTTTATTAAAAAGCGAAACCATTTTCTAAGTTATACGATACGTATGAAATAATAAAGATTATCTCGTACTTGGATTTAATTTCCACAATATATTTGCCATTTTCCTTCTGTATTCTTTTATTTTGTGGTTCAGCTAACTGAATCAGCGTATTCTTACGAGAAATGTCGTCGGGAGAGAGAAAGAGAGAGAGAGAGAGAGAGAGAGAGAGAGAGAGAGAGAGAGAGAGTGTTACGAGGAGTTACGAGGACAAGAAAGAGCCTCAAAGACCTTTCGGTCCACTGGGGGAGGTTCATTTTATTAAACTGATCATTTTTTTAAACTATTCTAGGAAGAGTAGAAAAGTGGATAGAAAAACATAAGCTTTTTCCACATCCTCCCCGCCAGAGGTGGGTACGGAAAAAGGTTGAAGAAAATACCTTGACCCTGGGAAAGTAGCGAAGAAAATTGAAAAGAAGAGAATATATAAATTAGTTCTACAATAATGCTATGAGAGAGAGAGAGAGAGAGAGAGAGAGAGAGAGAGAGAGAGAGAGAGAGATTTTCACACAAAATCTCTCTTACTTTGATTTCAATTTTTATAATTTTGGTTTTCACTAAAAACCTCCAGAGTGAGTTGGTTTGGCGTGTAACCAGTTTCATCTGAGCAGACGACTTAAACGCTTGCTCAAGGTCAAGGATTAAGAGAGATACAATGGAGGCACAGAGTATGGGAATGGGTTGGTCAACTAGTCAGGGGAAGAGGGAACAAAATGGCAGTGGCAGGAAGTTATTTGGAACACGTTTGGTGTCGGTACGATGTCCTCCGTACGATGAGAAATCGATGCAAGACTCCTACCGGGTGTATATATATATATATATATATATATGTGTATATATATATATATATATATATATATATATATATATATATATATATATATATATATATATATATATATATATATATATATATATATATTGGGTGGCCACAAAAAACTTTACTTAATTGAAAGTTTAATAACTGCAACAATTCAAAACTTATGCGATTGAGATTTTGCACACATTAACAGATGCATATAATCTATAATTGCTGAAATTTTCAAATATGTAGATTCTATAGTTTTGTTACAGTGAACAATTTAAAAGCATATGTCTAAAAATAGCATGCCTGGTGTGCATCTGACACGTACGTGCGCTAGCGTAGGCTAAACCTAATGTAGCGTAGTATGATACGCGCGCTGGCGTAGGCTAAATCTAATGTGAATTTGCTTTCTTTTATCTTCCCGCTAAAACCCCGCCAGCATGACGTTAAGTAAAAGTGATAAAGCCATCATAGAAGCATGTGTCAAGGAAAAAGGTTGGAATGGAAATAGGATTGTCCGAGAATTCCCCGCAAAGAACTGGACTCGTCAAAGTGTTTATAACTTAATAAGAAAGATAAAGGATACTGGATCAACAGCTAGAAAACCCGGCAGCGGCAGGCCCAAAAGTGTTTCAACAGAAGAAAATAAGGCTGCCGTGGAGGAACTGATTCAATCCCAGGAGAATACTCCAGGAACTCATCGCTCCCAGAGACAGATTGCGTACGACCTTGGGATTTCTCGCTCCTCTGTACAAGGGATTGTAAAACGTTTGAAATTGAAGGCCTACAAGAGAATTCGAGTTTCTCGGCGTGATCAGAATGTAAGACAGCGTAGAAAGACCCGCTGTAAATCCCTATATGAACGCTACTCAGCTGAAGACGTGCAAAAAGTTGTGTTTACAGACGAAAAGGATTTCACGTTGGAGGTGGCCAAAAACAGGCAAAATGACAGGGTTTATGGTTCAAGGAAAAAGGACATTCCTCCCTCCAGGCTTTATCATGAAACCTCACAATTCAGCAGAAAAGTAATGGTATCGGCGGGAACTTCATGGAAGGGGAAAACACGAATTCATTTTATTGCCACAAACGAAACTAAAGTTGACTCTGAGCGCTACATCAACCTGTTAGATAATGGGTTACTTCCTGATTGTCGTCAGCTGTATCCTGATGAGGCCTACATTTTCCAGCAAGATGGGGCACCCGCCCATACAAGCCGAGCGACCCAAAATCATCTAGAGCAAGAGACCCCTAATTTCATCAAAAAGGATGAATGGCGCCTCAGTCTCCCGACTGTAATCCGATGGACTATTCAGTATGGGATTCCCTCATGGTGAAGGTTTACGGCAACTAGAAAGACAAATTCACCGAAGATGAACTTAAGGAGAAAATCAGTAGAGCATGGGAGGATATCACCTTAGATGAGGTTCGAAAGTGCATCTCCTCGTGGAAGAAGCGATTGAGGGCAGTTTACCAACAGGGAGGTGGTCACATTGACCATTTGTTTAAGTAAATTTTGTTAAGTTCAAATTCATTTTCTTCGGCATGCTATTTTTAGACATATGCTTTTAAATTGTTCACTGTAACAAAACTATAGAACCTACATATTTGAAAATTCCAGCAATTATAGATTATAACCATCTGTTAATGTGTGCCAAAGCTCAATCGCATAAGTTTTGAATTGTTGCAGTTATTAAACTTTGAATTAAGTAAAGTTTTTTTGTGGCCACCCGATATATATATATATATATATATTATATATTATATATATTATATATAATATATATATATATATATTACAACTCAGAATGATAACCCGAGAAACTTTTATGTTACACACAGACTGTGTGTGTGTGTGTGTGTGTGTGTGTGTGTGTGTGTGTGTGTGTGAAAGTGGAGAAATGGTTTCATTTCCTTTAACAGTAAGGTAATGACGTCATCATTCGTTTGTTTATATCTCAGTTTATCTGTCCACAATCACAGAACCACTCTTAAGTTAATCCTTCTCAGCCCTGAAAATAATCATTTGACCAAAATAAATTTTGTAGTCGGTCATAAGAAGCAGAAAAGCACTTCAAGCGTATATGGAAAGTGTTCTTGAAGCTGATTGGTTAAAATATACTTGAAATATAGCCATAATCGTCAATATACGGTGGTTCATTGTAAAAAACCAAGTGCAGTGGTGTGAATTAGATAATAATTCTATTGAGTGTGAAGTGAAAATTAAGGTAAATGAGTTTCTTTTAACTGTCGTGTGATAAAATTGAAGATATTTTGGGTGTGAGCTAAATTTTGACTTTTGAGTGGAGGTCAACATGTCTGATAATTCAGAGGTCAAAAAAATGCCAAGCCACTCTATTCATAGTCTGGAGATAGAAGGAAAACCGTTTGATGTCACGAATGGTGACCAGATGGAGTCTTTTTCAACGTGGAAGTCGAAAATTGAGGACGTCAGGAGCAAAATGAAGTCCCGATTCACTGTCGTGCCTGTCACAATAAACAATGACAAAGATCGGATACAAATCCGCGCTTTTGACAATTCGAGGAACCTTCAGGAGAAGCGCAGAGAACCTGACGAAGGGTCTAGCTTGCTGTTCCTCGACGATGCCGCAAAAGCGAAAGAGTCCGACTCTGAGAGAACGACGTCACTGAGTCCTGCAAACTCACCTCCTGGGGCTGGTGCTGCTGAACATTATCATATATATTAAACGGAGTGCCAGCTTCTTTAGTGCCAGTTGTCTTACCAGAGATACCTGTATCCGGCCTAAAGCCATACCTCAAAAGAGCTCCTCCCCAAGCCTTTTCTCTCATTTGGGGGTCATCCCTCTCGGTGCTACAATCCCCCCTCTTCAAGAAACGATGGGAAACCACCATCACCTCGTCCTCAACAAACTCCTGAAGGAGTCGAAGAGGAACATCGAGTACGGAACCTCAGACGGGAAAACACTCAAAGTGTTCTAGTCGAAGACTTCGTCGCAGCTACTGGAGTCAGGGTAAGGCCAATTAAGTCCTTCAGCCTACAAATACTCGTACATTTGGCAATTATAAATTCTAAACTCACAGAAAAATAAGTGATTAAACCTCGAACTTATCAAAATTTCTCGCTAGTTTCACCAAAGCCTACTCAGCCCCAGTAACTCAGTGGGTAACGCCGTTTTCCTTAAGCGAAGTAAAAACACTGAGGTCCGGGGTTCGAATACCGATAATGCTGGTAATAATACCACAGAAGTTAGAGCAATAGGCTGCATTAGTTCGCCCGAGATCTGTACTAGTTTCTAGCCCTGCTCCCTCATTATCATTATAACCAAAGCTTACTTATAGCTAGTCAGACCACGCTTGTACAAATTCAATTCTCTTTTGTGAAATGTAGGAAAAAGGCAACAGAAATAATATTGATAATTTACCAAGTAGTTTAAAAACATTATTATTATTTTCAAATTGGCTTCCTTTAAAAATTCTTACGAACAACATTGACTTTAGGAAGAATGGTTAGGGACGTTAGGCTTTTGGTGGCGCCCTGGCTTTTGGTGGCGCCCTGTTTTGGTTGGTTGGTACTTTCTTTTATCTTGTAACTTACCAATAACACAGCTTTGCCTTCACACACACACACACACACACACATATATATATATATATATATATATATATAGTGGACCTATTTTTGGCCGTTTAAGGTGATAATGATTTAATTGTATGCAATGATTAATTGGTGCAATGACTGATTGCTTATTAATGAAAGGCTGGGTTAAATAATTTATATTGTTATACAGTATCACCGATTGGAATGAATGGTTATTTGATTAGGTCCACCATACTATTGGAAGTGACCGAAATGGCAGCGAGGTCACCATCTTGGTTTACACCCAAGCAAATTAATGTTAAGGTTATAAAAGACACCTTATATTGTTTTTTTGTAGATTAATTAAGAAAATATTTATATTAATTTTCACAGTGAAAATACAATGGTAAGACTGACTAGAAAGCTTAACAATTCGATAATGACCTTTGAAATGCGCTCGTTTATGTGAGGCTTAATGGTATACAAAATGGGACACAACCTGAAATATGAGATGGTGAATACAAAAATAATGCATGCACGTAATAATATAACAAATAGGTTATGTAATACACCGATTAGGGAAGCTACAGATTATGCATAAATGATCTGTGAAAGAGGCCTATTGATGACACAGAAAGCGCGTACGTTTTGGTACACTGAATAGAATAAGTCTCGGTACTTTATTTTATTGTGAAAATAAAGCCGTTATTTATTCACTGTGGTATAACAAAGAACTATCGGTAATTAATTGATAGTTTACGTTACGCTTATAACATAGACCTAGCTAATAAGATGAAATGTTAATAGCTTAATTGACACGTATAAATAATACTCATCGATGGTATGTAAATGGCATGCAACATAGAACATTGAATGGGCCTAGTAAATGATATAAAGAATGCACGTGCGTTTGGTACATTTAATGGAAAACATGACACTCTGATTAAGCAGGCTAGATGATTGAATGGGCCTAGCAATGATATAAAGAATGCCCGTGCGTTTGGGATAGGCCTAAGGATAGTTGAGGGAAATACACACTGTATATGAATTAGGCCTGCAGTAGAGAACTTATTTATCGCACAAATACAATAGTGAACACAACAGCGGATGATGTGAATTACAGGTTCTGAAGGACACTTGAATTAGGAAAATGGTCTACTGCGTTATTAACGGGAGTCAATTGGAACGTTAATTACTCACTTTGGGAGAGTAGCCTGCTGTTCGGCGGTAGGCTAATGTAGGCTTCAAGAGTACTTAGAATATGATGTACTTAGCTTACCCGGACGATGTAATGCTGTGGAAGGAGTGTTGAGAAGGAAACTAATACCGTGAGTGTCGTTGATCGTCCTCTGGAAGCTGGTCGCTCACGCGTTGGTCGCGTCGTGGATTAGGCCTTTTTGCGAAGGAGATGTAGGCCCGGTTGTGGTTGTCTCTTGGAAGTTTGTTCCGTAGGTCAAGGTATGATGGGCCTAATGGAGTCTCGTAGGCGACTGTTCTTCGTAAAGCGGTAAAAGCGGACCAGTTGTGGAGTAATTTGGGCTTGTAGCTTTCGCCGTCGAGTCACGTAATGTGTCCACCTTGAGGATGCTTCTCGTAGCGTTGCAACCTTGCCGGTGCTCTCGAAGATGCTTGATAACCGGTTTATGCGGTAATGAAGAGACCAAGGGGAATTCCTGATGCCGTTGGGGTTTGCTGCGGCAGTATTGGTGGATCACTTCCAATGATGCTTCGTTTCTTGAATGTGGTGTTGAAGTGAGCCTTGGTCTTGAGCCGGTTAAAGCTGATGAGGGGTGACCACGTAGAGAGTAGTCGAACGAAATGGAAGCGCTAACGAAATGAGAAGGAGTGAGAGTGGGTGCTCGCTTTTATACGTAGTTCCTGTGACGTAGAACTTCACACGAAATCTTAAGAAGACGCTTTGTGAGCGCGTCCTTTAGTTGATAAGGATTTGCGTTCGCGCCCTGGGGGAAGAAACAGACTCTCCATTGTTTGACTCCTTGCCCACGTGTGTTTTCCAAGTTCTTTGATGATAGCGTGGAAGTAAAGGATCTGTCTATTTGTTGGTATATTTCTTGTCGATCCGCTACATATATATATAATCACTAATGTTTTCATAGTTTACGAGGGTACAAGCAACTCTCAGCAGCATTGCCAAGGAAATAAGTGGTCAGACTACTGACGAGGCTTTCGTACGTGGTTCATTTCAACTGAAAGCAAAATTGCTTTGTGTTAGTCGAGTTAAAAAAACATCAATATCCGTATTCAATCTATAAAAGAGCTCAGTACACTTTTGAAGGTGTGTGAAAGGTATGGGAAGTGTAGTAATGTCTAATTAAGAATTAAAATGTTTTCTTTATAAGAATTTAATAATGTTTGTATAATACGAAATGTAATTACGTTAAATAATGGTGTTTATAAAATACTAGTTGGCAACACCACGAAATGGTCTTGGGACGAGAGAGAAGAGAATGCCCAAATTCAGTCATCGGACAGCGTCCAAATAAGGTGTTTGTGTATTTATAAATTTAACATATTATTTTGGGTCTCTCTCTCTCTCTCTCTCTCTCTCTCTCTCTCTCCCTCTCTCTCCCTCTCAGTAGGATCGCCAAATTCGCTGATGACAAAGCTTGGGGCCAATGTTGGGACGCCCGAGGCGATAGAGCAACTGCGTGCGGACCAGAGCTGCGACTAGCGACGCTAAAAAGCGCCGCTAGTTTTTTAATAGCGCCACCACTAGCGTCGCTATATTTTCAAACTACTAGCGTATTTACCAGCGCCGCTAGTTTTTGGAATAAAAATTAACGCTATGCGCTAGCGCTAATTTTTATTTCGAAAATGAATTTAAAGTCCTTCTATTCCATACGAGTTTGAACGTTTCAAACATGTATGAACATGTATCAAAACAGCCTTCTCCTAAGAAATGTTTCAAAGCAACAGACTATACATCTTCCTTCCTTTCCGATTCATTCAAAAAACTATTTATCCGATTAAACACTTCACTTCCATCAAGTGCAGCAGTGGAAAGGATTTTTTCGACAGGAAAATATATATTAAAGCCGAAAAGGTCCTCGTTGTCCGATTCAAATTTTGAAAAACTGTTGTTACTAAAATTAAATAAATAATTGTCCTAGGTCGTTGTAATAAAGTACTACTGAAACAAGTTGATACCTAAATTAGCTTGATTATATTGTATTGTTTTTTTTCTACTTGATTTGAATAATTACAAATTTATTACTTGAAATACTTCTGTTGTATATATGATATATCAAATAATTAAATAAAAGAAATGTATTGTTTTCTATGGTATTAGGTATTTTTCATTTGTTATAGCTAGATTTAAATAAATATACTGGATTTAAATAAATAAAAAGCTTTGGTTCTATAGTATAATTGTTTCATTTAAACATTCTTTTGGACAATATTACTGCATAGAAGTGTAACTAACATAATAGGTATTTTTTATTTGTTATAGCTAATATTGAAAACTAGCGCTAGCGTCGCTAAATTTTGAAATGACTAGCGTTAGCGCTAGCGCCGCTATTATTTTGCCTCACTAGCGCTAGCGCTAGCGGCGCTAGTTTTCATGAGTAGCGCGCACAGCTTTGTGCGGACCTACGTAGAATAGGAGAATGATCCGAAAAATGGCAAATGCCGTTTAACTTAGGTAAGTGCAAGGTGATGCACATTGGCTACGCCAATCCCAAGTCGGACTGCTCAGTGTTGGGGAGTAATATCGAGGCCGCTGATTTGGAAAAGGACTTGGGTGTGCTAATTAGCAGCGACCTTAAGTTTACCAAACAGTGCGTAGAGGTGGAAAAGAAAGCCCAGAAGTTGTTGGGTTATATCAGGAGGCAATTTCGATTTCGGAACAAGGAGATTATGTTCTCGCTGTACAATTCTCTGGTTCGGCCGCACCTGGAGTATGCTGTGCAGTTCTGGTGGCCCACCCTCAGGAAAGATATTGAGAGGCTGGAGCGAGTGCAGGCGAGGGCCACAAAGTTAATCCCTTCCGTTAGGCATATGGGCTATAATCGACGCTTACGCGCTCTGAACTTGTTTTCGCTGGAAACTCGGAGGCCGCGCGGTCAACTGATCGAGGTTTTCAAGCTCTTACGCCGGTTCAACGATGTCGATTTTAGAAGCGTGTTTAGTTTAAATGATAACCCAACTCGCAACAATGGTTGGAAGTTGAATTTGAAACGGTTTAGGACTAGTGTGTGTGGGGGAATTACTTTACCTATAAGATCTTTGACACGTGGAACAGTTTACCTTCAGAAGTTGTGGACAGTTCCTCTGTGGATTATTTCAAGAAAAGGTTAGACCGAATCTTGCACACTATTTGAGGGTGTAGAAAATTTTGCGTGGCACCCGTTTCCATTGGTACCTCCTCGGTATGGGCCGCAAGGCCTTTTAAGGTACTTCGTTTCCTTGTAACTCCTTGTAATTCTCTCTCCCCGGCTAAAATGTTAACGTTAATTTCCCCCAGTCGCATTACCCCGTTTATCTAAATGTGCTTTCGCTATAAATAAACAGTGAGTTAGAGGTTAATAAAGTTAATTTATCCCGGTCCTTTTGCATTGTTCTTGTTAGAAAGTGAAATGGCTCAACCGTCGTCGGCCCGCGTCCGTATAAAGACATGGAGAAAACGAGTGATAATAGAAAGAAAAGAAAATAATGAATTATAAAAAGGGAGCGAATGGGAATCACCACAGAAGGATAACGACATAAAATATAATCGTGATAAAAGTCATGTTATGATTATGAGGACCAAGGCCTACGAGTATATAAAATTTCCTGAATTTCAATTGAGTGGTAGGGTGCTGTCAGAAGTAACCCAGACTAAGTATCTTGGCCACATACTAACGGGTAGTCTTTCAGATGACTGTGATATTCTAAGGCAATGTAGACAATTATATGCTCAGGGAAATATTTTAGTTAGAAAATTTGGTACTTACATATTAGCGGGACTACCAAACTGTTTATTATGTATTTTTGCTCTCGTCATTTTCGTTTAAACTAACGAAAATATCACAACTTAACCTAACCAATCATCAAGGGCGTACAGTTGACCTTAACTTGCCCGAAATGTGACAGTGAGTGCCTAATACGAAAAGATCAGAAGATATTTAGGTGAAATAACCAATATTAACTTGCTATGATAATTGAATGCCGGTTAGGTCAACTGAATGCCCGGTTAGGTCAACTGAATGCCCTTGATGATTGGTTAGGTGAAGTTGTGATATTTTCGTTAGTTTAAACGAAAATGACGTTTGGTAGTCCCGATAATACGTAAGTACCGAAAATTTCATATGTGTACATTAGATGTTAAGTTGATTTTGTTCAAAACTTTCTGTACTCCAATGTATACAGCTCATTTGTGGTGGAACTACAGGATGTATAATTTGAGGAAATTATATGCTGCGTATAATGATATTTTTAGGAGTTTATTAAGAATTCCAAAATTTGTAAATGGTGCTCCTTCTAGTGTCAGTATGCTGTTTGTAGTCAATAAGGTGCCTAACTGTGCCAGTGTCATTCGCAATTTTGTATTTAGATTTATCACTAGGCTTGGTGAGTCATTCAATAAGATAATAGAAGCCATGGTTAGTGGACCATATATTTTATAAATTTTATATTTTATAAATCTGGAAACATTGGCGTAGGCAAGTGTATGTTCATTATACACAGTGATTCACTGGCCTACTTAGTCAGTGCTCCAGACAACTATCTCTTAATCTTCTATGGCCCTCTTGTATAATGTTTGTACCTGTTTTTGAGTCTGAAATAGAGTGTTTGTTTGTTATTGCAATTTTCGTTTGTTTGTATTGTAGACACCCTCAGTTATTATCAGTCTTGGTGCATGATTCTTCAGGAGCAAGATGCACCGCGAGTTTGTTTCCTCCGTAAGGCAGAACAGATTTACCTGTATTAATCACCGTCACACTCGTACTAATTCAGGTTTGCTCTACACAGTGATGGGCAGTATCTAGATACATGTATCGCCGATACGTATCGATCGATACTTTTGTATCGGTATCGGTATCGCTTTAGCTACTTGACAAAAGTATCGATTTATCGGTATCGCTAAGGTCAATTTTCTTAAATGTATCGAAAAAAATCGATACTTCGATACATCGATACATTAATAAGAATTTTTAAATATTTAAATAGATGTTATAATATGAGCTGGTATTTTTGAAGGGTAATAGTAATTACTTTTAATTGTTAGTGTAATATTTTCAGTCATTCATGTATCCTACAAAATTAAAACATACTTTCATTAAATAACGCAATTGTTTTTATTTACATCTATAAAACCCATTAAAATGTCGTTGATTTTACTTACAGTGCGTACAAATTACTAGTATAAACAATAATATCTAATACCTACATATTAAATGAATAATTATAAAAATGTACCGGCGATACATGTATCGGTATCGGTATCGCTTAAGACATCTAGAAAGTATCGGCGTATCGGTATCGCCTAAGACGTTCTTCATGTATCGATGTATCGGTATCGCTTTAGCGATTTTCATGTATCGATGCCCATCACTGGCTCTACACAAACTGAACTAAAAACCACAAGTATCTGCAATCTTAAACCAACTGTATACAGGCTTGGATTTTGTTTAAAATAATAATAATAATAATATACAGTGTGTGTGTGTGTGTGTGTGTGTGTGTGTGTGTGCATATATATACACACACACACGAGGGTAATTCAATAAGTATCCTCACTTTTTATTTTCACAATTTTATTTTCACATCTGATAGATTATAAACACATCACTTCTCAACATAGTCTCCTTGTTTCTCAATACACTTAGTCCAGCGATCTACATTCTACAAGCTTCCTAATGCCATCACAAAAGAATGTTTTTGGCTGTGTGCGTAGCCAGTCATGCACCGCCTCCTTCAGGTCATCATCGCCTTGGAATCGCTGACCTCTCAAAGTGTCTTTTAGTTGTCCAAACAGGTAAAAATCCGAAGGTGCCAGGTCTGGACTGTAGGCTGGATGGTCGAGAACTTCAAATTTAAGTTCTTGAAGGCATTTTCTAGTCTGTGCAGCGGTATGAGGGCGCGCATTGTCGTGTAACAGAAAATAACACCTTCCGACAATCTCCCTCTCCGTTTTGTGCGCATTGCTTGCTTTAACTCATTCCGAAGCATATCAGAATACAATAATGATAGTGATAACCTTGGACATTATCTAGAGCGTGGAACTACAGTAGCGAGTAACAGTAACAGTAATAAATGAAGTTCAGGAATTCGCAGCGGCGAAGACTCGTCAAGTTAAATTCTGAAATTATGAGCCTACATCCCTCGATTAAATCTTCTATTTTCTGTTGTCTCTTAGAGCATTGAGAGATGTCAGTCCTGAATTTTTAGATTTCGAGTTATGCAATATCATGAATATTGGTACTAAATTATGTTATCCTATTTCATTTCTAGATAAGTGCCTTAGGAAAGCCAAGAATACTGTTAAATCACGCCTAATAAAGAATATATATATTGTGTATATATATATATTTTGTATTTTATATTTTGCATCTATAGAACTATGACATTCACATTATTACATGAAATGCATCGTGTTAAAATTGTTAATATACAAAATATAAGATAGAACTTGATATTCACAAGTATTCCTTCCTGCTCAACTTTACTTTTCATTTTGTGTTAATCTCTCGTTGTATTTTTGCTTACTTTGATCCAATTTTTAACATAATGCCCGGTTAGATTAATTGAATGCCCAGTTAGGTCAACTGTATGCCCTTGACGATTGGTTAGGTTAAGTTGTGATATTTTCGTTAAAACTAACGAAACTAACTTTATCTTAAGTGGACGTAACCCATAAAATTTGACAATGATGTTGCTGATGATGGATAAAGTTTTAGAGAACAGTTTCGAACAGAACTTATGAACATATAACAAGTTTAATAGGTTAAAATGAAAAGTATATTTGAAATTCCGATACTAACTTTCTATTCACTTCTCTAATAAATAAATTTCATATAGTAGTTGGAGAAGTGCGCAATTGTCCGGGACGCAATTGTCCGGGACGCAATTGTCCAGGACGCAATTGTCCAGGGACGCCAATGACCGGGACGCATTTGTCCGGGACGCACTTGACCAGGACGCAATTGCCCTAGTACCGTGAAGAATAGGGGGAGAAGTGTGTGTGTGTGTGTGTGTGTGTTTGAGAGCATGATGGACTGCTCACAGGGTAGATGAGACACTGAAAAAGATCAGCTGAGGAGGACAGTGAAAGGAGAAACGGGAGTTTCAGCACTCCCTGTCTCTTACCTAACGTCACTCCCGGAGTACTTCCCTGGTCGATTAGTGCCTACAATCTTCCTTCCCCTTGCTTGGGTTCGCCCTCCGCCTGCTCCTCACTTCGATTAAAAAGCGGAGAGGTAAACGGGAAAGTCGAGCTATAGACCCCGCATACTGTGGGGCTTCAGCTCCGCTGCGCCATCTGTTGGTGCTCAGACGGAGTCGTACTTACAAGAAATGTGGTCGGTACTCGTTGGTCTTTTTAAATTCCTTTACGATATTACGCAATAACGTATTGTATTGTATTCGTTTCAATATAGTATCTTACCCTTATCAGTACCTAAGTACGTTTCTAATGTAAGAGGAATTTTGGCGTGAAGTGTTACTTAATTGTCATGGTGACTACAACCTTTTGATTTTCTTCTTCAGTTGCTTTTCTGGTTCCCTACTTCATCATTTTCTGCCTCGGAGGCATGCCGCTCCTGCTGGCAGAATTGGTTCTGGGTCAGTTTACACAGTGGGGTCCAATCGAGGCTATGAAAAGAATTTGCCCCTTAATGCAAGGTAAGTAGTGGGGACTTGACCGTAGGAGATAAACAGTTGGACAGATTAATAAATAAATAGAGAGACCTAGGCATACCTATCTTTTCAACTGTTTCGCCTGTTCCGTGCGATGATTCCTCATTTCACGGAGGTCAGGCTAAAACTTACGGACACACGCGGTACTTCACTTAATCCTATTTATTAGAGCAAAAACATAGACAAATACGTGGAAAGTATTTAACTCTGTCAAATTGTTTTTTTATTTTTTGTGCAGGAAGGAAAGGCCAAGGAAGAAGGCCAGCAAAAAATGCTTCCCACCCACGTCCAACAATAGGAGAAGGAGAGAGCCGAAATCAAGGTTCAAGGTTTTCGAGATGTCTGAACACTCCGCGTTTGAAAGATTGGAGGTCATAGACACAGGGGGAAAGATGGACTGTTCCAGAGTTGATCGGTTAAATAGATGAAAGATTGAGAACACCGATTAACTCTTGCGTCAAAGAGTCACGTGCGTGCAACCAACTCTCTTGAGTTGGATGCACGCACGTGACCTTTTTTCAAGTTTTATCATACCAGTTACGTTTTTCCATAATTGGTATGAAGAAAATTTTGATATTAATTTGTATTTTACTTAAAGTGACTTTTACCTAAAGTGATTTTTTTAAGTTAAAATCGGGACATATCCTGAACCCCCCAGTAGGGGGAGGGGTGTCCCCCCTGCCGCCATTGAGAAAATTTTGAAATTGCAATTATGGAAAAACTATACGCGCTCACAACATGGTATCATATGTGGTACATTTATTTCATAATTAAATATAAATTATTAATTAATTGAATTAAATATCTATAAAAAATTGCCTCGGGATTGGCGACATAGCCTATTGGGAATGAAATAATTGCCATACGTACAAAGAACCTGTATGTATGAATCAGCCTCACATAGCAACAAGAAAACCCAATTTATTGTTTAGTCTACCACAGAGAAGTAGACTAAACAAAATTTTGCCAGAGCAGCAAATAAAAAAAATACAACGCGAACGAACCAAGGAACGGCTCTCGGGGCTGTTTATGTGCAGCGAACGCTTTAAACAGGGAAGATGTGCTTTAGTCTTCCCTCAAGTTCTGAGTGAATTCCTTATAATAAACTTAATACTCATAAAAGGGTAGGCCTACACCCTAAAGTGTTTATATAGTGACTGCCTATATTAATTACCTTAAGTAAATTCGCCGCGTAACTCCATCGTGGCGGCCCTACACCGAAAATGATCGTAACGCCCTACATCGAAGCAAACCAAGGACCCAGCAAAATTAAGGTGGGGCAATTTCTTTTCATTAACAATAAGCTTCTAAAATCCCGACGCTAAAATTACCGAAATCATATAAATATAAAAAGGTCCTTTAAAGACCTACATATTCATAACTCTCTAACGAAAAAGCATAGGGCTTTTGTCGGTAACCCTCCACTGAAGTCTGCTGGAAATTTCCAACGGATGAGGGCACAGGCAATCAACCCATACCCCTATATAGTTTTTTCACATGGTGGCCCTGTGTATGGGGAACTAACCCCTCTAAAATTTACACTGACACGCAGTGGCTAGGCTTAGCTCATTAGGCCTAACCCCAATTTCAACCGTAACCCCACTATAGTTTTTTCATATGGTGGCCTATGCAACTGGGAACCGATCCCTTTACCTTTACACTAACCGAAAACAAAGGCTTGTTCATTTAACAGGCATAACTTATTTTAGGTCCTAAAAAAATAGGCCCACAACGTTAAGCCTATTTAATAGGTCCTACTCTTCAAACTCAAAACAAAGCCTTGTTAATTTAACTGGCTTAACTCATTTAAGGTCCTACAAAATAATAGGCCCAAACATAAGCCTACTTGGTAGGCCACAACCTAGGCCTATTTAGTAGGCCCACCTAACTTTACCTAACAGAATAGGCCTACCTCTTAATGTAGACCTTACTCTTTACACTCAAGGCCTATCCTAACTAAAAACACTAAATTTATAATTCAACCTGTGGTGTAGGTTATAAAATTTATTTCAGCAATTTAACTTACTCATAAGACTCATTAACAATCACAAAATTCGACTCAGAACTGTAACATCACAAAGACCTAAAGCAATTGCACAAATTCAAACCTACACCCACCTAACACCTATTAGTGACCCTATTCCAAATCCTATTTGACATATAGGCATACCAAGTCCTATTTGACATATAGGCCCAACCTATTCCAAGTCCTATTTGACATATAGGCATACCAAGTCCTATTTGACATATAGGCATACCAAGTCCTATTTGACATATAGGCCCAACCTATTCCAAATCCTATTTGACATATAGGCATACCAAGTCCTATTTGACATATAGGCCCAACCTATTCCAAATCCTATTTGACATATAGGCATACCAAGTCCTAGTTGACATATAGGCCCAACCTATTCCAAGTCCTATTTGACATATAGGCATACCAAGTCCTATTTGACATATAGGCCCAACCTATTCCAAGTCCTATTTGACATATAGGCCCAACCTATTCCAAGTCCTATTTGACATATAGGCCCAACCTATTCCAAGTCCTATTTGACATATAGGCATACCGAGTCCTATTTGACATATAGGCCCAACCTATTCCAAATCCTATTTGACATATAGGCATACCAAGTCCTATTTGACATATAGGCCCAACCTATTTCAAACCCTATTTGACATATAGGCATACCAAGTCCTATTTGACATATAGGCCCAACCTATTCCAAGTCCTATTTGACATATAGGCATACCAAGTCCTATTTGACATATAGGCCCAACCTATTCCAAGTCCTATTTGACATATAGGCATACCAAGTACTATTTGACATATAGGCCCAACCTATTCCAAGTCCTATTTGACATATAGGCATACCAAGTCCTATTTGACATATAGGCCCAACCTATTTCAAACCCTATTTGACATATAGGCATACCAAGTCCTATTTGACATATAGGCCCAACCTATTCCAAGTCCTATTTGACATATAGGCATACCAAGTCCTATTTGACATATAGGCATACCAAGTCCTATTTGACATATAGGCCCAACCTATTCCAAATCCTATTTGACATATAGGCATACCAAGTCCTATTTGACATATAGGCTAGGGTGTGACAGTTGCCCCAACTTTGTCCTACAATGCTGTTCAAAGTTTTGGTGTTGCATATTGACATAAAAAATACCCACGTTCAATTTTTTGAAGATTTATGCATATTCGAGTGAGCACCAGCAATTTGAAAAATAGCGATTTTGCTTATACGGCATACGCACCTATATATGAGATTACACAACCATCATAAGGGATATTAACACAAATCATTTGCCTGTCTTAATTAAAAGCTGTTATCACTAACACAAAAAAGTTAATCATTCTTATTCTCTCATGGTACATTAAGGGGTTTTATCGTATATTCACAAGGTATTATTTCTCTAGAGCAAGAAACCATGATTTCTGTTCGGAAACAGATGATCGTTTGCGCTGATTAGGAACGCGGAGTCTGTCATTTTCAACTACTTGAAGGACTTCTTGAAAGCGCTCCTCATCCCTGGCAACATTAAGAAAGTCATAGCAAAGTTTAACACCACGCTCTGCAGCCTCATTGACGACCTGAAGCTTGTCCACAACCCGTTTCATGTTCAGGTAGTCGTCATGATCCGCCCATTCACTGGCTGGACTATGGAGAAACTGATAGGGCATGCCTAAAATGGTGAAGAACCGGCTTGAGTCAGGCCCAATTAGGTCCACCGGGGCAGTGCCACTTTCTGGGACAGGGGGAAGATATGGCTTTCCATAGCCCCCATGATTGAGCCCCACTCTCTTAGTAACTTCAGTGCCTTCATAGCAAAGAAGGGCCTTCCTCATCTCCTCTTTTGTCCTTTCTTGTACTTGGGACGAGAACAAAGCCAGTGGGGCCAACTCCTCAGTTAGGTACCAAGTGTGTCTACCGAGTGCCACACGTGCTTTGTCAACTATTGTGGCGTCATATGGGGCAAATTCAGCCAAGGTTTCGACCAAATTCAAGTCATTCAGTGGCGCACATGCTGGAACGGGGCAAACAATCCACCATGGGACATAAACAGCGACTGTGAACACAGCAAACCGTTCTAACTTGCTGATTTGACTTTTAGTCACAACCTCGGCTTTGGGAAACTGCTCTTTGATCTGGCCTGACAAAAGAACAATCTTGAGGGTATAGAGCAGTTTAGCCATCCACCTTGCTTTGTGAAGTGCGCCGGGGTAGACCATTGTGAAGTTCACTGGCTCGGATCCTTTAGTTACAAGCAGCAGACAAAGCTCTACCAGCTCCTTGTAGTCGCCACGTGTAAATGGTTGGGCTAGAGATTCACGGAAGAAGTCAGCCATCTCCTGCTGGCGCTCCTCAAACACTCCAGGCATTGCGGGGTAGTAGTATTTCTTTTTTTCATTGTACGCCAGTTGAGAGAAATGGTTCTTGAACCTAGAAATGCAATTATTGGGATTATTGTATTTCGTACTAATCTATAATATTGTTTTAGGGGTATTAAGATTGATATGATCGATCATTTGCTTGGTGTTAGTATATCTTATAAGTCTAATAAAAGAAATTCCACTAAATTTGTTCATTAGATAATAATATTCCTTGTTATTTTGTAAAGCTTATGACTCACCTCTGGAAAACCATTATGTTTGGACTTGAAGAGCCCTCCACTTTCAAACAATCCCAGCAAACACCTAGGATGACTTCGCCCACATGCCTGCGACAGGCGCACCAGAATACGGCACGCTCTAATTCCTTTTGGAGGGAGACGCAAGCAGCTGTTTTTTGTCCTGAAAAAAAAATGTAATTGTAGTTTAAGGCCACCATTTCAGGCACGTGCTTTTTGCAGATTTCTGTTAAATCATTCACTGTATTTTGGTATTAATGTCGTGATAAATTTACGCTGATGTTTGAAATAGGTTTACCTGTATTGGATGAAGTTGTGTCGAAAACCATACCAACGACATTCTGTTCACACTCCCAATCGACCAGAAGTTGTTTGGTTGCTGTTGATATCAAGTCTCCTTGAACCAGGCCAGCTTTTTGAGTCAAATGCGGAAGAGGTGGGACTCCAAGAAGCTTTGTGCCATTGACACCAGACACAAGAATGGGCAGGCGGTCATCAGTGCCTTTGGAATCCAGCGTGTCCATAAGTTTACCATCCCAGTGCACCAGTACTTTGTCTGATGGTTGCCATTCATCCATGATTTTTAAACTTATTTCTGACACGATGGAAGCTCGGTATCGGTGGGCCGTCCTTGCATTTAGACTCAGCTTTGATGTATCTCCACCACATGCAGATACAAGGGAGTACACAATTGCACTCAGCTGGGTCGGCGAGATGTTGTTTCGAACACTGCATGAAACAAGTTCTGCCGACTTCAGAATATCATGGGGCACAAAAATTGAAACTCCCTCTTTCACTGTTCTCCGATGTTTTCTCTTTGGTTCAGCAGTACTGGCCTCATCAATGTCATCGTCCTCATCAGAGCTAATAGGTGAATCAATATCAGCCTGTACATTCTCAGCATGATCACATTGCTCTCTCTCTTGTCGCTTCTCTTCTCGCATCTGCCTTTTCTGTCGCTTCTGAACCTTTTATGTGAGTACTTTGTTTACCCCAGAGTAGGTAGCTACTCTGTCACTTAGCATGGTTTTCATAAAGAGTATGTCAGTATCGATGGCATCTTGTTCGGCCTGAGTTTTCCCCTTTTTCGCAGCCGCCATGTCTTTCAACACTGTGTTCTTATAAAATTTCATCGTCAGGCTCAATTCTGATTTAAACTTCATAATTCCAGGATCATCAGCCCGTCTTCTATCCTCATTCTTTTTCATAAGCATCATGTAGTCTTTGTCATAGTAAGTTTTAATCACTCGGCCAATATTGTTCCTGCCTGTAATGGTCGGGACATTCGCCTTCTGGTAATGCAAAAGCACATTGTCAATGGTGGCAGATAAAGCCTGGTCCCAGTGCATATCCCGAAGGTTTGCTAACAGACATAGTAAGACCTGCCTATTAGTTGGCAGTTTGCAGCCCTTTATTTCCTTTTCTTCTTCTCGGGGTACGGTGCCCAATAACATTCTGACATACTCATCATCTTGCCGTGTATCCATGATTAAATTCTCTATTCACAACATCAAATCACTGTCAAGGGAAAAGAAAAGAGCATCATTAAAATTAAATGCAATAAAATAATACGTGGAAAATTTGTGGGTCAGCGTTCCAGACCCGGAAATGAAAATCTAATAAAATGTGCTATTTTCACACTTATTTATGAAGTTCATAAGCTGAAATAGCAATACTTGCTGGTACGACGGTGCTAGCTCAAACATGCACCGATCTCCAAGAAAATTTACAGGGGTGTTTCCTAGATAAATACACAACACTAAAACTTTGAACAGCATTGTAGGACCATTTTTTGATTTTTGGAGGGCAACGGTCACACCCTAATATAGGCCCAACCTATTCCAAATCCTATTTGACATATAGGCATACCAAGTCCTATTTGACATATAGGCCCAACCTATTTCAAACCCTATTTGACATATAGGCATACCAAGTCCTATTTGACATATAGGCCCAACCTATTCCAAGTCCTATTTGACATATAGGCATACCAAGTCCTATTTGACATATAGGCCCAACCTATTCCAAATCCTATTTGACATATAGGCATACCAAGTCCTATTTGACATATAGGCCCAACCTATTCCAAATCCTAGTTGACATATAGGCATACCAAGTCCTATTTGACATATAGGCCCAACCTATTCCGAAGTCCTATTTGACATATAGGCATACCAAGTCCTATTTGACATATAGGCCCAACCTATTCCGAAGTCCTATTTGACATATAGGCCCAACCAAATCCGAAGTCCTATTTGACATATAGGCCCAACCTATTCCGAAGTCCTATTTGACACATAGGCCCAACCTATTCCAAGTCCTATTTGACATATAGGCCCAACCTATTCCAAATCCTATTTGACATATAGGCGCAACACATTCCAAGTCCTATTTGACATATAGGCCAACACATTCCAAGTCCTATTTGACATATAGGCAACGGTCACACCCTAATATAGGCCCAACCTATTCCAAATCCTATTTGACATATAGGCCCAACCTATTTCAAACCCTATTTGACATATAGGCATACCAAGTCCTATTTGACATATAGGCCCAACCTATTCCAAGTCCTATTTGACATATAGGCATACCAAGTCCTATTTGACATATAGGCACAACCTATTCCAAATCCTATTTGACATATAGGCATACCAAGTCCTATTTGACATATAGGCCCAACCTATTCCAAATCCTAGTTGACATATAGGCATACCAAGTCCTATTTGACATATAGGCCCAACCTATTCCGAAGTCCTATTTGACATATAGGCATACCAAGTCCTATTTGACATATAGGCCCAACCTATTCCGAAGTCCTATTTGACATATAGGCCCAACCAAATCCGAAGTCCTATTTGACATATAGGCCCAACCTATTCCGAAGTCCTATTTGACACATAGGCCCAACCTATTCCAAGTCCTATTTGACATATAGGCCCAACCTATTCCAAATCCTATTTGACATATAGTCCTATTTGACATATAGGCCCAACCTATTCCGAAGTCCTATTTGACACATAGGCCCAACCTATTCCAAATCCTATTTGACATATAGGCATACCAAGTCCTATTTGACATATAGGCCAAACCTATTCCAAATCCTAGTTGACATATAGGCATACCAAGTCCTATTTGACATATAGGCCCAACCTATTCCGAAGTCCTATTTGACATATAGGCCCAACCAAATCCGAAGTCCTATTTGACATATAGGCCCAACCTATTCCGAAGTCCTATTTGACACATAGGCCCAACCTATTCCAAGTCCTATTTGACATATAGGCCCAACCTATTCCAAATCCTATTTGACATATAGGCGCAACACATTCCAAGTCCTATTTGACATATAGGCCAACACATTCCAAGTCCTATTTGACATATAGGCAACGGTCACACCCTAATATAGGCCCAACCTATTCCAAATCCTATTTGACATATAGGCCCAACCTATTTGAAACCCTATTTGACATATAGGCATACCAAGTCCTATTTGACATATAGGCCCAACCTATTCCAAGTCCTATTTGACATATAGGCATACCAAGTCCTATTTGACATATAGGCCCAACCTATTCCAAATCCTATTTGACATATAGGCATACCAAGTCCTATTTGACATATAGGCCCAACCTATTCCAAATCCTAGTTGACATATAGGCATACCAAGTCCTATTTGACATATAGGCCCAACCTATTCCGAAGTCCTATTTGACATATAGGCATACCAAGTCCTATTTGACATATAGGCCCAACCTATTCCGAAGTCCTATTTGACATATAGGCCCAACCAAATCCGAAGTCCTATTTGACATATAGGCCCAACCTATTCCGAAGTCCTATTTGACACATAGGCCCAACCTATTCCAAGTCCTATTTGACATATAGGCCCAACCTATTCCAAATCCTATTTGACATATAGTCCTATTTGACATATAGGCCCAACCTATTCCGAAGTCCTATTTGACACATAGGCCCAACCTATTCCAAATCCTATTTGACATATAGGCATACCAAGTCCTATTTGACATATAGGCCAAACCTATTCCAAATCCTAGTTGACATATAGGCATACCAAGTCCTATTTGACATATAGGCCCAACCTATTCCGAAGTCCTATTTGACATATAGGCAAACCAAGTCCTATTTGACATATAGGCCCAACCTATTCCGAAGTCCTATTTGACATATAGGCCCAACCAAATCCGAAGTCCTATTTGACATATAGGCCCAACCTATTCCGAAGTCCTATTTGACACATAGGCCCAACCTATTCCAAGTCCTATTTGACATATAGGCCCAACCTATTCCAAATCCTATTTGACATATAGGCGCAACACATTCCAAGTCCTATTTGACATATAGGCCAACACATTCCAAGTCCTATTTGACATATAGGCAACGGTCACACCCTAATATAGGCCCAACCTATTCCAAATCCTATTTGACATATAGGCATACCAAGTCCTATTTGACATATAGGCCCAACCTATTTCAAACCCTATTTGACATATAGGCATACCAAGTCCTATTTGACATATAGGCCCAACCTATTCCAAGTCCTATTTGACATATAGGCATACCAAGTCCTATTTGACATATAGGCCCAACCTATTCCAAATCCTATTTGACATATAGGCATACCAAGTCCTATTTGACATATAGGCCCAACCTATTCCAAATCCTAGTTGACATATAGGCATACCAAGTCCTATTTGACATATAGGCCCAACCTATTCCGAAGTCCTATTTGACATATAGGCATACCAAGTCCTATTTGACATATAGGCCCAACCTATTCCGAAGTCCTATTGACATATAGGCCCAACCAAATCCGAAGTCCTATTTGACATATAGGCCCAACCTATTCCGAAGTCCTATTTGACACATAGGCCCAACCTATTCCAAGTCCTATTTGACATATAGGCCCAACCTATTCCAAATCCTATTTGACATATAGGCGCAACACATTCCAAGTCCTATTTGACATATAGGCCAACACATTCCAAGTCCTATTTGACATATAGGCATAAAACAGACAAGGCTTGATATAAGGGTCTCAAATGCAACATTTGAGGATCTTTACTCAGCCAAATTGGTTAACCTAACACAAAACCCAAAAATAAAACCCTATAACAAAATACACATTTACACACATACGTACGGTACAGTATATAAATATATACCTACGACTCCGAACATCCAATTCTTCTTTTAAAGGAAGAATCACAACAGATTTCTTCAACAGACACATACATTCCTTGCAAACAGATTGGATTCCTTCAAAACCCCAAACCTTCCAGACCTACCTGTAGGATACTATCATACACAACATTTACTCATTCATAACTACGGGTATTGACTTCATTGGAATGGTGAATCCAAGTTTTGAAGACCAACTGGATTCGGAGGAATGCAACACACACACACACACACACACACACACACTACTTTTTCCATGTGTCTCAAACACAACAACCTCAGTCAACCTGTCTAAACATAACCAAGGATTGGAGAGTAAAAGCTTTTATTGCTGCGCTCTGATTCTGTGCACATAATTTTGTGCACATAATTTTGTGCCAAAAATTATATGGTTAGACAGTGACACGTACAAACAAACTACTCTACTCTAAAGGGTTTTATGGCTACCTTGGCCATAGCCCAACAAATTCATCAAACGGCTGATGGCCTACCTTGGCCATAGCCCAACAAATCATCAAGGGCTGATGGCCTACCTTGGCCATAGCCCAATAAATCATCAAAGGGCTGATGGCCTACCCTTGGCCATAGCCCAACAAATCATCAAAGGGCCTTGGCCTGCCTTGGCCATAGCCCAACAAATTCATCAAACGGCTGGTGGCCTACCTTGGCCATAGCCCAACAAATCATCAAAGGGCCCTGGCCTACCTTGGCCATAGCCCAACAAATTCATCAAACGGCTGATGGCCTACCTCGGCCATAGCCCAACCTATTCATCAAGGGGCTTGTGGCCTCCCTTGGCCATAGCCCAAACAACAGGGGTCTTGTGGCCTCCCTTGGCCATAGCCCAAACAACAGGGGTCTTGTGGCCCCCCTTGGCCATAGCCCAAACAACAGGGGACTTGTGGCTTCCCTTGGCCATAGCCCAAACAACAGGGGTCTTGTGGCCTCCCTTGGCCATAGCCCAAACAACAAGGGTCTTGTGGCCTCCCTTGGCCAGAGACCAAACTATTACAAGGGTTTTGTGGCCTCCCCTTGGCCACAGCCCAAACTATTACGAGGGTCTTGTGGCCTACCTTGGCCACAACCCAAACTATTACGAAGGTTTTGTGGCCTCCCCTTGGCCACAGCCCAAACTATTACAAGGGTTTTATGGCCTCCCATGGCCAGAGACCAAGCAACACAAAAACAGTAAAGGATTCAAAGCCCCAAGCCCTCCAGATCTACCTGTGGAGGAGTAACATTTACTCCACTAAAACTACGGGTATTGACTAGTCTGAAGTGGTAGGAGGTTTGAATACAGTACAAACTCTTTCTAATTCTCCCAAATTAAACGAACAAATAACAAAAGACAACAATGGGAACATTGAACCAAACAATTACACGAAAACACTTGGAATGCTTTGGTTTTTTTAAAACAGAATTCCGAACACGATGACACTCTTTGCACAAAGAGTTATAACTTAAATCCAAATGCCAATACAAAAAGACAAGTGCTTTCAGAATCATCCAAAATTTTTGACCCCATTGGATTATATTTACCAGCAACCATAAGATCCAAAATCCTTTTGCAAGACTTATGGAAAAAGAAAATTGATTGGGATGAACCACTCTCAGTGGAAGACCAACTTCATTGGAAAAAATTAGCCACAGACTTCAACAAAGTTCAAGACATGTACGTACCAAGATGTGCTGGCTACAGATTGAAATCGCAAACACTACACATTTTTACAGATGCCAGCACACAAGCTTACGGGTGTTGTGCCTATTTAACAAGTGAAAATGAAAGTAACTTGGTTTATTCAAAGGCAAAAGTGGCACCCTTAAACCAAAAGAAAACAGCAACTGGTGAAACCACCAGAGATATCACATTACTATATCCTTTGGAGTGTGGGGCTAAATTAGAACCATTACCCCAAGGGATGGATCAGGATACTATTGGAGAGGAATCTCTCAATGTACCTGATGTAACTCAGACTAAACCAGACAGGCCTCAAAGAAAGACTGCTTTGAAAGCCAGAAAACTTTTACAAGAAAAAATTAAGACTGGTGACTTATAAACCTTACACAAACTGAGCAAAGTTAAAATGCTTAATACCTTTACTTTAATTCCATAAATTTCCTATACCTAAAGGGAGTCAAACTGATTGACATAACTTTAACTAAACTTGAGAAGTTGGCCTCTTGAACTTTTATATTTAAATAGGTCTGGAGTAACCTCTCTCTTCCTAAATTCCTATTTCATTCTTTTCAATCCATTTCACATGGTTTAAAACACAGTTTATCAAAAAATTTGATCTACAACATACAAATTTTTCTCCGGCCCCCCCCACTAGTATATGGAAAAACTATACGCGCTCACAACATGGTATCATATGTGGTACATTTATTTCATAATTAAATATAAATTATTAATTAATTGAATTAAATATCTATACAAAATTGCCTCGGGATTGGCGACATAGCCTATTGGGAATGAAATAATTGTCATACGTACAAAGAACCTGTATGTATGAATCAGCCTCACATAGCAACAAGAAAACCCAATTTATTGTTTAGTCTACCACAGAGAAGTAGACTAAACAAAATTTTGCCAGAGCAGCAAATAAAAAAAATACAACGCGAACGAACCAAGGAACGGCTCTCGGGGCTGTTTATGTGCAGCGAACGCTTTAAACAGGGAAGATGTGCTTTAGTCTTCCCTCAAGTTCTGAGTGAATTCCTTATAATAAACTTAATACTCATAAAAGGGTAGGCCTACACCCTAAAGTGTTTATATAGTGACTGCCTATATTAATTACCTTAAGTAAATTCGCCGCGTAACTCCATCGTGGCGGCCCTACACCGAAAATGATCGTAACGCCCTACATCGAAGCAAACCAAGGACCCAGCAAAATTAAGGTGGGGCAATTTCTTTTCATTAACAATAAGCTTCTAAAATCCCGACGCTAAAATTACCGAAATCATATAAATATAAAAAGGTCCTTTAAAGACCTACATATTCATAACTCTCTAACGAAAAAGCATAGGGCTTTTGTCGGTAACCCTCCACTGAAGTCTGCTGGAAATTTCCAACGGATGAGGGCACAGGCAATCAACCCATACCCCTATATAGTTTTTTCAAAGCAATACTCAAAAAACACGTTTTGGTGACATCGTAAGTAGATATTTCAATGTTAATTTCAGCAACTGTCCCGCCGAAAATCGGGACTCTGTTCACCTTAATTTTACCTAATTTTTTTCTTGTTATCGCTCAAATTTCTTATCTAATTAGTTTGCAATGAATACCCAACTGTTGAAGCTCTCATATCGCGAAATACAGAAATCGTGACCAATTTATTGAAACTTAAATGTGTTAATGTGTATTTCACTTTTTATACGAAGGTGTTGGAATTGGTCTGTTGGTGATCTCTCTGTTCTCCAGTGTTTACTACAGTTTAATATTTAGCGAAAGCATTCTGTCCCTCGGCATAGTCTTGGGAGAACCCTTCCTGTTTTGTAATACTTCAGAGGTCCTGTTCTGTACTAACGAAGAGATGGTTTCCTTATCAAGAGAAAATCTCACTGATAACGTACAAATCGGGTAAGTTTTGTGACAATAGCGCGAGTTTACGCTAGAATATTATTACGTTCTGGCATACAATCGTACATGGTATAGAGACAGTGGATTGTGTAAGTCACTGGTTCCCAACCTTTTCACTTTCGTTACCCAGACGTTCTGTGCCCTAGATTATCCCAGAACCAAACTTTACAATTTTTTTTATGCAGGAAGCAGGGAGCCAAACACCCCTCCCATAGAGGAAGAAGAGAACCAAAATCAAGGTTCAAAGTTTTCGAGATGCCTGGACCCTGCGTTTGAAAGATTAAAGGTCAAAGACAGAGGAAAAGAGGGATTGAGGAAGGTTGTTCAAAACTTGACGGGTTGAATAGATGAGAGAATGAAAATAGCGATTATTGCTGTCGCTTCCTGCTTCTCGAAACTACTAGAAAACTCTTGTTACTCCGATTAAATGATTTCCTATGGACATCTCCTAATCAGTTTGGCTTTAAAAGGTCCCACTCAACTGGCCTGTGTATCTATGTACTTAAAGAAACAATATCTACATACATTGACAGTAATTCAACCATTTATAGCTGTTTCCTTGATATAAGTAAGGCATATGATAGGGTGAACCACAATATTTGATTTGCAAAACTAGAAGACAGGAAGGTTTCCATGTACATATCAAATTTATTAAAATTTTGGTGTTCTCACCAATCTTCCACTGTTAGGTGGGGCAATGTACTATCCGAGTGCTTTGGCTCCTCTTGCGGGGTGAGACAAGGCTCCTTGCTCTCCCCTATGCTGTTTAATGTGTATATTGACGGATTAATTGCTTCACTTAATGAGGCAACAGTGGGATGTTGTATAGATAACGCAAGGATAAATAACTTAGTTTATGCCGATGATATGGTGTTAATAAGTCCCTCTGTTAAAGGTCTGGATCGGCTACTAAAAGTCTGCGAAGCGTACTCGCAGAAACATGATATTCTTTTTAATGTTACAAAAACTAAGGTTATGCAATTTCATCCTAAAAGCTGTAATCAGCCAGCTGATATTAGGTTTAAAATGAATGGTGAAGTAATTGAGGAAGTACAAGAGTTTAAGTATTTGGGTCAAACTATTACCAGCTCCTTGAGTGATGACTCGGATATAAGAAAACAATCTCGAAGCCTTTGTGCTAAAGCGAATATGACTATAAGGAACTTTCGGTTCTGTACAAGTGAAGCTAAAGACACGCCCTTTTGTACTTTCTGCAGTAATATATACGGACAACAATTCTGGGTGAATTATAAAAAAAGTTCTGGCAGAACCCTAAATTTGATGTACAACAGGTCTTTTAGACTCTTACATAAATTACCCCCGAGATGCTCAGCTTCGCAAATGTTTGCTACCCGCAATGTTCCGAGCTTCCCGGAGGTAACAAGACGTGCTCAACACAGTCTAATGCAAAGAATTAAAAAATCAACCAACCCGATCATCCAAACTATTCATGAGTCCTGCCATTTATCCTCTAAGCTATGGACTTCTTGGTACGAAAACGTCTGTCTGTAGCTCCACTTAACTTCGACAGTGCAGTATTATTTCTAATCAATTGTATATATTTCTATCCTTAGTATATGAACTGTCATTGTATTAATAATATTTGTCATATGGACTATAGTCTACCAATAAACCTTTTCATTTTCATTTTCATTTCATAATCCTTGCGTTAGAGAGTTGGACAAAAAGGAATGAGAATGTGTCGAAAGTCTGGTACTGCGTGCTCTCCTTAAAAGAGGAGGCATACAGTTAAGGAGTTCAGAAGAGTAGTGTCCGTTATAATGGCGATGGTAAAGAGAGAGTGAGGCAACATTGCGGCGAAGAGAGAGGGATTGAAGACAGTCAGTAAGAGGCGGGGAAATGATGAGACAAAAAGACTTTGAGTCCACCCGGTCAAGTAGAGTTGTGTGGGTTGAGCCACCCACACATGAGAAGCATACTCCATGCAGGGTCGGACAAAACCTCTGTACAGAAACAGTAACTGAATGGGGATGAAGAAACTACGGAGCGAGTACAGTACACCTAACCTCTTGGAAGCTGTTTTGGGAAGAGAGTACATGTGATCTTTCCAGGAAAGATTATGAGAAAAGGAAACGCCAAGAATGTTAAAAGAAGAGGAAGGATTAAGTTGTGCATTGTTGAAGGTAAGGGGATAGTCGTGTGGAAGACTGTGACGAGTAGACAGATGGAGGAACTGAGTTTGAGGCATTGAAAGCCACAAGGTTTTCTCTGCCCCAATCAGAGATAATAGAAAGGTCAGACGTCAGGCGTATCATAAGCAGTTAGTGTCTGTTAAGAAGTGCTATTTGTGAAGCGGGTGGAGAAGTGAAGAGTGAAATCATCAGCATAGGAGTGGATAGGATAGGAAGCGCGATTTAAGAGATCATTGATAAATAAAAGGAAAAGAGCGAGTGACAGGTCAAAGGCCTAAGGAACACCATTATTAATAACTAGAAGAACAGTGGCCATCTACAACCGCAGCTAAAGATCGCCAGTAGAGCGTCACTTGTGAAACCCATACTGACGATCTGAAAGAAAATTGTGAGAAGAGAGGTGTTTAAGAATCTTCCTATTTAAGGATAGATTCCAAAACTTTAGAAGGGCAAGAAATCAAAGCAATTGGACGATAATTGGAGGGTCGAGAGCGGTCACCCTTCTTTAGGACAGGCTGAATGAAAGCGAATTTTCAACAGGAAAGAAAAATACCAGATGAAAGACAAGACGAAAGAGTTTGCCGAGACGGGGTGTCAGCACCGAAGCACAGTTCTTGAGAACAACACAGCATCAGGACCGTACGAGGTTAAAGACCACAATTGTTTGGATCTAGACGTAAAATAAAAGAATGAATTAGGCCTACATGACCTACAAACAAACAAACAAAAAAATTATTAAAAAAAAAGAATGCAAGTGACAGAGTTTTACATTATTTTTCACTATTTTGGTGCTACTATAGTATGCGGTCTACCTACCTTTTAATTATAGCCTCTTATCTTGTTTACTAATTGCTTGTTTACATTTGTACTAAAATTAGTTGTTTGCTATTTGCTTTGGTACATCATTCATTGTAAACATAAGCCCATAGTACTATAGTAGTACCAATTATTGAATGTCTGGTAAGGTCAACTGTACGCCCTTAATGATTGGTTAGGTCAAGGGCGTAAATTAATCTAATAATAAAATAATAAGAAGATAAAAAGCTATAATTAAAAGGTAGACCGCCGAATCGTAGGTAGACCGCATACTACAGTAGCACCACTATTTTTCTCTAAAATTTAGATATCTGATATGGCATTAATATACAGGGTGATCCGTTTCGGTATGGATAAATAAAAGTGATGTGAAATGAACAGTAACATTGTATAGTTTAATATTTGGCAAACAATGCCACAAGATTGTAGATTGTGACAAACCTAATTAGTCCTTAACATGACTCCCCACCCCGTTTCCGGACACGACAGACGTCTAACGAGAGCTAATTCTTACGACTACCTGCATGTGTTTAGTGATAGACCCCGTTTTCTTCAAATGTGCGGTACCACTGCACTATGGAGTCGTATTTAGGAGCTTTTCGAACAACCATACCACAGCGAAACTCACGCTGTACCGCTGTCACACTCTCAAACTTAGCAAACAAATGACACACTTCGTACGTTGTTGTGCATTCGCCGCCATCTTCAAAACTGGCATATGTCTCATAAGTTGACAGCAGATGGTGCTCGTACGTCTGGCAGTGGATGGATAGCCTATTACAAACTCCCACATTTTATGACCACACGTGCAACAGATGAGCGTTGTATCACTTCTCGTAGATTCTCACAGCGTTTTATTTTATCCATACCCAACGGATCACCTGTAGTATTTACAGTATTCTAATCTGAATATGCGTTGGAAGCATGGAAGCTTTTAGATAAAACTAGCTAAAGTGGGCCCTACGGGCCCATTTAGCTAGATACAATGGGTTCGGATGTGAAGCTTAAGATTTTATTGCTGCGTTCTTTTCTATAGTTTTATTGACTGAATAATTGAACCCTCGTAATGGGGAGGGGGGGGGGGGTCAGTTATTCGGTCAGTAAAACTATACAGTAAAAAGTTGAAACAAAGCAAAGCGTATTTATTTCTATGTTCAGAATCCCTTAATAGTAAGATAGATTATACTGTACATGGTGTCTACAGACAGACAGATAGACAGACAGAAGGACTGGCTTTTTATTGTATATATTAATGGAATTCAGTTTATTTGGTTCTGAACTGAACGCTCAATATTTATGAATATGATAATTATTTTTAAGGGTGTTCAGTCTTCGTAACATCAAATGTCACCTGAAAGAGGGTACCTACAGCTTAACGTGGAATCCGAACCACAGCTCGCTACATCATCTAAACATAAAGGAGGGTCCCCCATCCAACTATTGAACAGAATCAACGCCACTTAACGTCGCTGATCTAACAGGAAATACTGTTGCAACGTGGCCACGATGTAGCCCTTAAATTTATGAATATCCAGAGGTATAAGTAGTATGGTGGCAAAAAATATCCAGAGTTTTTCGGTAGTGGATATAATAATAATAATAATAATAATAATAATAATAATATTAGTAATAATTATAATAATAATAATAATAATAATAATCTATACTATAATAAGAGAGCTGTCCGTCTGTCTGTCCGTCTGTCTGTCCGTCACACTTTCAGAAATTGTTAGAAAAAAATTGAGAAAAAAATTCAGAAATTGTAAAAAAAAATTCAGAAATTGTATTACGGGCGGCAATGTGAAGCTCAAGATTTTCATGACTGTGTTCTTTTCTGTAGTTAAGCAACGGGGGAAGGGTGGGGGTTGGAGGAAGGGTGTGGGTGGGGGGAAGGGTGGGGGTGGGGGTAATGGGGGATTGGTATGGAATGGGGAGGGGTGGGGGTAATGGGGGAGGGGGTTAGCCCCCAAGTTGAATGGGGATGAGGAGGTTTTGGGAGATACCAGATTCAGAAATGTTGAAGAGTGACCAACGCACAAAACAACATAAGGTTCAAGGTAAGGTAAGGTTCAATTGAATGCCAGGTTAGGCAACTCTACGCCCTTGACGATTGGTTAGGTTGCCATGATATTTTCGTTGAAACACATATTACTTATTTAAAGTGCTCCAACATGTTTGTTTTTCATTTCTCCAAAAAAGGAAAGTTATTTTTTAAATCAGTGACCAAAACTACATTAGTATACCGATTTTTATTAAAATTCGCTGCTAGTCCCCAAACGGAAAAGATCCATCAGTACTGTATCCTTTTTAACTTTTTTCGTGTTCTTTTAGATCAGTGGCCCGCAACCTGGAGTCCGCAGATCCCCTAAGGGGTCCGTGAATGAGTTTCAGGGGTCCGCAGAAGACAAGAGGTATATTCTAATTCACACAAAATTAGAATATACAAATTATTTTCACTAAGGGGTCCTCAAAAATAATCTATATTCTTCTATGGGTCCACGGGTGAGAAAAAGGTTGCGGACCACAGTTTTAGATAACCTTTTGACCTTTTTGTAGCCAAGACTCTCTTAAGTTCCATTAAACAAAATTTTATAACATCACTAAATCAGAAACTTTACGCGTTCAATCAAAATTTATATCTATAAAGTCTCCATTAAGACTATTTTCCTGAAATAAGTGAATAAACTTAACTACACACCATCAGTCTTCATTGTTTGGCCACAAACGAAGTCAAACGTATATCTACGTTTAGTTTACTCCGCTAACCTTAAATATAATATGTGATTATTACAAACTGTTTTAGAGAACTAAGATTTACAGATACTTTATTCCAATACTCCAATACTTTATTATTGAATAATATTAAAAGAAATATTACGAATAAATAAATCAGTGTTTTAATTCATAATTATGTTATTTGGAGCTTAGTGGAATTTGATCGAATAGTTTATATGTATCGTTAAGACAAACTTTTTACATTTACTCCTAGTTGCTCCTTTATCCTAAATACCAAATAACGCAGAGCATAGTTAAAAATGCGGATACACGTGTGTGTGTGTGTGTGTGTGTGTGTGTTTTGCAAATGGAATTAAACTAATTTCTTCTGCAGGTAACCAAAGTGTCAACGACTGTTCCTTTTATCCTCATAAGTGCCTTTGCCTGGAGAGCTCTGACTCTTCCGGGAGCCACGGCAGGCCTGCAATACCTATTTAAACCCCAATGAAATATCTTGACGGATGGACAGGTACGTGTAGGCCTATGTACATACGAATGACAATGCAAACAAACATAGTAATAATTAGTTGGGGGCGTTTTAACGGGCGTTCGCCCTTGGCCCCTCCTTCGTGCATAAAAAAGTAATCGTCCGTTTTTTATATTTTTATTATCAGATCATTTAAAAAGATATGATAATTGTGGTGTATGTACGTGTGATTTGTGGAAATGTGGTGTTTAGCACCATTTAGCACGATGCTATTGCTGACCACAATCTTAAAAATCAACGTTCCGTTTATATTGCATATCGTTTGTGGAGTTGTATAAGTGTTAAATTATGATAATAATAATAATGTTTATTAGCAGTTAATGACTGTGCACTCATTCATAATGTAACTGGAAAAAGGAACTACAATGCTTTGGCATCATTTAAAAACTTAGAGGCATGCGTAAGGTCGCCTTCAGGAAGGTGGAGCCAGTCCAGGTGTCCCGGTAGGGTGTGTCAATTTTAGGGAGCAAAGTGAAATCTTTAGATTTTCAAAGACTACTAGTGACCAAATGATGCATTTTTACGTGCTAAATCGAAATATGGCTTTAAAATCCAGATTTGACCAATCCTAGCTACTTATATTTGAAGTTGAAGTTTACGAAAAATCACCAATTTTTGCGTCTTTTTTATTGTATATAACTACATTTTACATACATTACATACAATTAAAGACATTTTGATTGTATTTCAATATTAAAACTTAGAAATATAGGTTTCTTGAACTTTGCCAAGGATGCCATATATAACTAAATTTTACATACATATAAATAATTAAAGACATTTTGATTGTATTTCAATATTAAAACTTAGAAATATAGATAGGTTTCTTGAACGTTGCCAAAGATGCCATGTCTGCCTTGCTCTTCTTCCTGGACATGAGCTCCCTACTGGCCACCTGGCCACTGATGTACGCCTCCCTCCTCTCTTGTGAGTAAACATGTTGTGCTGCTTCAGTTGTCATCCTTACACACCTCTCTCCTGACTGTGTGTGTGAGGGCCATGCAGGAACTTCCATTGGTCTATCCAGAAACTCCTTGATTGCAGCAGTGGTGAGTGAGCAGGTCAGAGGAGGCTCAGTCACGCCAGACTTCCAGTCAATAAGCTCCGAGAGTTTGGTAGCATCTGGGTTGATGTCAGGAGTCTTCCTGGGTCTGACACTGCAGTTTCCTATCTGTGTGTCCTCATCTCCTTCACCTCTGATTTCCAGTATCCTCTTCACTGCCTCCCTCCTCTCCTCCTCCACCTCACTGCACAGCATGGCCTGGAGCACAGCCTCAGAGTGTGCATACCAGGCTGATCTCTTCACTGTAGGCATCACTATTCCTATCACCACCTTCTTCTGAGCAGCTCCAGCTGGTACAGTGCATGCCTGGGACCCTCCACCCAGCTGTGATTTAACTTGATGTTGAACCAGTTTGGCATGTAGACTCCCACTATGAATTCCACAATTATCCTCAGATTCTTCAGGCTCCTACCCTTCAGCCCATGTTTGGAAATCCACAATCTGCAGAACCTTAGAGCCGTGGTGATCCACTGCGACAGACTGGCCCAATCTCCAGGAGAGCTAGACTCTGAGGTACCTCTCCCGATCTGATGGCAGTGATGATTCTGTAGCCATATGATTGGTCTGTGCTGAGGTCCTTGACTACCTCTGACTGAGATGGGTAGAGAGGACCAACAGTGATCCTCGTGAAGTTTGGGTTGATCTCCAGCTCAGTGGCAGTGTCTAACATCTTCCGTAGGGGCCCAGACCACTTGTTGTTGCTCAATGTCTTGCCATCCAGTGCAGTCACCAGGTGTCTGAGACTCAGCTCCTCAGTGTGCAAGTCACAGACAATCCACACCAACTTCCTGCTAAGCTTGCCTCCACATAATGCATTACTCCTCCCTCCCAGCCAGTATTCACATTAGTACTGTCACCTCCTATGGCCAAAAGGGTCTGGTCTGCTCCTCTCTCTCTTATCCAGTTCACCAGATGATCAGCAATGACCTCAGCATGACTTCTCTCCTCTGCAGCTTTCTGGTACAAAATGCCACAATATTTCCCACCTGGTTCATTGCACATTGTGTAGTGTTCTTCCTTAATGAGGCCAGGAAACTGCCTGTCACTGCCCTCAGCTTCCATCATCACTTTGGTGTCATCTCTTTTCCCATCAAAGAAGATACAGGTGATGCCATTTTCCCTAATCTCTTCATCAAACTTCTTGACCAGCTCCTTAGTCAGTCTCTCCTGAGCCCTCCTCACCTTGTTGTGGTCAATCACCAGTGCTGTGTCAAACTCTGTGATAAGACCATCATCAATCCAGGCAGCAGTGGCAATCTCTGCAGTCTCTCTCAGCCCAGTGTGATGTCTCAAGCTAGCCAGAGCTATGTTGGTGATATCTTCAGTGTTGTATTTCTTCTTCTTAGCCACAGGCAAGGAAGAAGTTGTGCAGCCTCTGGTATGAAGTCTTCGTCCTCCTCTCTCCTCCTGCCTCCTCCAGTATATCTCCAGTCTCCTCCAACTCCATCTCCAGCAGTGACTCCTCCCTCAACTCTTCTTTCTTGGCTGACTCCTCTGCCTTCCTCCTCTCTTCTCTCGGTCTTCCTTCTCTGCTGTCTCTGCACATGCTTCCTGTCTCTGGTCTCAGGGTGATCAGCTAGACCCATCTGGTGTGCCCCCACACTTCCCACCTTTTCTCTCTGACCTTTAATGAAGGCAAGCTCCTGCACTGGTATCTTCTGCTCGCTCCTGCAGCTGCAGTCAATGTGAACTCACTGTTGCAGACAGGGTTGCACCCAAGCTCACTGCAGCTCCTGATCACACAGTGACAGGTCAGGATGTCCACCAATTTGTCCAGTTTCATCATGAACCTATCTTTGACCTCTAGCTTCACATTGCCAATGGACACCTTCACTGCCTCATCCCACAGTGCCTTCACTTTAACCCTGATCCTGACCTCAGTGTTGATTACAGGTCCTGTGAATAGAGCGTTGGCCTTTCTCCACTGAGCCAGTAGCCCTGGAACAATGCCGTTGTTAATCAGGTCATTAACTGGGTAATTCCTCCTGTCTTCCTCACTCATCTCTCTCCTCAACAAACTATACCTCAGCAGATCTCTGGCTATGGGCAGCTCAGCAGGGGGAAGTTCCCTCCCAGTCCCCACTAAATGACTTACGTGACAACTTGATTTGCTTCGGGTTCTGATTTCTTTCTGACTCATCTTGTGGACCTGCGAACAAAAGAAATGTCATTGAAATTTGGATAGGCCTATTGATTATGATTACATAAAAATTAAGTTAATTGAAATTCTTAATATCTTCCTATAAGCTCAGATAAAAGGTTGTGTTGTTATAGGTACAAGACTTAATTATTCAAAATAATGACAATTTCATATATCTATCATATCAAAATATACAGAAAGTTTGGGTCACACATAACATTTCGAATAATTTGAATTGCACAATATTTACATTACGAAGTAATCAAAATTGTCAAAAAGGAGGGAAAACATGCATTCACGATCAAAACTCCAGCATTTGTGACTATGTGAAACTTAGAAACCATACTGCACACCAAAAATAACCAAAGTTGACCACACAAATCAATGGCACATTGATATACGATGCTACAGTAGGGTGTGTCAATTTTGGGGGTGAAATGACTAAATTGAAAATCATGTGATTTGGTAGCAATTTAATGTAATCATTTGGTATACAAAATAATATCCTTGCTTCAAAAACAATAAAAAATAACTCCTACCTACATCAATTTTAATTAAAAAATTCCATTTTTCTGTAAATTCGTAACAAAATAACAAATGTGCGCAAACATCCTATCAGTATTTAAAGTGGCAATAAGATATCATTCAGAGTCTTTATTTGAAAGTAACCAATGCAGTCATGTCCTTTTTGCTGCGGTTCCTTGACATCAGCATTCGGCTTGCGCTTTGATGTAGCCTTCTCGCCCCTCGTGACTATAAACTTGACTAGCTGCTTCTGTGACCACTACTTTCCTTTGGGTTCTCAGTAGCTGTAATTGAAACAAGATGTGGTTGGGCCCCTCCATCCACATTGGATTAAGTTTTACATTGAACCAGTGAGGCAGATAAAACCCAATAATAAATTCAACAATCAACATCAAATTCTGTAGCATTTTGCCCTTCAGTGCATGTTTGGAAACCCAAATCCTGCAGAAACGAATCGCTGTAGTTAACCAACGACTGTGACTTACGGGTCCAATCTCCAAGAGAGCCAGATTTTGAGGCAACTCTCCTGATGTGATTGCTTGAACAATACGATAAGCGTAAGATTGATCCGTGCTGAGGTCTTTGATAACTTCTTCAGACAACACTGGAAGGGGAGGGCCTACTTCGACCTTTGGAAATTTTGTATTTATTTCTAATTCCGTTGCTTCATCTAGTATGTTGCCAAGGGGGCCTGACCTCTTGTTGTTGCTCTTTGTAGGACCATCAAGTTCCCCTGTGTGCAAATCACATACAATCCAAACAAGCCTTCTTCCAAGTTTTTTCTCTAAATGCGTCATAACACCGCCCTGCCATCCAGTGTTCACCGCAGTTGAGTCTCCACCAACGGCCTGCAGTGAACTGTCAAGTCTTCTTTCTTGAAGCCAACATATTATTTGATCAGCAATTGCCTCTGCATGTTTCTTGCCTTCTACTTCTGCTTCAGGAACAAAGTAAAACAAATAGCGGCCACCAGGTTCGGAACACACAGAGTAGTGTTCTTCTTTGATGAGACCAGGAAACTTTCTGTCCATTCCCTCTACCTCTAGGAGAACTTTTGTGTCATCTCTTCTTCCATCAAACAAAAGGCAAGAGAGACCTTCCTCCTTCAAATCTTTTTCATGCTGATCAGATATTTCCTTCATTATTTTTTCTTGTGCTCGTCTTATCTTATTATGATCTATCACTAAGGATGTATCCTCTCGGCTGATGAAGCCTGCATCTATTCAAGCGGCAGTGGCAATCTCTGCAGTCTCTCGTAGCCCCGCATGGTGGCGAATACTGGCAAGGGCAATGTTTGAGATGTCTTTAGTGTTGTATTTCATTCTCTTCGGCGAAGGTTCAGATGGCATTTTGGAGCTATCATCTGATGTTGCTTCTTTCTGTTCATCTGAAGAGCTTTCAAAAAAGTGAGAAACCTCTTGATAGAGCTCTTCATCCTTTTGGGTGGCTTCTTCACTCTTCTTTTTCTTCCTTTCTTCCCTCTCTCGGATTTTCTCTTTTTTCTTAGCAATAACAATCTGTTTTTTGGTTCCTGAATAATCTGCCGAACCAATCTGCATACTTCCTTGGCCTCCTGCCTTTGTTCTCTGCGCTGTAGCTGGTTCCTTCTTGGTGCTACTTGTAGTTGCCGGGAAGAATGAAGGATACGAGAGGCAAGCTATCGCTTTGTTGGGTATCTCTTTTAGGGGCCTCTCGTGTCCTCTTCTCTCCCTGTCGTTTGGGGGGGTTGGCGTCTTGAAGGAAAAGCCGGTCGTTTTCAGAGTTTATTGAGTTCTTGGTTGGCTGAGGTTATTTTACAGAAGATTTTGTTATTTTATATACAGCTGAATTAATTAAATATATATATAAAAATTTATGTACAATACTTATTTATAAAGATTATATATGATTCTTAAAATTACACAGTGATAAAATATATACAATTTGGTACGCGCAAAATTGGTTTGTCGGTAACTAATATAAAAATAATATAAATGCGGAAAATTAACTGCGCGGCCCCACACTACTGCCCACCCCGAGAAGCGGAGCACGTATATCAAAAGTAGAAATATTCGGGTCTTGATTTGAATCGGATCCTTGGTCCAGCTCGCGTTGATCCTCGGTCGGCCTCGTTTCCGGTTGTTGCGTTGTCCTGCGCGCCCGTCCTGAGGTCTGTATTTGCTACCTCCGAGGTGCGTCCTCCATCGTCCTTTTTCCTTGCGTGCTTTTTCTCCGATCCGATGTCGTCCGATTGTGCGCCCGGTACCTGTGTGGGACCTGAAACTATATACGCCGGTTTTAAACGATTAATTGAAATGGCTTCTGATGATCCGTTAGTTTTTTCTATTACGAAGTACTTATCGTGGCGTTCGAGAACACGGAAAGGTCCTTGATATGGTGCCTCGAATGGTTTTCGAACGCGGTCGATGCGTACCCATACGTGGCTTGATTTGTGGAGTTCCGATGGAATGAATGATTTGGGGGCTGAGTGAATGTTTCCTTGAGAGAGTTGGGCGAAATCGATTTGCGTCATTTTCTTGGCTAATTCGGAGATGAATTTTGAATTGGATTTTGACGACGAATTGGCGATCATTGGCCTCGGGCATAATAGGGTGGTTCCGTTGACGGTGGTGAACGGTGAATAACCCGATTCGTTGGGGAGACTGCGTAAACCAAGGAGAACTATGGGTAAAGCGGGGAGCCAATCTTGTTTTCGAGCGATGATTGCTGTCTTGACGGTGCGATGAGATCATTCAATTATTCCGTTGGTCTGAGGGCGATACGACAAAGTTCTTAGTCGGTGAAATCCGATGAGAGCTGAGAGTTCCCTAAAGAGTTCGGATTCGAATCGGGATCCGCGGTCCGTTATGACTTGCAGTGGTACACCAAATCTTGAAATCCATACATCGAGAAATGCGTGTGCTATTGATGTGGCTGTAGTATCAATCAGAGGATATGCTTCTATCCATCTTGTGGCACGATCGATGCAGGTTAGGAGATATCTATATGGGGAAGGATATGTTTGACCGGGCAAAGTGGTTGGCGGTAAGGGACCGACGATGTCGATATGTACCATTTCAAATCTTGAACTTGGTAAATCGAAGGGGGTTATTTCTGATTTTGTATGGCGAGAAATTTTTGAGGATTAACATGATTCACAATTTCGGGACCAAGTTCGAATATCCTTATTCATTGAGGGCCAAAAGTATCTTGATTTAATGATACGAAGTGATTGCTTGATGCCTGGATGAGAAATATTATGAAATTGATTGAAGATGGAAGATCGATGCTGCTTGGGAACAAAAGGACGGGGATATGGCGTGGATGTATCGCAATATAAAGTTGTATTTTCTGGAAACGGGAACGGCTTGAGACGTGGGAGAAATTCTTGCGTTTCTTGATCTTTTTGTTGAGATTCCGCGATTGCTGATAAATCGAAAGCGTCGATATGTACTGCGTTTACGTTGCGTGAAAGGCAGTCCGCTACGACGTTTTCGGATCCACAGATATGTATTACATCGCATACGTATTCCGTGATGGCAGACCAATGACGTTGTTGTCGGTCTGTCTTGGCTCGTAAGGGACTCTTGTAGGCAGAAACCATCGGTTTGTGATCCGTGAAGAGTATTACTTGACGACCTTCTAAAAATTGACGGAAATGCAGGACGGCTAGGTATGCTGCGAGTAATTCTCTATCGTATGCGGCGTACGCTTGCTGAGTTGTAGTTAATTTCTTGGAAAAGAAGGCGATGGGAACTGGTGTGCTGTCGATTATTTGATGAAGAACTGCTCCAGCTGCTATTTGTGAGCAGTCCGTAACTAAATGAAGGATTGAGCTTGATGGAAGAGGATGACAAAGCGTAACGGCGTTCCGTAGTGCATCCTTGACATCTTGAAAGGCTTGAATTGCTTCGTCGTTCCACTGTAGACTTTTGCTTTTTACTTGAGTTCTGACGATTTCACTTAAAGGTGAGACTAAATCGGCGTAACGGGGTATCATATGGCGATAGAATCCCGTCATTCCTAGGAATCTTCTGAGGCTTTGGTAATCTTGCGGTTGGGGAATATCTTGAATTTCGGAGACTTTGTTTACAGGAGGACGAATGCCTGCTGGGGAAACTTCATGACCCAGAAATTCAATTTTGGATTGCTGAAATATGCATTTTTCTAAGGAAATTCTTAAATTGTGTTCTTGAAGGATCTTGAATACGCGTTCTAAGTCTTTCAAATGGTCAACTGCGTTATTTGAATGGACTAAAATATCGTCGAGATACACAAATACGCAGTCAACTCCTCTGAAAATTGTATCCATGAAGCGTTGAAATGTTGCAGGGGCGTTTCATAAACCAAATGGCATGTATAAATACTGAAATAAACCAAATGGAGTTGTTATAGCCGTTTTCTCGATATCTTCTGGGTGGACTGGAATTTGGTGATATGCTCTGACTAGATCGATTTTGCTAAAGCATGATTTTCCGTGTAGAGATGTTGACAGACTTCTTATATGAGGAAGTGGATATCTGTCCGGTTTCGTGACAGCGTTTAGGCTTCTATAATCACCACACGCCGCCATTCGCCTGGTATCTTCTTCGGAACGAGGTGTAACGGTGAGGCCCATGGTGATTTTGAGGGTTCTATAATTCCATCTTGAAGTAAGTTGTTGAAAGTAGCCTTAGCTGAGGATAATTTATCGGGTGGAAGACGTCGAGGGCTTGCAAACACTGGTGGTGCGCTGCCAGTGTCGATGGTATGCTTGACAGTGTTGGTGGAAACTTTCTGCGGTTGAGCTGGTTTCAGTAGTGAGGAGTACTTGTCAAGCAGGTTCCTGATTTCTTGAGGTAATTTGTCGGTAGGGTTAATATTGATGAGGTGAAGGTCTTTGGATTGCACAGGTTTAGTAGTGGCTTGAAGAGTTGTTGCTCTATCCTTCAAAATGCCATGCTTGCAGTCCACAAGGATGTCATAATGGGATAGAAAGTCGGCGCCGAGAAGTGGACTGGAGACTTGGGCGACGACGAATGGCCACCTGAATATTCTTCGTAATTTAGGAATTGATATGTCCAGTGTTACTTCTCCGAATATTTCGAGCGGCTGACCGTTTGCGGTGGAAATCTTTACTGCGGTTGGGTGGAGTTGACAATCATTGACACAAGTTGGTGGTAAAATTGAGATGCTCGCTCCTGTGTCAATGATAAAATTGACCTTCAGACTGGCGATGCGAGCTGCGACTGAGATCAGCGGCAGGCCGGACGTCGCGTTAATCACAGCCTGCTTATCTAGTTTTCCGACGTTTCTCTTGATGGTGAGGAAGATCTTGAATTTGGGCGTGACGAGGGGAGCAGCTTGGCGTCATCTTTATTTGGCCACTTGCACCATGGCCTGCAGGTCCTTGCTTGGGGGCCATAATAAAGGTGCGCGCGGCACACCACCGGCCGCTGATTCTCGCTGAAGGGTTTTAGGCCGATGGGGATATTCGTTCTTGGGCTTGTATTGGCTCGAGTTGACGTTGGCGCCGCGTAGCAGCTTTGTTGAGCGAACGGTATTAACTCATCGGCTAGTTTGCCGAGTTGAGTTAGCGTCAGCTCCTTTTGTGCTGCTACGACGGGCGCTATTGAGGATGGGAGCGCCTGGATGAATTTATGCTTCACCAAATCATCGCTGACGCCCACCTTCAGTGCCGTTTGGTGGATATCTTGAAGGAATTGGGAGGGCTTTCCAGTGAGAGGAGTGTTGGAGATGAGTCGTTCGAAGAGTTCTGGCTTCGTCTTTTCGTAATGACTCACGATTTCTTCTTTTAAATCGGTGTACGACTTGTTGGAGAGAGTTGCTGCTGAAATTCGTGAGACGACTTCGGGGGGTAACGAGGCTAGAACATGGAAAAATTTGGTCTCTTCGGATGTTATTCTGGAAATGTGGAATTGTGCCTCCATGATGGAGAACCATCCTGCGGCCGACGCTTCAGAGAACGTGGGTGGCTTGATGGTGACATGGTGCACTCCTGATTCAACAGATTCCATCTTGCGGGAATGTAATTCGGGTCTGCTGCTGCTTTGGTTCCGACCGGCTACTACGGGTGGGCGGCGAAGAGGCGTGGCTTCGGTTTGTTCCGCCCGGCGACTGAAGGATGCTGCTTCCGCTGGCTGCTTCGGGTCACTCCGGGGTCACCAATTGTAGCTGGTTCCTTCTTGGTGCTACTTGTAGTTGCCGGGAAGAATGAAGGATACGAGAGGCAAGCTATCGCTTTGTTGGGTATCTCTTTTAGGGGCCTCTCGTGTCCTCTTCTCTCCCTGTCGTTTGGGGGGTTGGCGTCTTGAAGGAAAAGCCGGTCGTTTTCAGAGTTTATTGAGTTCTTGGTTGGCTGAGGTTATTTTACAGAAGATTTTGTTATTTTATATACAGCTGAATTAATTAAATATATATATATATATAAATTTATGTACAATACTTATTTATAAAGATTATATATGATTCTTAAAATTACACAATGATAAAATATATACAATTTGGTACGCGCAAAATTGGTTTGTCGGTAACTAATATAAAAATAATATAAATGCGGAAAATTAACTGCGCGGCCCCTCAGCGCCTTTATGAAAGCCAGCTCCAAAACAGGGATCTTCTTCTCACGAGGACAGCGACAATCAATGTGAGGGTGAGGTTCTCTTCTGCATGAGGGAGAACAATTGGCTTCAGAACACAACTCTATGGGACACTGGCAGTTAAAAATGTCAAGAAGAGTATCAAGTGTGTGCAGAAATTTATTTTTCTTTGCTAGTTTTCCTTTACCAAGTGATGTCTCAACTGCTTTGTGCCACAGCTTTGTTAATTTTAGCTCAATAGTTCTATACTGATTGAGTACAGGTGGTTTGAATAACACATTAGCTTTTTTCCACTGATGCAGAAGAGGGGGAATCATGTCCCTTATGAGCTCTTTCTCTGTGTAGTTCCTTCTATCCTTTGTATTTTGTTCACGAAGGAATAATCCTAGTCTCAGCATGTCTCGCACTGTTGGTAGTTCTGATACGGGAAGCTCCTTGCCTGTACCGACTAACAGGCTCAAGTGGCATGACAACTGACATCTTGTCTTCAATTTTGGCATCTTAGGAATATCTGAAAAGAAAGAAAAACATTTAAATATTTTATATCAATTACGATGTTTCAAAGTTTAGTCATTCGATGTTCTAAAATTCAATAAAGAAATATTTCATGGGATTACAACATAATTAGACAGAAGAATATGATAATAATAAATAATTGTAATAATCAATAATCCATACTTACAGTTAAACTGTAGTATTCGTCTAGTAGAATAAATATGAAGTAGGTACAAGAGCAATAACAGCAAACCACTATCTATGACATCTAAGAGGCAACTGAGGACTGAGAGTGAGGGACAGTTCTATTCATGTTGTGACTTGTACATTGTACAACAACTATATGACCTTGAAAACACTCCATATGCGATCAGTGGGATAATTCTGTGACAGATGAATAGTTAATCAATTTATGTCCTATTATTTAGTAAAAGCGTCAATTTCTGAAACTTTAAGGTAAAATTGATGTAGGTAAGGGTCATTTTATTTTATTTTGGTTGGTCAATTTCAAGTTTTGACATGAAAAGACTATATTTTCACTACCAAAATTGATTTGAAAAAAGTTGACATAATTGACACACCCTAATGCTACAGTCATATTTAGGTTGTATTTCAAACCTTTATAGTCAAATATAAGTAGGTAAATGGCTTTTTTAAATAACACTAAAGATATTTCTAAGTTTGCTAGATAATATGACATCATTTGAGCATTAGTAGTTTTTGAATTGTTGACTTTACTAAAATTGACACACCCTATTGTTCCGGGCTCAGTGACCAAGCACGTGGCGGTTAGAGAAGACAGGAGGGGGTCTCATTACTTTAAATCTGTCCCGAGTTTGAAAATTTCTGTCGATTTCTGTCGGCAACCCTATCTACTGTATAGTACAGCCTTTGATCTACCTAATTGTTTATCATATCTGAAATTACTGCACCGTTCATATGAATTAAAACGCTTCCACAGGTGTGGGTTAACGCGGGGGTTCAAGTGCTAATAAGTCTGAACATAGTGTTCGGGTCCTCCGTCGCCTTCGCCTCCTACAACAAGTTCTGGAACAACGTCACGACCGACGTTTGGGTTATTAGCGTCGTTAGTTGCCTGTCGTCGCTGCTGGCGGTCTTGGTCGTGTTCTCGGGGATCGGAAACATCGCCTTCGAGAGCGGTCTCGCGATCGAAAACATCGATTTTGAAGGTTCTTTAGCTTTAGTAGTAGTTTAGCCTTCCTGTCGAAATCGAGGTTCTACAAGATTCTGGTAAGCAGAGGGCGCCCGGTAGCTCAGTGGTTATAGTGGCGGACTCTGGTTCATTTCCAGCCGTTGGCATCGAGTAGAGTTGAGTTGGCTGCTTACTCTGTTACTGCTCTGGCTCAGGTGGCCCTTAGGCGGGGCCCAGTTCTAGGGGTGCATGAGGTGTCAAAGTACCAGGGCCAGGGCTGGAAGATAGAAAAGGAGGTGATCAGGGTATAGATGACAGCTGGCAGGTGAGAGAGGTACAGATGACATATGTACGATATCGTCACGACATCGTAAGGAATCGTGCATATATAATGTATAACTTGATCCCTCGTTGTCATTTACTCTGCTTGGGAACTTGAACAAGGTCGGAGAGACGCCGTTTCTGAAGATGGAGGTTCAAAATTGTGACACTCTCAATTTTTTATCGAGAAAACTTACGCACAAAGTTCACGCTGAGTAACCTATATGGAATATTCTACATTCTTCTAGAACACAAAAACATTCACTCATAAAAGACGAAAGTCCTGTCCCATATTCTTTAAAAGAAAGAAAAAACAAAATCCCATAATAGGTAAATATATTTTCTAAACATTAAATATACTTTATAAAGAGGAAATAGACACACTGTTTACAAAAGAAATATAAAAGGATCAATTTACATTTGCCAAATTAATTTTACCTATTTTTATTTCTTTCCCCAAAATTATCCCCTTATTAATAACTACCATCTGTACCCAGGAGCCGATCTTGCCTTCGTTGTATGCCCTCAAATTCTATCAAAAATGCCCCGGAAGCATCTTTGGGCAGCTCTGTTCTTTCTTCTTATTCTACTCGGTTTGGACTCCCAGTTCGTTTCTGTCGAGGTTAGTTCCTAGTAAGATCAAAGCATAATTTAATATGTTATCAAGTCACCTCATACATTCATGAGTTGTCATACTAAAATGAATATACGATAATTTACAACTTACGCTTACTACAGTATTTCCAATTACCATATTTTACAGAGTCTACACAGCTAGGTCGGGTCGAAAGTTTATATTGAAAAGGTACATATTGTGAGGGGTTTGAATGGAACACAGGAACCCGCTCATAAATTATTTTCGCTGTTTAAAGCCTCCTACCCCTGGCACAATTTTTCACTTTTTGACCATATTGAAGAATATTCCATTTATACGAGACTTACTCTACATTCAGGTTTTTTGATGGCATAAATCTTTATTAAAGTATAATATTTTATTTAATAATGTACAGTATTAGGAAAATTAATAAAGTACAACAATATATTCAGAAGAAAAAATAGAGGCATAATAAATGTGCTAAAATTCAAGTCACTTTTTCATTGTTCTTTATCACATCAAAAGGGAAGAAATTTTCAATATCATTAGGAAATTTTATTTCATATGTTTCTTACTCATTCCATTGAGCCTTCCATTCAAACTTGGGCAGTTTTCGCCTTGATTTTAATGAGTTTAAGATAAACTTTTGACGGTTGTCATATCCTATTCTTTCCTGACATGCCTTTGTTACTAGGTTCACTGCCCTTTCCACACTTTGACTGTGGCATGGAAAAGAGACTATCTCCAGTGGCTTACATCGAGCCTGTAGTTGCTCATCGTCGCTAAAATTGTTTAGCAGCGGTGGAGGAGTAATGATCTCTTTTTGCCAATCGATCATCTCGGTGTAGTCAGTAGATTGGAAATTGAGGGTTCGAGGCACCTCAAAGTTTCTGGTACCTGAAAATCCTGTTCTTGAAAGGATGATTTTCTGAATAGCTTGCTCCCTAATTTCTAGTCTCTTGTCAGTTACCATTGATATGAGTATATTTTCTGGGTGGGCAAAGTAGGCGTTATTCTTTAATACTGGTTCTATGATTGATCTATGTTGTTCATCTAAATTTCGAAGCAAGCAATTAAATGCCAAATGTTATATGCACCATCAGTTGCATTAGGGTGAGATTTTATCCAAAACCACCCTGGAGCATAGAACTGCATAATAATCTTGACTATATCTTGAACCTTTTTATCGGGATTTGGCGTTGAGATATATAATCAAACGTCCCTGTTAGCTAGAGTTAGCCAGAAAAGACTCCCATTCTGCCATTGGTATTTTATCCTTACACCTGCAAGATTTCCTATTAATTCCCTTACCATAGCATTCACAAGAAGATATATCAAACATTTCATCATGCTGAGTTACTTTTAAGGCAAAACTTTAATTTCTTCGATGTAACGGCACCTTGTTCAATTTTGAGGCTTCTTCTATTAGTCGACTGACTTTAAGATAGGTACCTTTGGTGTTAATTGTAGGAAAAGAAAATTTTATCCAAATGTCGTCAATATCTTTTACAACAACCCTGTAACAATCATTAGCAGTTGCTGATCCTTTTGATTTATCTTCTTCACGACAGCGCGCAAAAAGGTAGTGTCTCACAACATCTGCTTTTGAAGGAGTCATGGCTGCTGGGAATTCCGTAGGATATCCAAAGGCTGCATTTGAGGACTTGCTTCTAGTAGTCATAGTTTATATTCAGAAGTAAAATCAAATTACAGTATATGTAATTTATAATTTATGATAATTCAAATTACAATTAAAGCAATGGAAATTATTTCTAGTTATCTGAAAAATTATTTCTATTTATCTGAAACATAAAAGTATCAAACATTAAACAAACAACTTATCATGTAACATATAACAACATTAAACATATGCAAATATGAAGGTAAAAAAGGGAGGAGGGGCACACCTTTTTATTTCTCGGAAAGTAATGAAAAATTAAACTCTTTGTTTCTTCTGATTTGTATGCTAATACAAACTACAGTAAAAAGCACAATATGTAACAAATCATGGCCCTAATCTGAAATTACTGGCCATTTCAAAAGTACATCCACCCACGCCGACTTCTTAATTAACACTGTTAAATGAAATTTGTAATTTGTAAAACGCGTGGGAGGGCGCTGCGAGTCAGTTTTTGTATGAACGTTTATGAATGAAATGAACTTTTATAAGACTCAATAATTACGTTGACTATGATCAAAATCCTCAGTTTAGTTTAACATTGTCGCTCCACCAAACCTCTACTCAATATCATACACTTTTGTGAAATCCACAAAAGCCAGTCGGTCAGTAAATTTACAAAAGAATGCAGTCATCAAAATTTTGAGCTTACCATCCGCATCCAATTGGTAAAAATTTGCAAAGCTGCATTTAAAATCTATGAACCTCGTGAGCTTAAAGTGAATAATAATATGCTTTCGCTCAAATATTTATGAAATAATTTAAATGTTAACATGTTACATTAGCCCTGTTCAAAAATCAACTTTTTCTTATTTTCATAGGTTTCTGTACTTTTTCCCATGCTTTTTGACCTGAAAAGGCCGAAAATCACAACCATTTTGATCTAGGTTGTTGGGAAGCATTGCCGCATGGAGCTTTAAGTTTTCTGCCTTGAAATCGGCCAAAAGCACCAGTTCCGGGGTCCCTTGAATCATGTTTTGCACTATAACTTTTTATCTAAACAAGATAGAGCAACAAAATAGGCACCAAATTAAAGTGTTTTTAATCCTCTTTCTAACTTATACAATTATGATAGTCTTGGAACAAGAAATGGCACATTGGTACATACAAAAATTTCAGAAATATCACAAAATTCGTTTTCTCACACTCAAGGCAGACAAGGCGCCTTATTCATGACACAAATTTGAGATTAACATTTTGTCACAAGTCTAATCGATCAAGAAGTGAAAGCATTACATGATGATTAATTTCATAATGACATTTACACAGTCAGTTGTTGAGAGTTTGTTTCTTGAAGCTGTCAAAGCGGCGTCTGTTGAACTCCACAGCTTGAAGGAGATAGTCCCTTTGCTTGGCATCTGTTGTTATGACATTTGCAAAGTCGCTCATCATCTTGACACCACGTTCAGCAATGTCATTCACCGCTTTCAGATTCTTAACATAGTCCAACGCTTTTCTGTAGTCCTCATTCTGTGGCCAAGACGTGACAGGTTCCAGAAGCCACTCGGATCCAATGTTCAGTGTGTCCAGCAGGAAATGTGATTCTGGGCCAATGAGATCAACCAGGGTGGTCTTAGCTGTGACTCTCTGGAATAGAGGCTTTCCTGTTCTGAAGCTGTCTGGCTTCTCAGTGGCATGTAACCGGGCAGCAATGTTGTGCTTCAATGTGTCACTCAATCTACTGCTGAACAGGGCAAATGGCACGACTTCCTGCGTCAGGTACCATTTGTGGTTTTCCATCTTATTAAGTACTGCATCAGCAAGCTCTGGGTCAGTTTTCTTGTACTTCAACATGTCCTGGATTAGACTTAGATCATTCACGGGAGCATCTGCAGCAGACATTGACATCATCCATACAGGAGTGTAGAACAGCGCAAGGAAGGTGTTGAGTCTTTCCAGCTTTGATACAGTGTCTTCGTCGTACTCAAGTTGATCTGCAAACATCAGCATTTTCATGGAGTACAGGTTTCTGGCCATCCATCTGGCCTGATGAATGGCGCCTGGTCGACTCCAGTGAATACCTCGAGGAGGCGTTCCTCCAAGAACAATGACTGTCAGTTAAGCCATTTCCCTGTAGTCGGCTCTTGGAAGCCTTTCTGCTGTTAGAATGTCTTGGAGTATTTCTTCACTGTTCTTCTTCTTTTCCTTCAGCCATTTGCTGTTGATAGCCAGCATCTTTGGGTTTTCCTTGGACAAGTCCGTCCAAACATCCTTCAGATGCTCAAACCAGGGATTATCTGGCTCCTTCACCTTCCCAAACAGCTTCTCCCAAACTGCTCCTACTAGGATTTCCAGGATGTGATGTCGACAGGCCAGATAAAACACCTCTTTGTTCAGCATTTTCTCTAGCAGTTTGGCAGCTCCTCTGTGAACTCCACTGTTACTGGATGTAGTGTCAAAAACAAGGGCAGTAACATTATCCGTAAGTTCCCATGTCTCCAGTAAATCCATTGAAGCCTCAGCCTGAGCTGTGCCAGAAGAATTGTCGATGACAGGTACTCCCAATAACTTTCCTTCAGTGTATGAAGGTGGACCAGACACTAGCACAGCTAAAGTCTCTGAGGTACTTCCAGGTTCACTGCCCAAGACAGCTTTGAGCAACTTTCCATCCCAGTGTAAGGCAGCGTACTGTGGGGGGTTTTCACAAAACTTGGACATGTGACTCTGGCTGATATTATACCTGGACAGCATTCTGTTGCGACGTGTTGTTGAGGTTGAGATGACGAAGTTATCCAGATCAGCCCCTCCAGCTTTCAAGGTGGCAGAAACCATGGCAGTAACTTGATTGTCTGATAAACCAAGACGATCAGCTGTATTGCAGATGACATCACATTCCATGACCTTCTTTGGAAACGTCAAAGTCACACTAGTCACAGTGTCTTGATGGTGAGAACATCCAGGACGAGGCTGATGGTAATCCATGTCCTCTGTGTTAGCGTCGTTGTCAGTTGAGTCACCCCAGGTAATGTCATCCACATGAACAACTGCCTCTTGTTCTGCTGCAGCTGTAAAATAGTACAACATGTTAAGACAGTAATTGTTAAGTACATGCTAAATATCGCAATGGAGTAAAACTTAAAACTTTTTGTGACGTTCAAAGTAATTAGTTTTACCTTGTTCTTGTCTATGCTGCAGTCTTTCATTCCTCGCTGCTTGCTGCAGGGATCTTGTCTCAAAAATCTTGTCATGACCAGACATATGACCTTTCCTCTCAGTCTTTTGGTCTTCGTAGAACCTGATATCCTCATCTTTCTTCTCTCTGGATAACAGTCTGTTGTTCTGTATTTCCTGGATTGCATCTGGAGCTCCTATATCGAACAGGCTGTCTAATTCCAGCACAAATGCTCCTCTTTTTCCTCCAGGGTTACTTGCTCTTCCTTTGCTTTTCACCAGAGCACGATGTTTCTCATGTAGTTTCATGAAGAGCTTCATTGCGTTGTACTTGGTCATTGTCTTGATCCTAGCCATCTGCCAGAATGGGATGATAGATGCAACTGTTTCATATGCAAGGTCTTGAACCATGGGCCTCCCTGCATTTTCCGGTAAATTCTGAAGATTAAGGAAATACTGGAACGCCTGTCTATTGGTGGGAAGCTGGGAACCACTGATAAAAGCTGAAGGGTATCCAACCAGGAAAGTTTCAGTGAGAGATCTGGTAGATGGCCCAGTTGACACCTGCCTGTGGACAGTACGTGGAGGTTCTGAGATATCAACTGTGCGCCCACGGAGCTCCCTCAGCTCCTTGCTTAATGCCATTGTGAAGTTGTAACTTGTAGATGGTTTTCTAGATTCTGATTGAGTTTCTGTTGTTTCCTGAAAAATGATAGATAATTATTATTATTATTATTATTATTATTATTAATTATTATTTATTTATTATTATTATTTATTAATTTTATGCTCTTTCATTTGATACCTAATTTGTTGCTCTATCTTGTTTAGATCAAAAGTTAAAGTGCAAAACATAATTCAAGGGATCCCGGAATTGGCGCTTTGGCCGATTTCAAGGCAGAAAATTTAAAGCTCCATGCGGCAATGCTTCCCAACATCCTAGGTCAAAATAGTTGTGATTTTCGGCTTTATCAGGTCAAAAAGCATGGGAAAATGTACAGAAACCTATGAAAATAAGAAAAAGTTGATTTTTGAACAGGCCTAATGTTACATAGACTAAAATCCAAAGAAGGTACTTTCGTTAAAAACTAGACTTACTTACCTCATCGATCCCAATTAAAATAGTTTGAAGCGTATTTCGTGGTTTGAGTTGATGAGGTTATGGCATTATAGATACCTGGTAGAAGTTCCATGCGTCGGTCTCTCTCCACACGAATGTCAAGCTGGTGGCTCCACCTAATATACAGGGTGGGCGAGAAGTCACCGTACACCAACCAATGTGCAATCATAATCAATCATAATTAATCTGAATCACTTACGTACTTCGTGGTTACAAGTCCAGTGGATCCGTATGTGCACCTTGATGCTAGACACACAAGCGGATGCGCCTCCATGTCCTCTGTGACATGCGTCGGAGCATTTGTGGAGTAATGGTGTGAAAGGCGTCTTCCACAGCTCTGCGCAACTCTTCGTTGGTGTTGTAGCGACGCGCAGCCACTACTCCCTTGATAATACCCTACAACGAATTGTCCGGGGTGGTAAGGTCAGGACTACGTGGTGACCATGGTAATGGTGCCGGAGATGTCGGTGAACCAAGGCCAATCCAGCGGCCTGCAAAATGTTCGTTCAAAACGTCGCGCACAGAAAGAGCAAAGTGTGCGGGTGCCCCATCGTGCTGCAGCCACATGTCATCCATGAGTCCCCTATCTCTGAGCTGAGGTATGAGCCACGTCTCCAACATTGCCGAATAAGATGCCGCGTTCACGGATCCATCGAAAGAGTAAGGTCCAATCAAATGACCTGATGTCATACCCGCCCATATCATCACATGCGGTGGATTATGTTCCAGCTCCTGCGTGAAATGGGGATTCTCTTTTGACCAGAACACCACATTTCTGTCGCGCGAACTGCGATAGATGGCACATTCATCACTGAAAAGAACTTTTGAATGGGATACGGCAATTGGGAGTGTGTCCAACAGAGCACGGCATGATTCATAATGCCGATCGATGTCGGCATCTGACAGTTCATTCACGAAAGTTGGGCGATACGGCCTCACTTTCATGTGGTCTCGCATCGTTGACCGTGGCACACCAAGCTCTGATGATCGTTTCCGCGTCAACTTAATTGGGGAACGTTCAATGGAAGCGGCAATCGCTGCACATGTTTCCAAGCGCGTTGTCTTTCTCCCACTCCGCGGCCTTTAACGCGTCCAAGAGCGAACGCACGTTTTTCCCAATCCAGCAGTGTCGCTCTTCGTGGTGGAGCCTTATTGAACCGTTCCCGAAGCACAGCCATCACCTGCGTCATTGTTTGTCCCGTGTGCGGTCTCTCATGCACCCACACACTTGCCACCAACCGCTCCTCAACAGAGTAACTGCTTGTGTCAACCATACCGACAACACCACAACTAAATTCCATGGGTACGGCTGTCACGTACGCACTATCTTCGACACTGTTGCCAGATTGTCATTCAACACTGTTGCCAGACTGCCATTGTACGTAGTAGTGTGTGCTGTGCTGTGCTGTGTAAACTCAAATTGATTTCGGGTGCGTATCGTGCGGGTGTACGGTGAAATGAATGAATGCTGCAAACCCACAAGGAAAAAGAAAAACGATTCCAAGGCCTTTCGTGTATTCAGAGCTACACCTCGTCAGAGCTACACCTCGTTACTCATTCCCTGACGAGGTGTAGCTCTGAATACACGAAAGGCCTTGGAATCGTTTTTCGTTTTCCTTGTGGTTTGCAGCATATATATATATATATATATATATATATATATATATATGTGTGTGTATATCGCGTCGGGCAGCGAGGGAAACGAAATCCCCTTCCCCAACGCACCCCCTGAATGTGGGGTGGAAACACAGCATGCAGGGGAAGCGGTCAACCTCCCTCCCGTTCAGGAAAGGACTCCTGCTCCGATTTCACAATGAGGAACAGGGACTGTTCGATGCCAAGAGACGAGGCATCATTGCCCTCTTCCTTACCTTCCACTGCAGGGGAGAGGCGTTCGATTACTCAAACGCCTCGCTCGACGTGAAGTTCTCCCACCGAAGAATGAGGGGCACGCGCGTCCGTCAGGATGTAAACAACGCTAACAGACCCTCACCAAGCCACAGAGTAGGGGAGGGGCCTCCTATCCCCCCAAGGTCGTGCCACCCATCCACCAGGCAGGCGAACCCTGCCTCAGGGAGATTGAGAGAAGAGGACGGGTGGGTCACAGTTAACAGGCGCTCTTCACGGAGGGTTCCTCAACCTGTCTTCGCGGCAAGGCCACCGGTGAAGAATCTCACCCTCTTTGTGTCGCGAATTCAGCTCTCGAACGGAGGAGAGCGATATTCGACACATGGTGGAAGAAGTCTGTGGTGAACAGAGTATATTGATAGTTAATAAACTAAACACAAAATCTCCGTATTATACCTCATTTAAAGTAATAATTAAAGGTGTAAATTCGCATTTCAACCCGTACAATATGAGTCAGTGGCCAGACGGTATTATTGTTAAGTTTATTCACTTTTCCAGGAGATTTGATAACAGGCAAAATAATAATAATAATAATAGGCGCCCCCAACGGTAATGCCTGAAATTTGTACGGTGTATGATAATAATCATATTAATAATAAATTTTCTATCAGTCATGGCGGATAACTTGTTGAAAATAGTCTCATATAATGTAAGGTCATTGAGGAATTCAACTGTAGATGCTCATAAAATCTGTGACAGTACAGATTTGATTCTTCTGCAGGAGCACTGGCTACCTAAGCAAGAACTAAAATTCCTCTCTACCATCCATGATGACTGTATGTACCATGCGTCATCAGCAGTAGACTTGTCAGATGAATTAATGTACGGTAGGCCTTTTGGTGGTGTTGCTTTCTTAATAAGGAAAAATTTGTCAAAACACACAAAATTTTTAACAAGCGATAATGTAAGGTTGTTAGGCATTGAATTACAAGTGAACAATGATTGCATATTAATTGTAAACTGCTATTTACCATACAACAACGGCAGTAATCCAGATGAATACATTGATTTGCTGTACAAAATTGTCATTATCAGATAACCCCAAATATTCTCACTGTATAATAATGGGGGACTTTAACGCGCATGTGAACTCGGAATTCTTTGTACAGGTAGAATTGGGTAATATGTGCGAGTCGGCCAAATTAAGTATAAGTGATGTAGATGTGTTAGGGTAGGGTGTCAATTTTAGGGAGCAAAGTGAAATCTTTAGATTTTCAAAGACTACTAGTGACCAAATGATGCATTTTTATGTGCTTTAAAATCCAGATTTGCCCACTCCTAGCTACTTATATTTGAAGTTGAAGTTTATGAAAAATCAGCAATTTTTGCAAGTATTTTTTTATTGTATATAACTACATTTTACATGCATTACATACAATTAAAGACATTTTTATTGTATTTCAATATTAAAACTTAGAAATATAGATAGGTTTCTTGAACTTTGCCAAGGATGCCATGTCTGCCTTGCTCTTGTTCCTGGACATGAGCTCCCTACTGGCCACTTGGCCACTGATGTACGCCACCCTCCTCTCTTGTGAGTAAACATGTTGTGCTGCTTCAGTTGTCATCCTTACACACCTCTCTACTGACTCTGTGTGTGAGGGTGTAAGGGTCTGATTTTATTATTATTGACCTTTACGTAAATAATTAATTAAATGCCAGGGTCACCAGGCCCAAATACTAGATTGGCATCCAGCACTGCGGCGCAAAAATAATTTAATAAAAAAAGGAAGGATTGATTATAAAAATCGTCAACATGAATTTTGTATTTTATTGACAACAATTAATAAACTATGTGCAACAATTATTTATAAATGCAAAGGGGATTTTTACCCGTAACAACTTTGATTGACATATAAATGCGAAATTAAATAATGGCACCGTTTAGCTAATATATAACAGTCTGCAACTAATACTGATACTAATAATAATAAATATGTAACATACTAAACTAATACTTATATGCAACAGGTACCAAACTAATATGCAACAAATACTAATAGGTAACTAATACCAACATACAACTAATATTAATATGTAACTAATAATAATAATATGTAAATAATAATAATAATATGTAAATAATAGCCACAATGACAACCTTGTCTGCAAAGAGAGAGACAAGAATACTGTAAGTAATATTCCAGACAAAAAAAATGATACATAAAAATGGTAAAAATTGATAATTAAAATATATATGTTATATAGGCCCAGTAATCTGTGGATGGTGAATTACAGTTAATTCTCATTATGGGATTGTGTTAAGTTGAACAGGAAAACTATCTAAGAAAGGCCACAAATGATTAGTAGGCCATCTGCTAAGAAAATAACATGAAACATAATAGGCCTCTAAAGTAAAATATACTAAGAAAATTAATGGGCAAGCCTATGCCTCTTCAATATAGTAGAGCTGAGGTTAATTATCTAAAACAAAGGCTACGGTAGGCCTCAGCTAGGCTAGAGTAGTTTACAATTTGGCTTTTGCATAGATAGGCCTAACTTAGTCTAAGCTAATTTATAGTATGAATCTTTCAGTACTATTTATAGTATAAATCTTTCAGTACTAATCACACACAGTATAAGGCTTGTTAATGTCTGCAGTATGCGGTATTGCATACAGATATGCAATAGTAAAAAAATAAACATTATAAATAAGAAACATACCACGAAGAAATTTTGCTTGCTGGCGCCGTGCTTTGATTTTATATAAAAATGTGGAAACGGCGTCCCTTGTGTTGTCGTTGCAAATAAGTTTGTTTTTACTTCACAATTTTGCCAACAAGCCAAAATAATCCTTAAAAGCAAACTCACGTCTAGTCACACCATGCCCCCCAAAATTTACATTGTTTAAAAGGCACAAAGTATATTTTTATATTTGCTTTAAACTTCTTTAATGATTGCACTTTAATTTTTAACTAAATTACTATACACTGAATGCTTAAGAATTAAAATTAATCACTGAACATTTAATTATTTAATTTGTATTTATTTATTTAGATTTAAAATATTTCACTTGTGCCAACTTGTGGCAATTTTCACTAATAAAAGATAATCCTGTGGTGCAAGGCACTACAGGTACTGCCGCCCAAAAACATGGTTGTCAGGGGTAAAAAAAAAAACACTTAAATGTCAAAGCGCACCGGCTTACGAATGATTCTTCCAGAACGAGTCATTGTTTGTTGGATTGGTTGATTTTAGACGGCAATATCCTGCAGCACTGGTTCTGAAGGTATGGATGGTGCTACAGGTGCAGTAGGGACATTGGGGGAAGGGGATTCTTGGTGCCTGTGCAATGGGGCCACTGGCTGGTCCAAAGACAGTTGGTTGCGATAATGAAGGAGAATTGGAAGAGGGATGATAGATTGGTGTACCCTTGGATCAGGTGGCGGTACATAGGATTTAGGAAGGGTAGATTGCTGTACCTGTATATGAGATGAAGGTACAGAAGATTGAGGAGGGATAGGTTGCTGTACCTGTATTTGAGGTGGAGGTACAGAGGAATGGAGAGGAATAGGATCTTTTGTTGGAGAAAAATCAAGGTATGCTGGTTTCAAGCGGTCCACAGAAACGGTTTCACGCTTGCCTGCCTTGTCCATGACGAAAGTTTTGGGTTTACGATCTAGCACAAGGAAGGGACCATCATAGGGACAGTGAAGAGGGTAGCGGTGAGCATCATGTCTCAAGAAAACATGTGTGCAAGTTTGTAAATCAGGGGAAACAAAGGTAGTTTGTGAAGTGGAAGTTGTAGGTGCTGTGGGGCGAATTTGCTTCATAACAGGGCGTAATGTCTTGACATACGAAGCAGGACCACATGTGGGGTTAATGGGTGTAGGTGTGAAAAATTCTCCAGGTAACCGGAGTGTGGTACCGTAAACTAATTCTGCTGCAGAGCATGCAAGATCAGTCTTCAGAGCAGTATGAATTCCGAGTAGGATTAGTGGTAGCCGGTCCACCCATGTGGTAGATGGATCAGTGGCTCGCAAGGAACTTTTAAGTTGACGATGGAAGCGTTCTACCACCCCATTGGATTGCGGGTGATAGCTTGTTCTGATGCGTTCAGTCCCAAGAAGGAGCATGAGTTCCTTCCATAAGGCCGATTCGAACTGAGCACCTCTGTCTGTGCAAATGGTTGCAGGTATTCCAAAACGGGAAACCCAACACGAAACAAAGGCATGAGCTACTGCAGAAGCGGTACAAGAAGTCAAAGGAACAGCTTCTGGCCATCTTGTGAACCTATCAATGACAGTGAGAAGATAGGTATAACCTCGAGAAGAATAGAGGGGGCCGACTATGTCTAGATGTATGGCCTCAAAACGAGCATTCGGCAAAGGAAAGGTACCAAATTCTGACTTTGTGTGTCGGTGAACTTTGGCACGCTGACATTGAAGGCAAGATCGAGTCCAATTGCAGATATCTTTGTTCATACTTGGCCATACAAATCTAGCTGCAATTAATTTTTGGCTAAACTTTGGCAAAATTGTGAAGTAAAAACAAACTTATTTGCAACGACAACACAAGGGACGCCGTTTCCACATTTTTATATAAAATCAAAGCACGGCGCCAGCAAGCAAAATTTCTTCTTAAAAGCAAACTCACGTCTAGTCACACTATGCCCCCCAAAATTTACATTGTTTAAAAGGCACAAAGTATATTTTTATATTTGCTTTAAACTTCTTTAATTATTGCACTTTAATTTTTAACTAAATTACTATACACTGAATGCTTAAGAATTAAAATTAATCACTGAACATTTAATTTGTATTTATTTATTTAGATTTAAAATATTTCACTTGTGCCAACTTGTGGCAATTTTCACTAATAAAAGATAATCCTGTGGTGCAAGGCACTACAAGGGCCATGCAGGAACTTCCATTGATATATCCAGAAACTCCTTGATTGCAGCAGTGGTGAGTGAGCAGGTCAGAGGAGGCTCAGTCACGCCAGAGTTCCAGTCAATAAGCTTCCGAGAGTTTGGTGGCATCTGGGTTGATGTCAGGAGTCTTCCTGGGTCTGACACTGCAGTCTCTTACCTGTGTGTCTTCATCTCCTTCACCTCTGATTTCCAGTATCCTCTTCACTGCCTCCCTCCTCTCCTCCTCCACCTCACTGCATAGCATGGCCTGGAGCCTGCGTCATTATTCCTATCACCTCCTTCTTCTGGCTTCTGAGCAGCTCCAGCTGGTACAGTACATGCCTGGGACCCTCCACTCAGCTGTGATTTAACTTGATGTTGAACCAGTTTGGCATGTAGACTATGAATTCCACAATTATCCTCAGATTCTTCAGGTTCCTACCCTTCAGCCCATGTTTGGAAATCCACAATCTGCAGAACCTTAGAGCCGTGGTGACCCACCTACTGTGACAGACTGGCCCAATCTCCAGGAGAGCTAGACTCTGAGGTACCTTTGATTTATCTTCTTCACGACAGCGCGCAAAAAGGTAGTGTCTCACAACATCTGCTTTTGAAGGAGTCATGGCTGTTGGGAATTCCGTAGGATATCCAAAGGCTGCATTTGAGGACTTGCTTCTAGTAGTCATAGTTTATATTCAGAAGTAAAATCAAATTACAGTATATGTAATTTATAATTTATGATAATTCAAATTACAATTAAAGCAATGGAAATTATTTCTATTTATCTGAAAAATTATTTCTATTTATCTGAAACATAAAAGTATCAAACATTAAACAAACAACTTATCATGTAACATATAACAACATTAAACATATGCAAATATGAAGGTAAAAAAGGGAGGAGGGGCATGTGATAGGGGTAGTACGGTAGCACATGCTTTATTTTTTAAATATTTTGTTAAAGTGATAAAAAATCTTTCTCACATAATGTACTTTTTAAGAAATTACATTTTTTCCCATTTAAATATATGCAAATATGAGGGTAAAAAAGGAGGAAGGGCATGTGATGGGGGTAGCAGGGGTAGAACATGCTTGATATTTTAATATTTTGTTAAAATGATAAAATGAAACTTCTCACATAGTGTACTTTTTAAGAAATAAAAAATTTCCCATTTTCGACCCGGCCTACTGCACACCTTTTTACTTCTCGGAAAGTAATGAAAAATTAAACTCTTTGTTTCTTCTGATTTGTATGCTAATACAAACTACAGTAAAAAGCACAATATGTAACAAATCATGGCCCTAATCTGAAATTACTGGCCATTTCAAAAGTACATCCACCCACGCCGACTTCTTAATTAACACTGTTAAATGAAATTTGTAATTTGTAAAACTCGCGTGGGAGGGCGCTGCGAGTCAGTTTTTGTATGAACGTTTATGAATGAAATGAACTTTTATAAGACTCAATAATTACGTTGACTATGATCAAAATCCTCAGTTTAGTTTAACATTGTCGTTCCACCAAACCTCTACTCAGTATCATACACTTTTGTGAAATCCACAAAAGCCAGTCGGTCAGTAAATTTACAAAAGAATGCAGTCATCAAAATTTTGAGCTTACCATCCGCATCCAATTGGTCAAAATTTGCAAAGCTGCATTTAAAATCTATGAACCTCGTGAGCTTAAAGTGAATAATAATGTGCTTTCGCTCAAATATTTATGAAATAATTTAAATGTTAACATGTTACATAGACTAAAATCCAAAGAAGATACTTTCGTTAAAAATTAGACTTACTTACCTCATCGATCCCAATTAAAATAGTTTGAAGCGTATTTCGTGGTTTGAGTTGATGAGGTTATGGCATTATAGATACCTGGTAGAAGTTCCATGCGTCGGTCTCTCTCCACACGAATATCAAGCTGGTGGCTCCACCTAATATACAGGGTGGGCGAGAAGTCACCGTACACCAACCAATGTGCAATCATAATCAATCATAATTAATCTGAATCACTTACGTACTTCGTGGTTACAAGTCCAGTGGATCCGTATGTGCACCTTGATGCTAGACACACAAGCGGATGCGCCTCCATGTCCTCTGTGACATGCGTCGGAGCATTTGTGGAGTAATGGTGTGAAAGGCGTCTTCCACAGCTCTGCGCAACTCTTCGTTGGTGTTGTAGCGACGCGCAGCCACTACTCCCTTGATAATACCCTACAACGAATTGTCCGGGGTGGTAAGGTCAGGACTACGTGGTGACCATGGTAATGGTGCTGGAGATGTCGGTGAACCAAGGCCAATCCAGCGGCCTGCAAAATGTTCGTTCAAAACGTCGCGCACAGAAAGAGCAAAGTGTGCGGGTGCCCCATCGTGCTGCAGCCACATGTCATCCATGAGTCCCCTATCTCTGAGCTGAGGTATGAGCCACGTCTCCAACATTGCCGAATAAGATGCCGCGTTCACGGATCCATCGAAAGAGTAAGGTCCAATCAAATGACCTGATGTCATACCCGCCCATATCATCACATGCGGTGGATTATGTTCCAGCTCCTGCGTGAAATGGGGATTCTCTTTTGACCAGAACACCACATTTCTGTCGCGCGAACTGCGATAGATGGCACATTCATCACTGAAAAGAACCTTTGAGCGGGATACGGCAATTGGGAATGTGTCCAACAGAGCACGGCATGATTCATAACGCCGATCGATGTCGGCATCTGACAGTTCATTCACGAAAGTCCTCTTCTCCTCGGCCTTCCTTCTCTGCGCCTGTCTCTGCAGCACTGCTTCCTGTCTTCTGGTCTCAGGGTGATCAGCTAGACCTATCTGGTGTGCCCCCACACTGCCCACCTTTTCTCTCTGACCTTTAATGAAGGCAAGCTCCTGCACTGGTATCTTCTGCTCGCTCCTGCAGCTGCAGTCAATGTGAACCTCACTGTTGCAGACAGGGTTGCACCCAAGCTCACTGCAACTCCTGATCACACAGTGACAGGTCAGGATGTCCACCAATTTGTCCAGTTTCATCATGAACCTATGTTTGACCTCTAGCTTCACATTGCCAATGGACACCTTCACTGCCTCATCCCATAGTGCCTTCACTTTAGCCCTGATCCTGACCTCAGTGTTGATTACAGGTCCTGTGACTAGAGCATTGGCCTTTCTCCACTGAACCAGTAGCCCTGGAACAATTCCGTTGTTAGTCAGGTCATTAACTGGGTAATTCCTCCTGTCTTCCTCACTCATCTCTCTCCTCAACAAACCATACCTCAGCAGATCTCTGGCTATGGGCAGCTCAGCAGGGGGAAGTTCCCTCCCACTCCCCACTAAATGACTTAGGTGACAACTTGATTTGCTTCGGGTTCTGATTTCTTTCTGACTCATCCTGTGGACCTGTGAACAAAAGAAATGTCATTGAAATTTGGATAGGCCTATTGATTATGATTACATAAAAATTAAGTTAATTGAAATTCTTAATATCTTCCTATAAGCTCAGATAAAAGCTTGTGTTGTTATAGATACAAGATTTAATTATTCAAAATAATGACAATTTCATATATCTATCATATCAAAATATACAGAAAGTTTGGGTCACACATAACATTTCGAATAATTTGAATTGCACAATATTTACATTACGAAGTAATCAAAATTGTCAAAAAGGAGGGAAAACACATGCATTCACGATCAAAACTCCAGCATTTGTGACTATGTGAAACTTAGAAACCATACTGCACACCAAAAATAACCAAAGTTGACCACACATATCAATGGCACATTGATATACGATGCTACAGTCATATTTAGGTTATACTTAGGGTGACCAGACGTACTGCATTTTGTAGGACTGTCCCGCATTTAGAGTTTCTGTTCCGCAAAAAACATTGACCAATGCGGGACAATGCAATGTCCCGCATTCTTGTATTTATACAATTTTCGTACACATGAAATGTAATTTGTATTCATTATCGTAGATCTGGCATCCGCGCATCCCCTCATAAACGTTTTAAAACGTTTTTGAAACCTCCAGTACGACAGACCTCGACAGCCGACGCTCTTCAGTTAAAATTTTGAATTATAATGGTGTTGACGTGTTATTTAATTGTCAGAGTACCCATACATTTTAAAAATGACTTCAAAAAGAAAGTGCACTTTCAATGAAGATTTAGAAAAAGAATATCCTTTTATTAAAAAAGCAAAGAGTGAGAGGATGGTGAAATGTATTAAATGTTTTTCTACTTTTTCAATTGCAAGTGGTGGGAAATGTGACATTAAACGTCATTTAAATTCTATTAAGCATAAACAAGCTGATGCCTGCGCTTCATCAAGTAGGCCTTTGACAACGTTTTTACGGAGTAAAGATTTTGATGAAGAGAAAAAAATGTAGCAGTAGCTGAAGGAACTTGGACTTACCATTCAATCAAACACAACCTATCTTTTCGATCTACAGACTGCACTTCAAAACTAATCAGAAGATGCGTCAATAGACATTTTCTTGCGCTCGTACTAAAACAGAGGCAATTTTAACTAATGTCTTTCAACCTGATGTTCTGCAATCATTAAAAGACGACCTTTCACTTTCCAACTGCATAACAATTTACAGTGATTGTACGAATCATGGAAATGTCAAAGTATGCCTTTTATTGGTTAGGTATTTTTTACCGACAAAGGGAGTTAAAGTAAAAATCCTAGGGGTGACAAGTTTAGCTGGAGAGCCATCTGAAATAATATTCAATTTCATACACAGAACTTTAGATTCTCATCAGGTGACAAATAAAATACTGGCATTATGTGCTGACAATACAAACACTAACTTTGGGGGGTCATCAAGAGGTAGCAAAAATAATGTTTTCTTCAGGCTACAGCAAAGTTTGGGTAGAAAATTAATTGGTGTCAATTGTCCAGCCCATATTTTGAATAACTGCATGAAAAGTTCATGTGACTGTCTGCCTATTGATGTGGAAGTGATAGGTGTGAAAATCTACTCATTCTTTTACCTTTATACAGTCAGAGTGGAAGAACTGAAAGATATATGTGATTTTGTTGGCGTGGAGTTTCAAAATATATTAGGATACAGTAAAACCAGGTGGCTGGCTTTGAGGCCAGCCATCGAAAGGGTTCTTCGGCTATTCAAACCTTTGAAAGTGTATTTTCAGTCTCATGAAAAATGTCCTACTATTCTCAGGCAGTTTTTTGAGAACCCTTATGCTGAGGCATTTTTGTATTTTGTACACAATCAGAGTTCATTATTCCATGATTGTATCTTAAAAGTTGAATCTCAAAAAGCTTCCTTGCCAGAAATAGCCTGTATTCTTAAGGACTTAAAGCTAAAATTAACTGAAAGAAAACAGGAGTCATTTTTACCCTTAACTGTGGATAAAATGTTAAAGGATTTAGAGAGACAAGGAAAGGATATAGAAAGTTTCAAAAATACAGCTTCTTCACTCTATGCTATGTGTGTAGAATATTTGAATGAGTGGTGTCAGCATTTTGAAGAAGTAAAAATTTTTAATTGGATTCTTCTTCGCAACTTAATCTCCTGGAGTGAAGTTAAAGAAAGCATCGAATTCATTCTTGAAAGGAAGTCCGATTTCCCTTTAAATGACAGTGAACTATTTGATGAAGTAACTTGTGTAAAAAATTTTGTAACATCAGAAAGAATTAAAGAATGGAATAACATGGAACTGGAAGCTGACAGTAGGTGGGTAGAAATATTTACACATTTCAAGAGTCAGAAAATTCCCTTTGAAAACATTTCCAAGGTAATAGAATTCTGTTTGAGTTTACCTGGATCAAATGCTCCAACAGAGAGGGTATTTTCAATAATGAATAACTTTTGGACAGAAGAAAAAAGTCGGTTAAATATAAATACTCTAAAAGCAGCGTTATTAACGATATGTAATTACGAGATGAGTTGCCTTGAATTTTGTGAATATCTGAACGAAGAAATACCTCTCCTTAAGAAAATACATTCCAGTGCCAAGTACAATTAAATAAAATGTTTTTCAATAAATTAGGTAAGTAAACTATATAAAATTACTTTTTGGTAGTACAATTATTTGTCCGTTATATATCTTTGAAAGATAAAGTAAAATGCCTAGAGAGTGCTGCAAAATGCTTTTAAAAGGTATTGGTTGACCTGTAGAGTGTTATCGAGATATCATACGAGTATATTAGTGTACCAATGGATCCGTCCCGCATTGGGATCGCAAAAATCTGGTCACCCTAGTTATACTTCAAACCTTTATGGTCAAAATATAAGTAGGTAAATGGCTTTTTTAAACAACACTAAAGATATTTTTAAGTTTGCTAGATAATATGACATCATTTGAGCATTAATAGTTTTTGAATTGTTGACTTTACGAAAATTGACAAACCCTAGTGTTAGGGGTAACCAGTGGTAATTTTACATATGTTAGCGATATGAGTGGTACCACCAGGTGGATTGATCATTGTCTCACTAGTAGTAATCTAAAGGATCGAATTGTTAGAGTTCATATTCTGCATGATTTCCTTCTTTCTGATCATAGACCATTAGAAATATTAATTAATTTTAGCAATTTATGCGCAACACGACATAACAAGAACTCAATAGGTAAGAATAATCGCGTCGATTGATCTAATGTTAATATACAACAGAGAATAGAATACAAAGACAGAACAGGTCACCGCTTTAATAATTTAGAAATTTTTCATCTTGCCTGTAGTAATCCTTGCTCAAATGATTCTCACTGTAAACTCATAGACAGGTATTATAGTAAGATAATATCCCTGTTAAGAGAAGCAGGAAGCCCCCTGATTAAATCTTACAACTATCATACTAAGATTATTCCTTGATAGAATGAGTTTATTGCCCCCTCAAGAGGGAATCGAAAGACGCCTACGATTTTTGGTGTTTTCATGGTAGACCCAAATTAGGACCAGTATACATGAATATGTGTAGAAGTAGGGGTCAGTATAAGGCGGCCATAAGGTGATGTAAACAGGACGAAGAGTCTATTCGAGCATCAAAAGCCTGTGAAGCTCGCATAAATAACGATAATAACAAATTTTGGAAATTTGTCAAGAATCAAACGGGTGTCAAAAGTGTCCTCCCTCCGACAATCGATGGGGTGTCGGGGGAGGATGAAATTGCAAAGCTGTGGAAAAACCTCTACTCTAACATTCTTAACAGTGTGAGTAGAGATAATCTTAAGATAGATTGCAGCGAAACGCCTGTGGGAAGGACAAGGGAAAATACTTTGATATCAGTTCCTGAAGTAAAGAGGTTAATTAAAAAGTTAAAGACTGGTTCTGTGTCGGGGGTAGATGACCTATCGAATGAGCACTTAAAATATGCCAATGACGTAGTATGTCTGCATATATCATTGCTCTTATCAGCCATGTTTGCTCATAGCTATATCCCTGCAGAGTTCATGAGGGTATATATCTTGCCCCTGGTCAAAAATAAGTATGGAGACATTCTATCCAGCAATAATTACAGGCCTATTGCTGTCGCTTCCTGCTTCTCGAAACTACTAGAAAAACTGGTATAGGTCTGGCACCGGGAGCCGATCAGCACTCTGACCGTGCCACGCAACATGCCGTCGACTGCAAGTCTGGCCAACCGTAGATAGCCCGCTGCACGGAGATTTGAGGAAGTTTGGCCACCAGCGCGTTAATGTTTTCGGTTTGACGTCGCCTCTTCTTCGCGTTGACGTGTCCCGCGCTGGAGGATACAGCCACTGTTAGAAGGTTCCTCGTCAGCTGCTAACACTTTTTTCACGTTGTTCTAGCTAACTGTTCAGAGGTTTTTTATAAACAAATCTCATTTTCTGCTCAAAACGGCTCTTTCTAATTTTAAAATTGATTATTCAAGGAAGGAAGATGTTGACTTCCAACGATTAAACACAACACAACATCACTAGTGCGCTAACCTCTGGTCCACTCCGGAGAGGGCGATCGGTTACCTGCGTGCCGCCGGCTTGCTCGATCAGGGTGGGCTGATTGGCTAACCAACAACAACAACAACTAGAAAAACTCTTGTTACTCCGATTAAATGATTACCTATGGACATCTCCTAATCAGTTTGGTTTTAAAAGGTCCCACTCAACTGACCTGTGTATCTATGTACTTAAAGAAACAATATCTAAATACATTGACAGTAATTCAACTATTTATAGCGGTTTCTTAGATATAAGTAAGGCATATGATAGAGTGAACCACAATATTTTATTTAAAAAACTAGAAGACAGGAAGGTTCCCATGTACATATTAAATTTATTAAAATTTTGGTATTCCCACCAATCTTTTACCGTTAGGTGGGGCAATGTACTATCCGAATGTTTTGGCTCCTCTTGCGGGGTTCCTTGCTCTCCCCTATGCTGTTTAATGTGCATATTGACGGATTAATTGCTTCACTTAATGAGGCAACAGTGGGATGTTGTATAGATAACACAAAGATAAATAACTTAGTTTATGCCGATGATATGGTGTTAATAAGTCCCTCTGTTAAAGGTCTGGATCGGCTACTAAAAGTCTGCGAAGCGTACTCGCAGAAACATGATATTCTTTTTAATGTTACAAAAACTAAGGTTATGCAATTTCATCCTAAAAGCTGTAATCAGCCAGCTGATATTAGGTTTAAAATGAATGGTGAAGTAATTGAGGAAGTACAAGAGTTTAAGTATTTGGGTCAAACTATTACCAGCTCCTTGAGTGATGACTCGGATATAAGAAAACAATCTCGAAGCCTTTGTGCTAAAGCGAATATGACTATAAGGAACTTTCGGTTCTGTACAAGTGAAGCTAAAGACACGCTCTTTTGTACTTTCTGCAGTAATATATACGGACAGCAATTCTGGGTGAATTATAAAAAAAGTTCTGGCAGAACCCTAAATTTGATGTACAACAGGTCTTTTAAACTCTTACATAAATTACCGCCGAGATGCTCAGCTTCGTAAATGTTTGCTACCCGCAGTGTCCCGAGCTTCCCGGAGGTAACAAGACGTGCTGAATACAGTCTAATGCAAAGAATTAAAAAATCAACCAACCCGATTATCCAAGCTATCCATGAGTCCTGCCGTTTATCCTCTAAGCTATGGAATTCTTGATACGAAAACGTCTGTCTGTAGCTCCACTTACTGTAACTTCGACATTACTGTATTATTTCTAATCAACTGTGTGTATATTTCTATCCTTAGTATGTGAACTGTCATTGTATTAAATATAGTCTGCCAATAAACCTTTTCATTTTCATTTTCATTTTCCTATAATGCAAACTCACGAGGAAAAGGAAAAAATAATTCTAAGTTCTTTCGTGTATTCAACAGTACACATCATCAGGGAATCATTCTTGGACGAGGTGTATTGTTGAATACACGAAAGACCTTGGACTCATTTTTCCTTTTCCTTGTGGGTTTGTATCATTCATTTAATTAACGTGCTTAAGTGTGAAACTCATTCCATATATATATATATATATATATATATATATATATATATATATATATATATATATATATATATATATGATACACACAAACCGTGCATGAAACAGGGAACTCTGAGAAAATTAAATCCACTATAGTCCGAATAAGTAATGGTAAATGACAAACACTATAGTTTTTTTCTTCTTTATGATGTTAGCCCGACGTGGGCAACGGGGTCACTCGCAAAGAGGCCCCAAAAATATAGCTTCCCTCACCAGCTATCTGCAAAGCAGATAGGATCCAGCTTTGGGACAGGGTTTGTGTGTATCATGAAAAAACCTCAGGAAACCATTCTGAGTTCAATCCCATATATACCATATGTCCCACAAAAAAGTACACCGAACTTTAGATTGTACTAACTCCTCCAAAAATTGAGATATTTTGGATCTGTTTGTTTGATTTAATATAGCAAATTATTCTTTGTTAACGTTCAAAATTTATTCATGTTTAAACGATTTAGTGTTTAAGCATTTGCTTTTAACTGAAGGGTACAGCAAAATGGGTTGCGCCGAATGATCATTTCTCCCAGCCAGAGAGCTCCTCTTGCTTTAACCAATGTGCTACTTTTTACGTCGAAGGATATTGCAAATATTTTTTAAAAATAATTCGAACTTTTGTATCTAAGATACGAGTCATACATACAGGGGTTAGACAAAATAATATGAACACCTTGATAAATGGCGGTTTTTATTCTTAATATGGAGTTTGTCCTCCTTTAGCGGCAATAACAGCTGCAATGCGTCGGGGAATTGATTCATACAGCTTTTGGACAGTGGCTAGAGGAATCCTGAACCATTCTTCGAGCAAACCCTGCTCCAGTTCCTCCAAAGACGCCGGCGGTGGGAATCGGCTTCTGACCTGCTGCTCCAACTGACACCACAGATGCTCGATAATGTTAAGATCCGGGGATTGTGGAGGCCAATCCAAGCGTTCTACTTCACTAACATGCTCTTCAAACCAGTTTTTAACGACCCCAGCGGTGTGGATTGGTGCATTATCATCCTGGAAGACGGCGCCGCCATTGGGAAACAGCGTTTGGACCATGGGATGGACCTGGTCAGCCAATATTGACAGATAGACCTGGGCGTTAACCTTACCATGCAGTACTACAGCTGGGCCAAGAGTATTCCACGATATTGCTGCCCAAACCATCACAGATCCGCCTCCATGCTTAACGGTTGAAGTCAGGCAGTCGGGGTCATAAGCATCTTTAGGCTGTCTCCAGACGTAAACTCGACCGGAACATGGAAATAGCGTAAAGGAGGATTCGTCGGAGTAGACTACATTCTTCCACCGGTCCATTGACCAATTCTTATGGTCATTACACCATTTTCTGCGCCGCTCAATGTTGATGTGCGAAAGGAAGGGTTTGGCAATTGCAGCTCTCCCATGGTATCCAGCTCCATGGAGCTCGCCACGTACAGTTCTGGTCGATACCGGGCTTGCAAGATGCTGGTTAAGCTCTGCAGTCACTTTTGGAGCTGTGGTCTTATGGTTCTTTGTCACAATGCGCTTTAGCACCCGGCGGTCTCGATCACACAGCTTCTTCTTGCGTCCACTATTGCATTTGTCGGTGCTTGTCTTTCCATGGTTTTGGTATGCAGACATGACCATAGAGACAGTTCCTCTGGATACATTGAACATCTGAGCGGTTTTCGTCACCGATGCACCAGCCATCCGCGCTCCGACAATTTGCCCTCTTTGGAAGTCTGACAGGTCTTTCATAACTGCTAATTCATAATTCACTCAGATCTGTAAAAACAACGTGAGGGTTATAACATGACGTATACACTCTCTGTTACGCATTTAAATAGGTTTGCCAGTCATTTGACCGTTTACTTTGTGTCTGAGCAGTCCGTAAAGATAACCGGTGAAATCGGCGGGTGTTCATATTATTTTGTCTAACCCCTGTATAAATGAAGAATCTGAATTACTAAATTTATAAATAACTTTGAAACCCTTATCAAGCAGTTTACACGAAGGCAGCGCGTTCTCATGGTCACAACTTATCTGCAAACTAAAAGCTTAAAACAAGTTCAGAATACCTTCGAACTGCAATTTCCCGATAGAGCTTCTCCAACTAAACATACAATTTTGAAGAATGTTCGGAAATACAAAGAAAAAGGAACGGTCCTCAATTTGAACAAAGGACGTTCAGGCCATCCGAAGACGGCAAGAACAGACGAGAACATTCAGCATTCAGCCCTGACTTGACCCCGACCCCGTGTGATTACTTTTTATGGGGTCATTTGAAAAATAGAGTATTTGCATCACAACCTATCAATTTAGATGATTTGAGGACTCGCATCACAGCTGAAATCAACTTGTTAAAAGACAATCCAGATCTTATCAAAAGAGTGATGGGGAAGATGAGAGCTCGACTCCAGATTTGTATCGATAGGAATGGCGGTCATGTTGAAAGAAAACGAAACTAAGCATAACTTTTGCAATAAGGAATAAAGAAAAATCTGCTTTGTATCTTATTAAAATTATGTTAAAGTATCTATTATTATGTATTTGTCTTTTCATTACATCGATAGCACACACATTATTTTTTCATTGACCAATTTTGCGCAATCCATTTTGTTGTACCCTTCAGTTAAAAGCAGATGCTTAAACACTAAATCGTTTAAACATGAATAAATTTTGAACGTTAACAAAGAATAATTTGCTATATTAAATCAAACAAACATCCAAAATATCTCAATTTTTGGAGGAGTTAGTACAATCTAAAGTTGGGTGTACTTTTTTGTGGGACATATGGTATATATATGCTTGGCACTGGTTGATTTCGTTTTCTATTTTAGGTTATTGTGACATCGGTGAAAGATCGATGCTCGACAATGAAATCAAAGTTGAAATTTCAATTCGTGAAGAAGTATTTTTCGAAGCAAGAGACTCTAGTATTAAGCGTGTGTCTCATCTGTTTCCTCTGCAGCCTTCCGTCTGTGCTTCAGGTAAAAATTAATAAGGATACTAATATTATTATTTTAAACCTGTAAGACCTCATTTTTTTTCTTGGCCAACGCACTGTTCGACCGTATGAAAAATTTTGAAGCCATCAATGTGGCAATACTCTTCCTGGCACTGTGTGAAACCACGGCGCTTTTCTGGCTCTATGGCACTCAGAGACTAAGCAGAAGTATTTTGATAATGACAGCAAAACCTCCTTCTCAGTTCTACTTATATTGTTGAAAAATTTTGACACCGATATTATTCTTGGTACATAATTTTTTTTTTTATTTGTATACCCTTATGTCAGGGTAGGATGATTGTGTGTGTGTGTGTGTGTGTATTTAAGGAGTAGTAATGGAATGATATCTGAAAATGTTTGTTACTTTTGCCTACGGAGGCGGGGCCTGTACATCTCTCACCAATATGTATTCAGAACGCTGGGTTAGAGACTATGAATTGTCCAATCAGGGATCATCTTTCGTTTTTTCGAAAGTCTGACCAATCAGAGGAAGGTAAACATTTTTACGCCTTAAATCTAATCTATTTCCTTAAAATATACCTCGTTAACCTCGTTGCTGTTCCGTGCGTTGGTCTCTCTTCACACGGAGGTCAAGCTGGTGGCCCCGCCTCTAGGTCTGGCTTGGTGGAGCAGCGAGTTGCTTTCTTGCGCTCTCCTCCGTACATAGCCAGGTACACCAGCTCATCTGGTACCGTCCTCAGCCAGGCATCTAGTCTTCTCTTAAAGACTTCAACTTTGATCCCTGTAACATTTCTGAGGTCCTCTGGAAGCTGGTTAAAAAGTCTTGGCCCCCTGACAATCAAGCTATTTTCCTTCAGTGTTGAGGAGGTCCCTTGTCGGGCCCTTAATTTGGGAACACTACACATTCTGCCTTTCCTATTTTCCAGTGTTGTTTGAATGGTAATTGGGTTTAGTTTTAGGTTTGGTACCAGTTTTTCGATCATTTTCCATATGTAGATTATGGTGTACTTCTCTCTTCTTCTTTCCAGGGAGTACAGATTTAGTTTAATTAGTCTTTCCCAGTAGTTGAGCTCTTTGCAGCCATCAATCTTTGCTGTGAAATGTCTCTGAGTTTCTTCTAGTTTATTAGTTTCTTCCTTTTTATAAGGGGACGTCATATCTGAGCAAGTTTTGGTATAATCAGTGTTTTTAGCAGGGGAATCATTACTGTCCTGTCCCTTCTTTTGAACGTTTTTAGTACCTGTCCCCCGACACTTTTTACTTTATTTATCGCTATCTGATTTTGTGTTTCGAATTTTGCATCATCGGTCATTATTACCCCAAGATCGATCGCTTTCGTCCTTCTCTAAATTTCCTGTCTATCTGAAGCATAATATGCAGTGTTTAAGTTCCTCTTTTCCACCATATCTCAAGAGCTGAAATTTCTCGGTGTTAAATGTCATGTTGTTGTCTTCTGACCATTGGTATATTTTGTTCGTGTCCCTCTGCAAGGCCTCCACTTCATTTACATCGCTGATTTTTCTGCTGATCTTTGTATCGTCTGTATGGAAAAAATAGGTCTTGCTCCAACCAGAGTAGCCTAAACACAACCTAGGCTACGTTGGAGATGGAAGACCTAGGCCAAAGATGAACCAGCCTAGCTATTTGTCCATAAACAGGACTTCCATACTCTTTTGTTAAACAATTACACCTGAAATGTCAGCTTATTTAACCTAAATTTAATAACCGAAGGGAAATTTATGAACTTCTTACATTGAAATTTTATATAAGTTTTATTTCTTGACACCAATAATGAACATTTTTATTCCGGCTTCTTTCGTCTCGCTCCTCCTCGTCCTCCCTGTTATTCTGCTTATTAAGCTTATCCCGATCTTTTTCTTCTTCTTCCCAAAACCATGTTGCCATTTCTAGCTATGGGATCTTTTTTGCTTTTCATCCCATATTTGTTTCTTCGTTGGTGTCTTTTTAATTTCTATCAGCAAGAGTTCAAGTTCTCCTTCTGATTTATTTTTTATTGTTATTATTTTTTTTAATGTCAATATGGCTTATCCAAGATTAGGTGGGTCTTCCATTTCGGTACTCCCAAATTTTCCACGCATTGGGGCCAGCCAGAAAGGAAAAATTGCATGTGAAACCCAATTTTTTCTTTAATATTTGTTAACCCATCTTAGATTACCTATATTTATGTTTTATTTGTTATTCCATTTTTGTTTTTCCTCACTTTTTAATATAAAAAGTGTAGCATTTTATAAAGTCCTCACCCTTTTCAAAATGAAAGGGTGTTGCATTTTATTTATTTTCCATAGGAAATATTACAATACTCCAGCCCTTATCTTTTGTTGTAACATCTGCCTAGCTCGTAGAGCAGTTGAACGTTGTGGTCTACTATTTGTGGTATAGGTTATTGTAGTAGTAGGACTAGTTACATCATTTATTGAACAGGTTAGGTTTGGTATAGTTTGGGTCAAATTTTGATCATCATCAGAATCTATTATAGATTCATCTTCATGATCATTTTTGTTAACAGTAGTTGGTCCTACTTCTAGGGGGTATAAGAGTGATACATCTCTTATAGTTTCACCTGAAGCAGTTTTAAGTTTTACAACCCTGGTTAATCCATCTTCCCCAGTTTTTAGTTCTAAAACTCTACCTAATGGCCAACACTGTCTTGGTGTATTTTGTCTAATTAGAACTACATCTCCTACCCTGATTTATTAACCCAGTCTTTGTTTTGTATATATTTATGTCTTTCTCTCAACCCAACAAGGTATTCATCACTCCATTGCTTTTTAAATTTTGTTTTTATATTTTTATTTGTGATAATCTATTTTGCAAATCATGATTATTATCACTCCAAGGTGGATCATCCAAGGAGATATTGTAATCAGGTAGAAGGTTAATGACTTCTCCCTTAATCAAATGATTTGGGGTGAGAGGCTCTACATCATTAATATTATCCCCTACATAAGTAAGAGGTCTGTTATTGACAACATTCTCAATTTCACTAATGAGAGTGAGAAGTTCAAAGAATTCAATTTGTTTTTTACCTATTGATTTCTTTAGGCAATTCTTTATTGTTTGGATATTCCTTTCCCAGATTGCTCCATACCATGGTGATGCAACAGGGATGTATTTCCATTTTATTTTGTTATTTTGTAGATATGTTATGGTATGTGAATTTTGTAATATGTCATTTATTTGGTTTTCACCAGCCTTGAAATAGGTTGCATTATCTGTCCAAACAATTTTGGGTACAGAATGCTTAGCACAAAATCTTCTAAAGCTATAGACAAATGATTCTGCGGAGAGATCACTCACTATGTCTAAGCTGACTGCTCTAGAAGATGAACATGTGTAAAGTATGATGTACATTTTTTGTTCTGTTGTTCCCAGACCAACAGTCAAACTTCCTGTATAGTCTATGCCAACTGTTTCAAAAGGCCTATTAAAGGTGACTCTCTCTGTTGGCAAATCAGGAGGATTGGTCTTCCTGAAAGATCTGGAATGAATCCTTTTGCAGGTGACACAGTTATTCAAAACTGTCTTTACAGTCATTCTGCCTTTGGGTATCCAATACAACTTTCTAATGGCATTTAATGTTTGTGGAACGCCCATGTGATAAAGTTCATTGTGTTTCTCTCTAATAATTAGGGTTGTAATGTGATGGAACCTAGGAAGAAGAAGGGGTTGTTTACTGTTATATGTGATTTGTGATTTGTTTAATCTACCCTTACATCTTAATAAGCCATCTTTGTCAATGTAAAGATTCAAGTTTATTACCACAGAGGGTACTTTGTTCATTTGTTTACCAATTGTTAAAAATCTATTTCATTTTTGTATTCTGTTTGTTGTATGTGGTTAATCCAATATTTGGTAGCTAGACTTGTATACATTTCATTATCATTATTTCTTTGTTTATTTATTTTCTTTAAACAGTTGTGAATGAATCTGAGACAGTAAGATGTTACCCTTACAAGTTTGCCAAAGTCAGAATAACTGTTATAATCTAATAGTGGCTCAACTTTATTTGTGGTTATCATGTTAAGTTTTACATTAATTTGTTCTGCTGGCCACATTGTTTCATCCTGAATGAATTCAGGTCCATGAAACCAATTTTTGTTGGATTTTAGTAATTTACAGGATAATCCTCTTGTGAGAAAGTCTGCAGGATTTTGTTTTGTTGGAATGTATCTGAAGGTTATGTCCAAATTTTGTCTAGCTTCTTTAATGTCTCTTAATCTGTTACGGACAAAGATGTTTTTTGAGTTTAACTCATCAGAGTTGATCCATGCCAAGCAGATTTGACTGTCAAGCCAAATATATGTAGTTGTGATGTTTACATCATAATAGACTTCATGGAGAAATACTGTTATTTTTACAGCTAGATAACCCGCAAGTAGTTCAAGCTGAGGAATAGTTTTCTTTTGTTTTAAGGGTGTTACTTTCCCCTTGGCATAGATCAAATGGCTGCCATCCTCACCTACAAGGTAAGCGCAACAGCCATACACCTTTTCACTGGCATCACCAAATACATGCAAGGTTTGAGGTGTATCTCTGTGTCCACAAACTCTGGGAATATTTATGTTTTGTAATTTATTGAGATCTTTAGCTAACCTTTTCCAGCTATCTTGTTGTTTATTGGTTATAGGATCATCCCAGTCTACTTTCTGTTTCCAAAATTCTTGTAAAAGAACCCTGGATCTGATAGTAGAAGGAAGGAGTAAACCCATAGGATCAAATATTTTTGAACTTTCGGATAAGATCTTTCTTTTTGTGTTAGCTGTTGTATCTAAGGTGTAGCCTTTTGTGCAGAGTGAGTCATGAACTTTAGAATCTGAGTTCAAATCCCAGATCATGCCTAATGTTTTCACCCTGTTTGTTGGTTCTGTTAATCCTTTGTCTTCTGATTTTATTTTTTGATTTAGTCTCTCATTATTTGTGATCCACTCTCTTAATTCAAAATTACCTTCTTTCATTATTTTATCTGCTTTTATGTAAACTTCATTTAATTCTGACTCTGTTTTGGTTGATCCTACAAGGTTATCTACATAGAAGTGATCTTTCAAGAACTGAACAGTTAAATCATTTTCATCATACAAATTTAAGTGATGTTTGATGGTTAAAGCCAGTAAACTAGGACTTGCATTTGCTCCAAACAAAACCACATTAAATTTAAATGTTTTAAACCCTTTATTTAAGTCATATGGATCATTAAACCACAAGAATCTTAGTTGATCTTTGTCATAGTTATTTTTCAGATGAATTCTCAAAAAAGCTTTGCTTATATCACTTTGAACTGCATAGTCATCTAATCTAAATCTTAGAAGGATTTTTACAAGGTCTGAAATAAGATTAGGCCCCTCTATGAGACAGTCATTCAAGCTATGCTTATTGCCATCTTTAAGACTACAGTTATACACAACTCTAAGTTTTGTTGTGGGTGCATCCTTTCTATAGACTCCTGTGTGAGTAAGATAATGGCAGTTGTCTTTTTTAAAGGGGTGATCTTTAACTTCTTCAATGAAGCCTTTTTCTAACTGGTCCTTGAAAACATCATCATACATTTTAATTCTCTTGTCATTTTTTAATCTTTTCATCAAATTATAGAGATGACCTTTAGCTACCTTTAGATTATCATTTAATTTTGGACTATTGATCTTCCAAGGTAGTTCAATTGAATAATGGCCATTTTCATACATGATGTTATTTTCAACAATTTCAACCATTAATTGATTTTCATCTGTATGATCACCATCTTGCACCCCCACTGACTCTAATAGCCAGAGCTATTGTACACCTTTATCTAATTCTTCAGTTGTTAATGATTTATTTAATATTTCAGTATTTATGTCATTATTTGAGTTGTGTAAGACCATGTCATAATAGGCAAGTTTGTTAGTCATATATTTTTATTTTTCATTGTTATTTTATATTTATCTATGTGTCCCAGTGGAACTATACCCCAGTGAGTATCTAGAGTAATCCCATCTCCTATTCTGACTATGCCCTTCTGAATTAAGTGAATATAATCAGCTCCAATTAACATTTGAACATTATCTATTGTATCATCATTTAAATTTCTATCTGCAAATTTATATTGCTTTTTAAGTTGTTGTATTACTTGTTTTAAATTTGGTATTTTAAATTTTTGTTGACCAACTTGTTCAATGACTACTGCTTCTATGTTTGTTGTTTTATTCTCTGTGGGTATATCCAGATCTAAATTGACTGTACTATATTTTTCTTTCTGTTCATTTTCTTTGACAAATGATGTTATACACAATTCTTGTTCATTTTTATGAGTTTGTAGGCCTAATTGATTAACTAATGATTGATCTACAAATGTTTGTTGGGAACAAGAATCTATTAGACATCTTATAGGAGTTGTCCCACCTTTATTTTTTAAATCCAAGGTTATTGTAGGTAGGAGTACACTAGAATTTTTATTGACATTATTTATTGATATATGTCCATTAAATGTTTTTTCATTTTTCTTTGTTTTGTTTATTTGAATTTTTAAATGAATCACAAAGACAAGAGACATGATTTAAACTTCCACAATTAACACATTTGAATCTTATTTTTGTTTTGCAGTCTTTGTTAGTATGTCCTGCAGCTGTGCATTTAGTACAAAGGTTTAACTGAGAACACCTGTTTATCCGGGATTCTAAGTCTACATATTTAGTACATCGTGTGCTATGTGATCATCAGCCGAACAAAATTTACACTTACGTACAAATTCTGTCGTAACATTAAAATTTTGTAGTGTAGGAGTTAGACCTATCACTTTTTGTTCTGATTTGTCTTTTTGTTGTTGTTGCGGTTGTGGCTTTGGTTTTGTTTGAATTTTCTTTGTTTGGTTTATTTGTGAATCAATCTTTGTTTGGTTTATTTGTGAATCAATCTTTGTTTGTGAATTAATCTTTGAAGATTTGTACATTGACAAAACATTTGGAAATTCATTCCTTATTTCACCAAGGGTAGGGTATGTATTTCCCGTTATTCTTTGGAAAATATCCCTAATTTGGGTAGGTAAACAATCAAATATTATGGCTTGGATAAACCATGCTGATTTCTCTAGATCTATGCATTATTTTGTAGATGACCTAACATGCATTCAATTTCACAATAGAAATTGTACAGATCCTGATGGTTATCCTTGGCTGGTTTTATATTTTTTAATTTTATTGCTAAATCATTTACTATTTCTTTTCTATTTAGGAAATTTCTTTCTAGTAATTTGAGAGCTATTTTATAGACTGCCTATTGCCGGTAAGGCATCAACCAGTTTTAGGGCTGGGCCCTTTAAATAATTAAGCAGATAACTGAATTTGTCAACATCAGATATATAATCTTTGTTGCCAATTAAACTATCAAATTTTTCCAGAAAAGACTGAAATTTTGTTCGATCACCCTCAAATATTGGTACTTGTAATGTTGGTAACTTGGCTTTTAGTTGTTTATTGTCATCATTAGAAATGGATACATTTCTGAAGGCCTCAATCAAACTTTGATTTGTAGCCTCTAAATTATTTGGTAGATTATCTAAAGCAGCATATAATTCATTTATGTGAGAATCTATTTCAAAAATATTCTGTTCTTGTTCACACAAAAGTGCTGTGTATGTCTCTTCACCAACATTTAACCCATCAGTTTCTGTAACAATTTCCTCGTCTATAATTATTATTTCCTGTTTAATTCTATTTAAACCACCCAAAATAGTATCATAATCCCTTTTATTTGGATTTTCTTTGCTATTAAAGCTAGTTAAAAGCCTGGTAATGACTCCCTTCCTTGCTGATCTCTTCCTTTTTAATGATTTAATCTTTGCCTCAATTGCTTCACATTCAGCCATATTTTGTTTATTTTATTTTTCCAAAAACAAGTCCCCAAAATCCTAAGACCCTTTCAATTCTATAAGCTTTATTTTATATTATGTATACAATAGTTAAGCTTTATTTTGGTTAAATAGGCTAGGCTTCGGATTACCCTTATTCTAGAATTTTACCACATTTATGACCAAATGATAAGTTTTGAAGTATTTGAATTATTTCTTATTTTTAATTTTAGTTAGGGCTTCGTAATTTATTATTATTTATATGTAGTAAATATTTGAAAAAGCCAAACATGGAATAAATTCTGTTCAGATGTCAAAATGTTTGATAAGCGTAATTTTATTTTTTGTTTGTTTTAATTTTATTTTATTTTATTCAAGGTTAAGGTTTTCACAGCAAATAACCCTTCCCCACACGGGCCACCATTATAGATATGGAAAAAATAGGTCCTGCTCCAACCAGAGTAGCCTAAACACAACCTAGGCTACGTTGGAGATGGAAGACCTAGGCCAAAGATGAACCAGCCTAGCTATTTGTCCATAAACAGGACTTCCATACTCTTTTGTTAAACAATTACAGCTGAAATGTCAGCTTATTTAACCTAAATTTAATAACCGAAGGGAAATTTATGAACTTCTTACCTTGAAATTTTATATAAGTTTTATTTCTTGACACCAATAATGAACATTTTTATTCCGACTTCTTTCGTCTCGCTCCTCCTCGTCCTCCCTGTTATTCTGCTTATTAAGCTTATCCCGATCTTTTTCTTCTTCCCAAAACCATGTTGCCATTTCTAGCTATGGGATCTTTTTTTCTTTTCATCCCATATTTGTTTCTTCGTTGGTGTCTTTTTAATTTTTCTCAGCTAGAGTTCAAGTTCTCCTTCTGATTTATTTTTTATTGTTATTATTTTTTTTTAATGTCAATATGGCTTATCCAAGATTAGGTGGGTCTTCCATTTCGGTACTCCCAAATTTTCCACAGTCTGCATAGGATGTTACTATACTGTACTGTTGCTGTTTACCCCGCTCTCTATGTCTGTTAGCATTATAATGAACAGGAGTGGGGCCAGTACTGTACCTTGTGGTACTGAGCTGCATACTTCCGATTCTGATGATAATATACCTTGAATTTTCACGACCTGTAGACGTTCTCTGAGAAAGTTGTAGATCCATTTTCCCACTTTGCCTGTTATTCCCATATATTTCATTTTATGTGCTATTATACCGTGATCACCTGTGTTGAAAGCTTTAGCAAAATCTGTGTATATGACAGCGTAGTTGTCATTGCCTTCCAGTGCATCTAGGATATTGTTGTAGTGTTCTATTAGTTGTGATAGGCATGATCTACCTGATCGGAATCCGCGCTGATTTTCGTTAAATCCTTCCAGTGTCTCCAAGAAATCATAAATTTTCTCTTTAAATATTCTTTCAAATACTTTGGTGAGGTGGGACGTCAATGACACTGGTCTATAGTTCTTTGCTTGAGATCTGTCCCCTCCTTTATATATAGAGACAATGTTTTCTCTTTTCAAGATGCTCGGCATTTCCCCAGTCTAGGGATCTTCTCCATATCCAGTGTAAAAGTGTAGCTATTTCATTTTTACAGTTTTTAATCAATAATGCGTTCCAATTGTCCGGACCTGTAGCTGAATGTGGTTTCATTTGTCCTATAGCTCTCGCTACACCTTCTGGAGTAAAATCAAAGTCTCTCGCAATTTCTCTTCAAAGAATGCATCTATGTCAGGTATCGCTTTGTCACTTTTTGGGGTATTAAAAACTGATTCATACTGGGCTCTCAATGTTTCAGATATTTCTTTTGGATCGTCGGTTAGTTCATTATTTATCTTCCTTAAGGGCCCAATGGCGGCGCGCGTTTTTGTTTCCCTTTTCGCATAGCTATAGAAGTATTTTGGATTTTCCTTTATTGCTTCTACTGCCTTTTCCTCTTCCCTCTCTGTATGGTCCTTAATCAGGGCTTGTATTTCCCTATCGATACCCTCCAGTTTTTCTTGTATTGCTTTCCTGGCATTATCTCCGCAGTTCCGCCAGCTCCTCTTTCCTTTTGGCTGTGATTTCGGAGGATATTTTTCTAAAATGCTTAGCGTTTTTTCTTCCACGGTTGTTAGCATTTCTTCAGTTGTTTTATTCCCTAGAACTGTTCTCCACTCTATTTGGGCCATGTGTGATCTGATTGCTTCCCAATTTATAGTCTTGGAGTTTAAGTTAAAGGCCCCAAATTTGCTTCTTTCCTCAATATGTGTATTGTCTTTTAATGTTTTCGTCATATTTGTTGATATCTCGATTAAGTTTTGGTCTGAGATAATGGTTGGGGTTATTTTTATATCAGCAATTAAGTTCGTGTTATTCATGAATACCAGATCTAGGCAGTTATTTTTTCTGGTATTTTCTATATATTATATATATATATATATATATATATATATATATGCACACACACACACACACACACACACACACACACACACACACACACACAGGGTGTTATCAAATTATGTTTCATAAATTAGTATACATATTCAGGACGTCAAAGTGAACAAAAAGTTCTTATGAACATAAATCCGCAATCGCTTCGTTTCAGAGATACATTTGCTTTTTTGCCGAGGACGATCCAATTAAAATGAAAGTCATTAATAGTCCGGTTGCACGAGGTGAGAACCCTGCATTGTTTGTTATAAAGCAAATCTTGACATATTTTGAAAGTTTATACCACCCCATTCAAGAATCCATCGGGTGTACACCTGACCCCCGCTTGGCTTTTTCAATATGGCCGCCATTTTCCAAGATGGCCGGCGAAACTGAAAAATCCCATATCCTGGTCAGTAGTTGATGGATTTTGATGATCTTGGTGTAATTTTTAGGAGTTTTTAGGATGATTAGTTGATCTGGAGGGGTTGCAAATACTTTGGGAGTCGTTTTGACCCACATTCGTCAATACTCAAGGTCATTGGAGATCAAACGCCCCCCGAAATAAGGAATATCCCATATCTTGGGCAGTCGTGGAGATATTTTGGTGATCTTACTGTCGTTTTTATGGTTTTGGGCGAGACTGAGTAGTTATATAGGCACATGATAACAGTAGGATATCATTTTTCAACTCCATGGGTCAAGGTCATTTGAGGTTAAAGTTTGGCCTTGAAATATGATAATGTCACAGTTGACATCACTGTATTTGCTTTATTTCAGTGACAATTTCTACAATCTAGCTAACTGCTAAGCACTTAACATCTTTTCTGCAGATAAAACCAGATCATAATGCTTAAATGACATAACCCACATTATATGGAAATGGATATTCGGATATAAACCACAATTTATGCTGAAGTGCAGTGCACATGCATTCTATGGAAGGTTGCAAAGCTACAAGATATGACCTCGTAAGCAAAACAAAGCTCACACCTAGCTGGGGGATTGGCATTGACAACTTTGATGCAGTTATTCACATTAGGTAACCATTTATTGGGGGCAAATATCAAAAGACATGGTTGTGTCAGGATCGTCAGGATCATCAGTCTGCTCTTCGTTTGCGTTTTGGGTCAATGGATTGTTGCAATCCAAGCCGCTGCCATATGCACAGAACATTGTGCAAGGGATATCGCGTCCCATGCAGCCGCAGCGACTCCCCCTGCATGCTGATTGTGATTCACACCCACATCTGATTAGCTTCAGAACTTCATCTGGTGCTAAGCACACTCCTTCACCAACTGTTTTTGGGATGAGAACTCTGTTTGTTTCGTCTCTCCCCCACCCATAATGCACAGGATCAAGTGGTGGTGGTTCACACTTTAATGCATCGAGCCAGTTCGCCACAGTGTAGTGGGCTCTAAGCACATTTTGATGGAAAGCTTCAGCTGTTGGTGGTAGAGAACATAGTTTGGGTGCAGCAGTCCCCGACTTCCCTGTCTTCTGAGCCCATACTCGCTGATGACACTCAGTAAGAGATGAGGATTTCTTATCCCCATAGCATGCGACAATGAACGCTGTTGCCTCTTTCTCGATATGGTCAAAGCATGCATCAAGGGACCCCAGCTTGTCTAGCTTCCGACCCTTCTTGGCTGTGGCAATGGCAGTGGCTTTGCCGATGCCATGTATTGCTGCAACTATGTCACAACCACTCAAAGCGTGTAGTTTGAGGATTTGTGGGGTGATGTCTTTGTGCTGGGTTACAGTTGCTCGGATGTCCACTGATTTTCTGCAACGCACTGGAGATTCCATAATTATGGGACAGCCTAGTTTCTTAAATTCATAGAAGTGAGTCAGCATGGCAAACACGTCTGTGTCATCACAAATGATGGAGATGCGGGCATCAGAATCTTTCTCAGCTTGTGCGATAGCGTGTTGTGTTATTATCACGTCAGCTTCTTCATGAGATGATGAGAGCTCCAATGCTGCTCGACTCCTGCCTCGCACAATGGAAGTTGGTATGGTCTGCCATCCTGCAAGCACTAGCTCATGGTCTTGGGTTACAGTTGCGAGATACTCACTGTCAGCAAGGATTTGCTCACATAGCAGTCTGTTTAGTTGCTCCTTGTTCGCGGTGCACGTGAGAACAGCGTCTCTTGTAGGCAATGGGGTGTTGAGGTCCAGCTTGTGAACTCTGCTGCTCTTGCTTCTCATTGCCCGAGTGCTTGATTTCGGAGAGAAATCATAGTAGCGATCAAAAGCTAGTACTACAGATGCATGAGAAAGATGTTTCGGTAGCCATACTTTGAAGGTTTGGATAAATGTAGCAACTGTGACACTAGCAGGCCAGTCGACTGTCCACAAAACAGCTGACACATCCATGATGACAACTGTTGGTCGACCCCATGTTCGAGAGGATGTTTCCACTCCCAAGTTCTGCTTCAATGCGGACTTAGCTGCAGTTCTCATTAAGCCATCTGGTTGACACAGTGCGGGTGGGTATGCCGCAAGCTCTGTTGAGAATACATGGGTCAAGTCAAGTTCGCGTTCGCTCATCAGCAAACCGATGACGCGTGCATAAATCGCTTCTTGGTCCATAACCAAGTGGGCACCCACCTTGATATGTTTCGTTTTACTTGCAAAGGTGATGACATGTTTGGAAATGGTGCCATAAAAGCCTTGTGGCCATGATGACTCGTACTGTGCCAGTTGCGTCTTTCCAATACTAACAGCTCTATCGGCATTGGTATCTGGAGATGCAAGCTACCATGTCTGAATATTGTATAAGTTGCCTCCTGGATGTGACTCTGGATCCATTGGGTCCATGCACTTAGAAAGGGCATCATGAAGTGATTGGCGATCTTCTCCATCATGTTTGATGCGACCTCCTGCCTCCTCTTTGTGGTACAGATGGAATGTTTCTAGGTGCTCACTCATATCTAGGAGGTCAGCAGTCAGACTCACACGAGCATTGAGGCTGTATACCCACGTGGCCATCACTTGTGGATTTTGGGTGTTACCAATGACACCACTAGGGCCCTTTCCACGACGCATCCAGGTACTCTCCAGGAACTGGTCGGTTGGCACCCTATTCCAGAGTTCATCCATGTGATGCATAGAACCCCCTCCTCTCATAAATGCATCTAAGACTTCTTCAGGTAACCACGTCATAAATCGAACGAAGAAGAGCTTGACTGCCAATTGCACCTATGAAGTCCATCACCAAGTGCATTCCGCCAAGGATGGCAACCACATCAGTCAAAAGACTTCGTGTATGGAACAGGATGTCCACTATAACCTTGTAGATCTGTTGATCTGCTGTGATGACCAAAACACTTTGGTTGGACTCCCACGTCACTTTAATGCCATTGTTGATTGCAGTGCTGACAGTGTTGTGGTCCGCTGGCTTCATATTAATGAGTGGCATATACTTGATGGCCGACTTCTTAGCTGGCATCATTCCCGCCTCTCTACAATGGCGGGTGTTGAAGCCATTGTACTCAGGGGTGCCAGCAACAAACAGTATCCGTCTGAAGAACTCCAGATCTAGTTCTTCTGCACGGTGAAGTGACACTTCGGCTGCTCTTGTAAGCTTCTCAGAAGGCTCAAATGAGCAGGTTGCCTCCATGGGCATAGGAGATTTTTTCGGACCAGTGTATGGCACAACTTCCATCTCACAATTTATGGGAACTGACATTTCTTGTTTTGATAGTCTAGGAATGACCTTCGCACTGTCGTTTTCAAGTGATCTGGGCTGTGTTACAATAGCTGCAAGGTTGTGACAGTTTAATCTACAATTTTGGGAGTGAATAACTGTATCAAAGTTGTCAGTTATAACTTGCACAAGACCAGCAAGTGCAGCATCATTCAAACCCGACCACACAGCATCTCTTGCTGCAACAACAGCAGCTGAGCGCATAAAACGCCGCACTTCATTATAAGAACAAGTTACATTGTACTTGTACAACTCTTTAATGATTTGCTTATGGTCACCTATGAGAACACCCAGTGCTATTTGGAGTGGAGTAGGCTGATTTGTAACAACACTTGCTACAATGTTTCCAACCATTATGGATTGCAGGGAGTCAGAGAATTCGAACTTACACGAGTAAGCAATTGCATAAGAACATCACTCATACATTCGGAAGCAATATATTTGTCTATGTGAATAGATATGGCAAGAAATTATAAGAAAAGTTGTTGCAATCCTTTTTTTCTTCATAAGAAAATAATATTAAAAAGTGATGAACAATTTGGATTTACTGATAATTTCACTGGTATGCACTGCTTGTCTAACCAAAGTAATGAAGCATGGGCCATTTAAAAAGGATGAAGACAGCCCTAGCAAAAGTTCCACTCCAGAAAATTCAACAGCAAGTGAGGAGGTGGATATGCATCAGTCTAATGAAAGTAATGCATTAAAAGTAAATGCAATTCTTGTTGAACTTCGTATATCTCCAGTAGGGATGCACTGGATACCGAATCACAATCCAGTATCCAGCTGATCCAGCCACTTCAATATCCGGCCAAATACCAGATAATTCATTAACATTTCAGTCACATTTTGTTGATAAACTTCATATTTCAAGTTTTTGTGGGTACTTTATTATTTTATTATGGCTAAGCCAGATGATTTTATTCAGCTGTGGGAAGAGCTATGTGCAATAAAGGGTTAAATTTAACATTTATAATGATTTTCTTTTGAACAATAACACAAAGTTAGATTTCTCTAAAATTTAACAGAACTAGGTCCAATCAATTTTGCCTTTTTTTCTTTCCAGCATTGAATGCGAGAGTTCCCCCCCAAAATATGGAAAATGTTAAATTTTCTATTAAGACAATTTAAGTCTGAAAATTTAATATACGTCTCTTTTTTTTTCTGATTTAAATTCAGTTCTAAGCCCACTAGTAACACATATCCTAATTATTTAAATTTAAAACTTAGCAAATTATCAAATATCTTATTCTTTTTGTTGTATATACAGTATAAATTAAATAATCTACTATATTATTGTGCATCTGGCAGCAGTAATGAAAAATATGAAATTATTGAAAACAATGAAAAATATAACTATATATATATATATTTTCATACACTTATATTTATCACACATTTATCATTTACAGTTAATAGTTATATATTAAGAAAGCAAATGTTTTTGTCATAATATATATATATATATATATATATATATATATATATATATATATATATGTGTGTGTGTGTGTGTGTGTGTGTGTGTGTGTGTATAAAGAAATTCAGGTTTTATTTTCAGTTTATGGATTTAATTTTATTGAATAAACAAAATTTATAATCTATATTTTTTTAGGAGAATAATGATTTTGTAAAATTAGTAGAAACCATAAAAGTTTATTAAAACACTAGTTACGGTAATTGCAAGTTTTAAAATTTTATGCCCTTAAGAATATATGATCTGGCCAAATATCTAGCAATTATCCAGCATCCAGCCATTTTTTGATCCTGCTGGATTATCCAGTATCTGGCAAAAATAAAAAGCCAGATATCCAGTATCTGGTTAGCCAGCTATATTGTGATCTGGTACATCCCTAATCTCCAGTTAAATTATGTAAGTACGATTTGACCAATAGTCAAAGCCCAAAGGGAGTCAAGAAAAGTCACTGAGAAGGCCCACAGAACATCATCACCATTGAAACAAAATAGAAGCTGCCTTTTCCACATCACTGGAAGGTGCGAGACTGTCAAAACTCAAGTAAATGGACAAGAGAATTGAGATGCAAGAAATATATTATTTATTATAAATAAATTTAATTTTCATAGAGAAAGATAAATGTAATTGAGGAAGTTATAGCTTATAGCTATAAATTTAATTTGAAGGATGTCTATGCAGCATCAAGTAATACAGCAGGGTGTATATATATATATATATATATATATATATATATATATACACAGAGCTGGGCAGTAACGCGTTACATTTCAAATCAAGTAACTCTTTCAGTAACGACGTTACTTTTTTAGGGAAATACATTCGTTAGTCGTTACTCGTTACTTTTTTATCGTAGCTCGCAATTACAGTATTTGTCGGCTTATAAGACGCACTTTTTTTCCTTATAAATACCTTAAAAAATCGCCCTGCGTCTTAGAAGCCGAAAGTGGGGAAGGATGAAACGTCCATCAATAGCACAAGTGTGTGAATGGGTGCTGAAGTCATGGCATGATGTTAAGACTGAAATTGTGGTCAAGTCCTTTAAAAAATGTGGTATAAGTAATGCAATGGATGGCACTGAAGATCATTTATTGTATGAGAGTGACAGTGATACAAGTGAAGATGATGATGATTATGATGATGGGGATAATGATGATAATGTCAGTAATGAATCTGAAGTTGATTAATAACAAATAATAAGAGTAATAATCATATTACACTGGTCAACACTCATTTTATTGCCAATCATATTAGAGTGATTTTGGGGTAACTTTGTGGTGCTGATTCCGAATATGACATCGGTTTTGCTAGATTGGCTCTAATTTATGAGATAATTGGTACCCCATTGAAACACGTAAAAATGCAAAAAATTTAATGTTCAGGCGGAGCCTACTTACAAATCGCATTGAAATTGTCTCAAATCATACAAAAGTAAACACATGAAATACATAATGGCATTTTATTCGGTCTCATCATCTAGAATGTTCCGGTAGTTTCCCATATGCACGCGTTATGGTTACGTTTCCTATTAATTGAGGGTATTCATTATCTCAAGAACTAGAGCCAAATCGGAAAAACTACTTTCATTTTGGAATTCAGCAACTCCAAAATACCCTAAATTCGTACGAATTTCCTTGGCAACGAAAAAAAATGTTTTTTTGTTGACCTGTGGTATCTTTCTTTATTGGCTTTTGGGTTTTCTTTTTATTGAATTTTACATATCCATTGTATTAACAATAAAGTGTATCAAAAACGTTTTTCTTGAATTTACCTTTCCAAAATTAAGGTGCGTCTTTCACGGCGCAGCGTCTTGTAAGCCGTCAAATACGGTAGTTTCTTTCGATCCTCACTCATTATGTAATTCATTATCAAAGCATTAAGCTGATGAATTAATTTTTAAAGCTTTAATAGGTTATAAGGCAATTTTATTAAACTAAAATGAATCAAAAACAAATGGATGGAAGACAGTTCTCTTGAAAAAAGTATGGACTTCACTGATTGCGAACTTGAGGTTAAGGTAAATATATATATGTGTGTGTGTGTGTGTGTGTGATGCAATATATTTTTTGGGGGAGATTTTATTTTTGCAAAAAATCAACTTTTTTTAACTGTTGTTCGAAGGTAATTTTACTTAAAATATAAATCTACAAGTGATCAAATTATTATGTAATATAAAAAAAGTCCTGTTGACCAGGCTTAGGATCTTACTAACTCTTATTGTTGAATATGCAGTGTGTCCAAGAAGTGATGGTGCAAAAATAATTGATCACTTATTATTAATTATTAATTAATCAATATGTATATGGTTATTTACATTTCCATTAGGGCATTAGCAAGGTGTTCTTGCAGAATGGATCTATGGACCTTTGTTTCTTTGATGGAGTTTTGCCAATACACTGAGCTTATAACAATACACAAGTGTGTTAACACTCCCACAGAAAAATCCAAAGAGGTTAAGTCAGGTGATTGTGTTGACCATGCTATCAGTGCATCACAGCTTATCCAGCATTGAGGAAAGGTTGTGTGAAAAAACTATATAGGGGTATGGGTTGATTGCCTGATACCCTCATCCGTTGGAAATTTCCAGCAGACTTCAGTGGAGAGTTAACGACAAAAGCCCTAAGTTTTTTCGTTAGAGAGTTATGTATATGTAGGTCTTCAAAGGACCTCTTTATATTTAATTGTTTTCGGGATTTGGACTACCTATATGGTAAAGAAAGAAATTGCCTTACCTTATTATTTCGTTGGGCCTCGCTTCTGTTTCGATGTAGGGCCGTGGCATCATGGAGTTACACAATGAGTTCACTCGATGTAACTAATATAGGCAGTCACTATTTAAACACCCGAAGGAATAGGTCTATCCTTTTTATAGTTATTAAGTTTTATATTATAAGGAATTCACTCAGAACTTTAGAGAAGACGAAGCACATCTTCCCTTTTTAAAGCATTCGCTGTAACAATAAACAGCTCCGAGCCGAGCCGATATAATATAATCTTCGTATTGTAGTATAAGTTGCTGATTTAGCAAAGGTCGTTGACTCGTTTCTCGATGTAATTCTCACGAGTTAGCAATGGAAAATTTTGATCACGCGAAATAATATATGTTTCTCGTGGTTATGTAGGCCCGATGCCTACATACGGGTTCTATGTATGTATGACAATCATTTCATTCCCAATAGGCTATGTCGCCAATCCCGAGGCAATTTTGTATAGATATTTAATTCAATTAATTAATAATTTATATTTAATTATGAAATAAAGGTACCACATACGATACCATGTTGTGAGCGCGTATAGTTTTTCCATAGGTTGCATCTAGAAAGTTGCAAACAGCAATGAAATCATGGGAAGTCATCCCATCTTGTTGAAAAATTACATTTTTCATGTCAACTCCAATAGCTATTAGTTAAGAAAGAAGTCTTGACTCTGAACTGTCTGCAGTTTTTAGTTTTGGAGTTGCCCCATAGTTTCAGATGTCTGAAGTGACACATTTTAATTGATTGTTGTGGATGGTATGTTGAGTTTTGTTGGGTACTGTAGTGACCGGTAGATAAGGCTATGGTTCACACACTATATACAGATACAGTACAATAACCAGAATTAAGTTACACAACGAAATAATTATAGACTCAACTCAAGTATAGAACAACAGTTCCAGACAATATTCTAGATAGCCAGTAATAGTCGTTAGTCTAGCAGTTGTCAGTCTATTAGTTAGTCAATAGCTATATCAGTATATCTGGATAGGCTAGTAGTTTACAATAGTACAACGACAATTAACACTACATCCATAATCGCAATGCTAATGATCATCCCAAAACATCATCGCTGCATATCCGCTCTAATCTGTCAAACCCAGTGCTCCCAGATCAATATTAGTTTTTATTATTAAGATGTTTTTTTGGTATGTCGATCTGCAGACTTTTAGTCACACCAATCCAACACACTCCTCCCCTACAAGTTCAGACGTTCCGGGGCTTTTTTAACCCTGGTAGAACGACGAACTCCAAGTGCAGTAGATTCCTCTGGCTCAGCCACAGGTGACAGAGAGGATTGTGTTTCCATTTCAGTTGGAATAGTAGTGGTACTCTCTGGCGTAGTAGGAATAGGTGTACGCTCTAGAGTAGGAGGAATAGTAGGGGTAGCGGAAGGCATAGAATGAGGTAGAATCTGATCCTGATGTCGATTCTGAATTCGACCATCTTCAGTTACACATCTGTAGGAAACAGGACCAGTCTGCCTTCTAACTAAGATGGTACCCACTTGGGACCCTGAGAGTAATTGCGAATCATGACCTTATTTTGAGGTAGCAGCTCTAGCGTCCTAGGAGTCTTTGATTCAAAGGTACATTTTTGCCGCTCTTGCCGACTGTAAACTCTTTGATAAACAGAATCATGAGGACGTGCAAGATAAAAAAATACAGCGAATACGACGGCCAAACATCAACTCGGACTGTGCAACACCCGTAGTAGAATGGGGTGTCAACCTGTATTTCATGAGGAAGCGATCCAAAGCAACCCGAATTCCTTCCCCCTTTGCATGAAGCAAAGCAGACTTAACAGAACGGACCATGTTCTCAGCCAAGCCATTTGAAGATGGGTGGTAGGGAGCAGTATGAACATGACGAATACCATTGGAAGACAAAAACGTAGAAAAATCAGAATTAGCAAAACTTGGGCCATTATCAGAAACCAAAACAACTGGAAGGCCAAATCTGGCAAAAATAGAACGCAACAGACGAGTAGTAGAGTGTGATAGCGTGGGGTAGACACCCCAGTTTGGTTACTTAGGTTCTAGCAAACAATCAAAAGCACTTACCGGTGCGTTGAATTAGATATTCCTTTGGAAGCCTACCATTAGATTTCTGTGTCCCACAAACGGCCTACCTAACTCTCTCTTACATTACCAACTTAGAAGCTATAGACATTACCCCTAACTATACTTAAGTACGGACAACTTTCTACCCATTTGTCACCTTAGAAACACCACCTAATTATACTCAGCACCAATGATTAGGTCAGATAGGAAAAAACATCTCTAGGCTAGCCCAAAACAATACGAACAGCCGCGTTGGTTCGTTTATGACTTGCTCTTGCCACTCAGCTTAGATTTAGTGATATTTCCCCTTTAGTGAATTTTAGACTATATACATATATATACACACACGTCACCTCACTCCTCCCCTACAAGTTTAGTCTGTCAGGGGGATGAGGGACCCTAGACGACCTGCGGAGCGGGGTTGATGTAGTAGGATTAGGTGCAACCTGTATAGGCGGGCGAGTTGAACCATTTTCCGGAGGATCAGTTCTCTCTTCCGGAAGACTCTGGTCCTTCTGCAATTCACGTTCCCATATCTGGTCCTGATGGCGTTTAATAGAACGACCATCTTCTAGTTGGCACTTGAAGGAAACAGGGCCCGTTCTCTCCTGACAGTTGCAGGAACCCATTTTGGTCCAGCCCCATAGTTGCGAATCAACTGGATCATTAGGTTCGCCTCTATAACTCTCCCTCTTTTAGTGTCATGGTACAGCTTCTGTTTTTCCTGATGGCGTAAAACTCGTTGTTGTAACGTTTCGTTTGGACGTAACAAATCGAAAACTGAACGAATTCCCCGGCCAATCATAAGTTTAGAGGGAGACACCCCCGTCGTGGTGTGTGTGTTATTCGATATTTAAACAAAAATTTATCCAACACCACTTGCATTTCCTCCCCACGAGAATGACGCAAGGCCGACTTGAAAGTACGGACCATGTTTTCCGCGAGACCGTTAGTAGAGGGTGGAAAACACTAGACCGGACATGTCTAATGCCATTTAGGTGGACGAAGGAACGAAATTCCTCACTGGTAAAACAAGTACCATTGTCGGAAACCAGGACTATGGGTAAACCCCATCGAGCGAAAACTGAACGGAGTAAGCGAATAGTAACACCCGAAGTTGTGGAAGTGGTTGGAAAAATTTCCACCCACTTAGAGTAGGCGTCCACAATGACTAGGAAATAAGTATTATTTATAGGACCTGCATAGTCAACATGGATCCTATGCCACGGTATAGTAGGCCATTCCCAAGGATGAAGTGGACTTTTCCTTGGGAGATCTCTGTTCTCCTAGGCAGCTTTGACAGGAACGAACCAATGATTCGAGTTCTCCATCTAAACCAGGCCACCAGAAATAAGCTCTCGCCAGCTCTTTCATTTTGTTGCGCCCATGTGTTCAGCGTGAAGTTCCTTCACTAAATTCGACCTGCCTTTATTTGGAATAATCACTCTGTGGCCCCATAAGAGACAGCCATTTTGAATGGAGAGGCCAGACTGACGTTGATAAAAAGGCTGTAATTCACTCTCAACCTTAGTAGGCCAACCAACTGAGCAGAAATGGATGACCCTAGACAGAATAGGGTCTGATTTTGTCCACTGCTCTATTTGTACGCAGATACTGGAGTGGATTCCAAAAACTCCACCAAGTGAACCCATTCTGTAGGTGTAGGTACACAATCATTTGGATTTTCTAAGGGCAACCTACTTAGCGCATCAGCCGTACCTAGAAGTTTACCTGACCGATGTACTAAGTCAAATTTATATGCTTGTAGAATCAGTGCCCATCGTTGAATCCTACCTGAGGCCATAACTGGAATATTTTTATTAGGTGAAAATAAACCTAAGAGAGGCTTATGGTCAGTAATTAGTTTAAATTCACGACCCCATAGATAGAAATGAAATTTTTTTACTGCAAATACTAAGGCTAATGCTTCACGTTCCACTTGTGCATATCGTCTTTCAGTCTCAGTTAGTGTTCTAGAAGCAAAACAGATAGGCCTATCTACACCATCAATGTGGTGAGATAACACTGCCCCAATTCCATAAGAACTGCTGTCTGCTGAAACTACGAGAGGAAGTTTAGGATCATAATGCACTAGGAGCGTGGACTTTAGTAGTACGTCCTTGGAAGCCTCAAATGCTTCCTTTTGAGTTTTCTCCCATCTCCACTGTTCCCCAGATCGTAATAGCTTATTTAGGGGTTCAAGGAAAGTCGATGCATTAGGCAAAAATTTTCTATAAAGGTTTAGGAGACCTAAATAAGCTTGTAACTGTGTGATGTTTTGTGGAGGTGATGCATTTTTTATTGCTTCTAGTTTATCCATCGTTGGATGAATGCCTGAGGCATCTATGCGGAACCCTAAATATGAAACCTCGTTAGTGACCCATGAACACTTTTCTCTCTTTAGCTTAAGTCCGGCATCCCGGAGTCTTTTTAGAACCGTGGTTAATCTAGTTAGGTGTTCTCTTTTAGACGAACCTGAAATGAGGACATCATCTAGAAAGCAAAGTACCCCTGGAATGTGACCTAGAACTTGGTCCATTGTCCTCTAAAAAATACCCGGAGCCGATGCTATTCCATAGCATAGCCTATTGTACTTATATAGGCCTCGGTGCGTATTTATGATAGTTAATTCTTTAGAGTTTTCGTCTAAACTTAGTTGAGCATAGGCTTGGGACATATCGAGTTTTGTGAAATATTTACCCCCAGCAAGAGAGCTAAATAATTCATCAGGCTTGGGTATAGGATAGCAATCTAGAAGGACGGCTCTATTTGCTGTTAAACGGTAATCCCCACATAACCGCACGGACTTGTTCGGTTTTAGTACAGGAACTACTGGGGCAGCCCACTTAGCGTGTGTGACTGGTTCGATAATTTTATCTTTTAGCAGCCTGTCAATTTAAATCTACCTTCTCCCGCAGTGCATGCGCAATTGAACGAGCCGTACAAAATTTCGGAGTTACATTAGGATCTACTTCTATGCAGACCTGATGGCCTTTTAGGTTGCCTACTTCAGGCCCAAAAACAGAAGAAAACTCCCTTAACAATGAGTCTATGTCAGATGCAGTGGCGGCTCGTCGGTAGGCAGTGCGGAACTGCAGTACCCCTAAATTTTTTATTTACAATTGAAATAATCAAGAACAATATGAGGATGAGCTCACTGAATAACTTTTTCAATAACTTTTGAAACGTTTATTCATTGCTCAATGCTCATCCTTTTATTTCAGTAATTATTTCAATCCATTCTTAGAGACAACACCCCTAGAATTTTTAGTCACGAGCCGCCACTGGTCAGATGGATATGAGAGTGTATGCACATCTGCCTGACCCTTTGGCAAGATTTTGTCAATCGGTATTTTCAAAGCGTCAATCCAATCACGGCCTAGTAGAGTAGGCCCTTGCTCATCCACCACTAAAAGGGTTAAGGGATGAGACAAAGTTTTTGTGGTTGAGTGTAACAGTGACGTATGCTTCTCCACAAATAGGTATTTGTATGTCCCCATACTTCTTCAAAATAGTTTTAGATGCATGTAGTTTAGGTGTGTTTTTGAAAATCTTATCAAAAACTGCCTTGGACATGACCGTCCGGGAAGCACCTGTATCTAATTCTAGAGGAACTGTGATTCCATTTAGGCCTACCTCTACAATATATGGGCCTGTATTTTTCCCACTTTGCTGCTCATAAAATAGGTACTCCACTCCAATGTTCGAAGTATTTCCCTTTTTAGGATTTACACTAGAAATGTTAAAATTAGAATTTTCACCCTTCGTTTTCTTTGAAAAACACACTTTAGCTATGTGGCCTATTTTACTACAGTTTCGGCAAACTGCTTCTTTAAAAGGGCAATCCTTCTTCCAATGGTGTTTTCCACACCCTGTACATGGCTTGGAAGGCTTAGTAGAATTAGTAGGCTTAGTCGTATTCGCCTCATACCTTTTATTTGCCTGTCTAGTAGGCTCATTAGGTCTGCCAGGCCTAGAAGATTTAAAGCTATTTACGTGTTGGGCTTTACTACTGTGATTTCCAAAAGCTCTAACATCTTTAGCAGCTGCTTCTCTAGCCGTAGCTATTTCTACAGCCTGACTAAAAGTTAGGTCCTGTATGGCTAATAGGGCTCTCTGGGTAGACTCCTCTTTGAGACCCATTACAAACCTATCTCTTAGCATTTCATCTAATTTGTCCCCAAATTTGCACGTACGGCTATGGCTTTTTATTCCTGCAACAAACTCTGCAATGCTTTCATTTCCCGTCTGATGCCTTGAATAAAATTTGAAACGTTCATAGATGAGAACTACTCGGGGTTTGTAGTGATCGGTTAGGGCCTGTACCAATTCATTATAGGTGCAGGTTTCCGGTGCTTTAGGAGAAACTAGGTCCATAACTAAACCAAACGTTTTAGGGCCTATTATAGTTAAAAAGGTAGGTACTTTCTTAGCATCAGGAATGGAATTTGCCTCGAAAAACAACCTCACCCTAGTGGCATAAGCTTCGAAGTCCTCACCAGAGTCTTCGTAGGGGCTTATATGGCCAATCACCGACATGCTAGAGCAAAACCGAATTAGGCCAAATCACGTGAAGTAGGTTAGATTAGTTTTAAATTTGAGCTAGTTACTCCCCAGTTAGGGCTGAATAGTGAATTGTATTAGAGTTAGGGCTGAGTAGGAATTAGTTTTAGAGTTAGGGCTGAGTAGGAATTAGTTTTAGAGTTAGGGCTGAGTAGGAGTAGGAATTAGTTTTAGAGTTAGGCCGGCGGGACCTACGCTATAGTACGGTAGCTTACCCACACAAACAAACCAAATCGGACGACCCACTAAGCTACATCCAATTTTCCAAACCACCACTTGAACCCAATAAGCCAAATTAAACCAATGAGCCAAATTCAACCCAATGAACAAAATTTAATCAAATGAGCCAAATTCAATCCAATGAGCTAAATTAAATCCAATGAGCTTAATCGAATCCCATGAGCTTAATCGAATCCCATGAGCTTAATTGAATCCCATCCTCGTCGCCAAATGTGATAGCGTGGGGTAGACACCCCAGTTTGGTTACTTAGGTTCTAGCAAACAATCAAAAGCACTTACCGGTGCGTTGAATTAGATATTCCTTTGGAAGCCTACCATTAGATTTCTGTGTCCCACAAACGGCCTACCTAACTCTCTCTTACATTACCAACTTAGAAGCTATAGACATTACCCCTAACTATACTTAAGTACGGACAACTTTCTACCCCATTTGTCACCTTAGAAACACCACCTAATTATACTCAGCACCAATGATTAGGTCAGATAGGAAAAAACATCTCTAGGCTAGCCCAAAACAATACGAACAGCCGCGTTGGTTCGTTTATGACTTGCTCTTGCCACTCAGCTTAGATTTAGTGATATTTCCCCTTTAGTGAATTTTAGACTATATACATATATATACACACACGTCACCTCATAGACAGTGGTGTAGTGCTAAATAAAGAAGTGAGGGAACGCATTTTGAAAGTGTTACTCAGATGGGGGGGACAATGGCGAGCGCGGCGAGCCCATACAGCTGGGGGTCCGGGGGCACTGTAAGCCCCCGGGAAATCTTTGAAATCTGACCAATTTCAGGGATATTTTGAGGTCATATGCACTGGATATTAGGATATATTCCAAGGTTGAAGATGCAGTATTTCCAGTGTCATTAGATATACGACATCCAGTACGATCAATAAAAATAGCTAACAACTGGAATGATTAACTAAAAAAAGTTAACAACTGGTACGCCGTGGTGACTGTTTCATCAGATCTTTATAGGCTAGCATTGCCTCAGTCGAAGCTAAAAGAAATGAAACAGTTAATGATTCTCTCTCATATTTCTTCTAGGGGTGGGAATTAAAATTTCATGACGTTAGAGATTTGTAAGTTCGGATTTATTTGAAATAGTGATGGAACGCCGTTCCGTCTACCAAAAAAAGTAAGGGAACGCCGTTCCCACGCGTTCCCACAGCACTACACCACTGCTCATAGAGGATGAAGACATAGATGTAGTAGGAAGAACCTCTACCCATTTAGAATGAGCATCGACAATGACTAGAAGATAGTGGTGATTGATGGGACCCGCATAATCAATATGAATTCTGTGCCGTGGATGGGAAGGCCATTCCCAGGGATGTAGAAAACCCTTTTTAGGAGTATCACGTAACCCCAAACACCGAGAGCATGAATTAACAAGCGAAATGATGTCACTATCCAGTCCGGGCCACCAAAAATAACTTCAGGCCAGTTCCTTCATATGAGTAGCACCCATATGATCGGAATGAAGTTCTTTAAGCAAAAGAGACTTGCCCAGGTCTGGGATAAGAACCCGAGACCCCCAAAGGACACATCCATCCTGAATAGACAACTCTGTGCGTCTTTGGTGAAAAGGTTGGTAAGAACTGTCCACCTTCATAGGCCAACCACTAGAGACCATCTGATAAACATGAGACAAAATAGGATCAGATTTAGTCCACTGAGCAATAATCATAGCTGTAACTGGTGTTGTCCCTAGAAATTCAACTAAGCGAACCCATTCAGCTGGAATTGGGACACATTCAATGGAAGCATCTAAAGGTAACCGGCTTAAAGCATCAGCATTACCCAAATGCTTACCTGACTGGTGCACTAGATTGAAACAATAGGCTTGTAGCATGAGAGCCCAACGTTGTATTCGTCCTGCAGCCAAGATAGGAGTTTGTTTATTAGGAGCAAACAACCCTAACAATGGTTTATGATCAGTCACCAGGGTAAACTGCTGACCACGCAAGTAAAAATTAAACTTTTTTACTGCGAAGATTAGGGCTAATGCTTCACGTTCTACCTGTGAATAATTTCTCTCTGCTGTATTTAGAGTGCGGGAAGCAAAAGATATAGGTCTTTTTTCCCCGTTAATATTATGAGCAAGTACTGCTCCAATGCCATATGAGCTGCTATCAGCAGTTACAACTATAGGTAGTTTAGGATCAAAATGCACTAAAACATGAGAATTGAGTAAGAGCTCCTTTGACTGTTGAAAACTAGACTGTTCCTCTTTACCCCAACTCCATTTAATGTCTTTCCTGAGTAATTTATTTAGTGGCTCCAATGTAGTAGCAGCATTTGGTAGAAATTTCCTGTAGAAATTAAGCAAGCCTAGATATGCTTGAAGCTGAGTGAAATTAGTAGGTGCAGGAGCCTTTCCTTATTTAGAGTGCAGGAGCCTTTCCTTATTTAGAGTTAAACCAGCAGCTGCTAACTTCTGCAAAACTGTCCTTAGACTAGACGTATGTTCTGCTTCTGTTTTTCCAGCTATAAGGATGTCATCCAGGTAACATACCACATCTGAAATTCCATCTAATATGCGACTAATAGTTCTTTGGAAAATGGCAGGAGCTGATGAAATACCATAACATAATCTGTTATAACGAAATAGACCCTTGTGAGTATTTATAGTTGTGATATCCTTAGATTTTTCATCAAGCTCCAGCTGTGCATAGGCTTATAACATATCCAGCTTAGAGAAGTATTTATTACCAGCTAACTTCTAAAAATATCAGCAGGATTAGGAATAGGATATTTATCTATTAGAATAGCCTTATTAGCAGTTACTTTGTAGTCCCCACAAATACGAACACGCTTATTAGGTTTTAACACAGGGACAGTAGGTGCTGCCCATAATGAGCGTGATATAGGTTCAATAACCTTTTCCTTAGTGAGGCTAAGTGAGCCTGTCTAGCTCCAATTCTACCTTCTCTCTTAGAACATAAGGCAATGGCCTAGCTTTACAAAATTTAGGGCTGACTTCATTATCCAATTCAATAGACACTTTATGATCTTTGAATATGCCAAGAGTAGGCCCAAATAATTTTGGAAATTCCTTCAAAAGAATTGAGATATTATTAGATATTACAGAACAATTTATTGATTGATGATCAACTATAATGTTATGAATAGGCCAAGTTCGAGCGTGAATCCAATCTCTACCTAGAAGAGTAGGACCTGGTTCATCAATCACTAAAAGTGTTAACTGCTCGTGATACTTTGTATCATTTATTGTAACTTGAACTTTAGCCTCTCCTACTATTGGCATCTCAACATTTCCATATTTTCTCAGAGTACCCTTAGAATGATATAGTGGTGTCATAAGGCTCGATTGAGAGATTACAGTAATTCAGCCTTTATTACACAAAAACTTCAACAACATAATTCTGAAACAGAAAATATAACATTAGATACAGTCGCGGATAAAAATAATAATACACCTTTAAACAGATAACATCAGATACTCTATACCAAAATCATCACATTCTCCCACACATGGAAAAGTAACTTTATAGAATAATAGTAAATGCTAAATGTAATTATAAATTCAGGCGATTCGGTTGGCGCCTCACACGTTGAGACCTGCGCAGTGCAATCGGTTCTGGTACGGGAACGTGATCGATCTGTTCACCGGCGCGCAAGTAGTCTTGGATGGCGTATTCAATAACGATAGGTTCCTCAGGACAGTCCGTAGGCTCGTTATTACTCTGTGGCTGCGGTTGGTCGTGAGAGTCTGGATGAGGCGTGGCAGAGTGTTCATAGCGTGTAGATTCAGACGATGAAATGCCGCGTGGTGCTAGGTCTCTCACTGACACAGTACTCTCTTTACCGTTAGCCAGGCGTATATGGGCATAATGAGGATTTGCTTCAAGAACTTCCGCTTCCATGACCAGAGGATCGTATTTAGAACTACGCACATGTTGCTTAAGGAAAACCTTGCTGCCAGGAAAGGAGAGCCAGAAAGGTACAGTCACTAAACGATGTCGCTTAAGAAGTGGCTTATACCAAGTACCTCCAATGACTGGCAATTCAGCCACTTCCTGTATTTTACTTTTGTATTTGTATTTGTATACCCGTTCTAAAAGCTATGATCACACTAACGTAGGCTAAAGCAGCTAGGTTTATAGCTGTTAGAAAATCTAGAAGAGGAAGAACCATTGTTGTCCCAAGGCGATATGATGACTAAGCTGATTGAGGCAGCATTGCTTGTATATATTAAGTTAAGGTGTATATATATCCATCTCATAATTGTAAGGTTAGTGAAAAATTCACTTAATTTAGAGCTAGCATTTTTGGGCTCTTGTGGCATCATTGTTTCGGCACTCTTGTGGCATCATTTTCTGGGGCGCTGCGCGTCCATTCTACTCGTTTGTGGAATGCGGTACTTACAGGGTGTGGTCTTATAGAGAGCTCTCTTGCAATTCAGTTTGGTTGTTTAGATACAAGATTGTTGCATCGTGCAATAGTGCAGGTTGTGTTGTTGTTGCAAGGTTTAGAAAGAAGACCATAAATAGTGCCCCTTTTGTTTTTTACCTTAAAGTAGGCCCACATCGAGTCAGCAACCCTGAGGTAGGACCTAATAGGACCTCCAAGTTCGTAAGTTTTAATTTAGCTTAACTTGGGTTGTAGGTTGAACTGACCCTTCAGAGCTTGGCCGTTCACGGCTCAGCTGGGATTTTGAACCCAATCAAAAAACAAATAATAACATGGTCCTTCAGAACCGGATTCTAGCCCAAGACTGAGTCAGGGACTATTTTTCGGCAAAGTTCTGATTGTGCAAATTGTAGCCCAAGTTATAGGCCTTGACGGGTTGAGCATAATTGAGTTAAGGTCTCAGGGTAGAAAGTTTGGTTGCCCAATTGCGAAACTTGGCCACTCGTCTGTCGTTGTTTTGGGCCTACATTTTTACCGGTTTGGTTAATTTTGGTTTATTATTCGTCGGCGAAAGTTGCAGACTTCGGTGCGCCAGTTACTTGGGTGGAAAATTTGGTATTCCATACTGGTAGTTGGTCAGTACCCCAACCAAGCAATTCAGTTTATTTGAAAAAAGCAAAATTTGCGTTTGATCAATTTGGTTAAGTATTTTTGCCAATTAAGCTTATTTGGCATTGAGCCCAATTGTTGTTTGCATTGAAGATGAGTGCAGCTGAATTGAACAAGTTTAAAAAAAGGAGAAGCGCCTACAAAGGTCTAATTACAAAGGTCATTGCCACTATAGATTCTGCCATAGAGCAAGAGGATTTAAGCTTAGTGACTGCGCAGCTTTCCATATTAGAAACTAAAAAGGTTGCTCTAGTGAAGTAAATGTTAAAATTGAGGCTCTTATAGAAGAGGATGAAATAGAAAATAACATAATTTACTTTGAAGAGATTATTGATGATATAATTAAAGTATGCCACCGAGCAAAAGAGTTTAGCAGCTCAGTACAGTTAGAGACCAGGTCTAATAATGAAACACAACCCTCAACAAATGGTGTTTGTGAAGTTAAGGTTAACAGAGCTGCAGTTTAATTACCGAGGCTTGTACTCAAAACATTTTCTGGGAGTATTCAGGAATGGCAAGGATGGGCAGACAGTTTTCAATCAGCAGTTCATTCTAGTCAAGTGTTAAGTGCGGTGGAGAAGTTTAATTATTTGCAGTCCCTCTTGGAAGGGGAAGCAGCAAGGACAATAGCAGGATTAGCATTAACAGAGGCTAATTATAATGTGGCTTGGGATATATTAAAGAAACAGTTTGGTAAGCCAGAAATCTTAATTAAAAGCCACCTCCGTGAACTTTTAGCTATACCTCCTGTTAATAATCCCAATAGTGTCAAGGAGTTACGGCAGTTATATGATGAATTTCAAATTAGAACTAGGTCCCTGGACAACTTGGGTGTAGGAATGGAAAGGTATGGTATAATGTTGGTCACTATACTGGAGTCTAAATTGCCTCGCTCAATTTTGTTTGAATTAAGTAGGGGACACTCTACAGAACATGTGTACATCCCCCTTCAGCAGATGTTAAGTCTTTTAGGCACATAATTAGCAAGACTAGAGGGAATTGTTAAACAAGGGGACAAAGGCAGGCACAGCACCAAGGTTTCTACAAAAAGGAATAGCTCAGGTACAGTGTCAGCTCTACATGCATCATCTGAGAATAAATTAAAGGGAATCAAGGAATGCATATTTTGCGAAGGCAACCACAAGTCATATAAATGTGAGGTGGCTGAGGCTTTACCTTTTCAGGAGAGAAAGGACAGGGCAACTAAGTCCACAGCATGTTTTAAATGTTTTTTGAAAGGTCACAGAGCAAGGTTTTGTAAGTTTAAAATTTTGTGCAAAAAATGTCATGGCAGGCATCAGCCATTATTGTGTGAAAACACTCGTAGTAGGCCTACCCCAGAAGTAGAGACATCAGTGGCACATGCCACTGCTATGAAAGGGAGTAAAAGTAAAGGGGGATTATTGCAAACAGCTGCAGCCTTATTAATTGGGAATGATGGAGAAGCTACTGTAACAGTGTTGTTTGATAGTGGTGGTCAGTGTAGCTTTATTAAGACCAGAATTTCCTGAAAATTGAAGTTTAAAGAACCTAAGAGGGAAAATTTGAGAATTTCTGGGTTTGGGGGTTCCGTTCAAAACCGAACCAAAGTTAAGAAGGTAGAAGTTCTGGTTAAGGGGTTGTTACCACAAAGTCCCACTATCAAGGTCCAAGCTGTAGAGATTGAGGAACTTTGTGCTCCAGTCACTACTTGTTTAGATATGGCATGTGTCCAAGAATTGCAAGTTAAAGGAATTAATTTGGGCAATAATAAGTTTGAAGGAACAGAAGATATTAGTCTTTTGATTGGAGCTGACTATCATTGGGACTTCATCACTGGTAATATTGTCCACACATCTCGAGGCCTGGTAGCTATTGATAGTAAGCTAGGCTGGATGCTACATGGTAGCTATTGCGATGAAATGGAGGTTAAAGCTCTTTTTGTTAAGATTGAGGAGAACAGCCATGGTTTGGAAAGGCATTTGAAAGCCTTTTGGGAACTTGAATCCATTGGCAGAAAGGACAAACAGGCAAGTACAGTGAACAGTGATGTTTTAGAGCAATTTGAAAAAGGCATTGGGTTTAGAGATGGTTGCTATGAAGTTGGCCTCCCTTGGAAGGATTCCTGCAAACCCGGTTCAAACCTTCAGCTAGCTAATCGGAGGTTGGAGCAGGGACGGATTTAGGAGTGGGCAAAGTGGGCAGCTGCCCATGGGCCTCCACATCTTGGGGGCCTCCACATATTGACAAGCCATTATCAAAATAGAAAAAACCCGAAACTAGAAAAACCCGATAGATGATCAACAAAAAAACACGCGCATCCAATACCACTGTAGTACTAGGGTGTGTCGTGTGTCAATTTGGGAGGTGAAAATTAATTTTTGCCAATTCCTTCACTGAGGGGTTTTAAAAATATGTTTTTGGATGTGAAGAATTCAAATCTGCTATTATTTTTGTGATTGCTCAACACTTAGCTTGGTAAATCTACGTTTGATTAAAAAGCACATAAATTGCTCTCGGAAAACAACATTTATTAATTTTAGCTTCTCAAAATGTCAGGTAATGCTATAAAAATTTTAGTTTCTCTGCATAAAACATATCCTAGTAATCATAAAACATATCCTTGTAATCATAAAACAACATTAGAAAGTAATGACATCAGTAAAAAAAATATTTAAACAATGTTTCATCAAGTCTTGCTTTGATTCGTTCTTGGACATCAGCCGCCGACTTGCTTCTTGGCCTCTGATATAACCCTCACGTTTCTCATGTGTATACACCCTGCCTGTTGCCTCTGTGACTTGTTTCACACACCTCTCTATTGACTGAGCATGACAGGGCCACTGTGGAACTTGCATAGGCTTGTCAAAGAACTTCTTTACTTCCGCTGTAGTCAGTTTACATGTCAAAGGAGGTTCAAATACCCCGTCAGACCAGTCTGTCAGCTCCAACACGGAAGAAGCACTGGGGTTGATGGAAGGTGTCTTCCTGGGACGTACAAAAAGATCTCCAAGTGTGTCATCATCTCCACCCCTCATGTCAACAATCTTTTGGACACCAGCTCTCCTCTCCTCACTGTCATCTGAGCACAAGAGTGTCTGGATTATATTTCGCTGAATGCATACCATGCTGAGCGCTTGATAGTTGGCAAAGCAGCATCCACTACAGCCTTCTTTTGCAGCCTAACTAGCCGCAGCTGAAACAAGATGTGGCGTGGGCCTTCCACCCAAGTGTGTTTTACTTTGATGTTGAACCAACACCAACAATGTATTCCACTATCAGTCTTAAGTTGTTGATGGTTTTGCCTTTAAGGCCATGTTTTGAAACCCATATGCAACAAAGCCTGTTTGCTGTTGTCAACCACCTTGAATGGCTCACTGGACCAACTTCAAGAAGGGCCAGATCTGTGGGAAGTTCTCCTGTCCTTATGGCCTGTGTGATCCTATACCCGTACGCTTGATCAGTAGAGAGATCCTTTACGACATTGTCACTCAGTGAAGTAAGAGGCTCTCCAAATGAGAGTTTGGTGAATGAAGGATCAATTTCAAGTTCGATTGCAGTGTCTAGCATCTTGCCAGTGTTACCTGTCTACTTGTTGTTAGACAAGGTCTTCCCATCCAGTGCTGTGATCAAGTGTCACAGGGGTAACTCGTTAGTGTGGAGGGCACAAACCAACCAGATCAGCTTACGGCAAAGCTTGACCTCTACCCAATGCATGGAACCACCCTCCCAGCCAGTGTTAACATTTGTAGAATCACCTCCAATGGCCTGCAGGCTTTTATCAATGCCCTTCTTCTTCATGAAATCTAGAAGATTATCAGCAATAACTTCAGCAGGTTTTTTTCTCGTTGAGCCTTTCTCAGGAGTGAAGTGGTAGAGATATCTTCCACCTGGCTCACTGCACACAGAATAATGCTCTTCTTTGATGATGCTGGGGAACTGACGATCTGAATTGTCTGCTTTCAGCATAACTTTAGTTGTATCTTGACAGCCGTCAAAGAAGATGCAGTCAATTTCACCCTTCTTACAAAGATCATCAAATTCCTGATCCAGGGATCTCATAACTTTTTCTTGGGCCCTCTTGACTTTATTGTGATCAACTACAAGTCTCTTGTCTTCTTCAGTGATCAAGCCAGCATCCATAAAGGCAGCAGTGGTGATGGCAGCTGTGGCACGCAGGCCAACACCATATCTGATGCTATGCATAGCAACATTAGGTATTTCTAATGTGTTGTACTCTGGCTTTTTATTGGAAGTTGAAGACGTGCTTGGTATTTCTAATGTCACTTCATAACTTCCATCCTTTCCATCTTGAGCATCAGCTATTTGTTCTTCATTTTCATCATCAGAGAAAATTATTTCATTTGATGACATTGAAACATCCTGCTTTACTTATCTGCTTATATTCAGCAAGCCTTCTTCTTTCGTCTTCTTGACGCTTCTGCTTTTTGACTTGTCTGTTGTGCTCAGGTTGATCTGGCAAGCCAATCTGATGTGGTCCAATAGAACCAGACTTGTCTCTCTGACCTTTAATGAAAGCAAGTTCCTTCACAGGGATCTTCATCTCCCTAGGGCATGTACAGTTAATGTGAGTTTCGTTTTTGCAACCAGCATCTGCAAGGCAGCCAAATTCAGAGCAGAGAACAATTTTACACTTGCAACTGAGAATGTCAAAAAGCTTGTCAAGTTTTGCAATGAAAGCCTCTTTGACATGTAGCTTTCCTCTCCCAAGAAATATGTTTTTGTCCTGCTCCCAGCTCTCTTGGATCTTGTTTAAGATTGTGACTCGTGAATTTACAACGGGGGCTACAAAAGAACTGTTTGCTCGTTCCCACTTTTCAAGCACTTTAGGGTAAATGTCCTTTGCAAGACTGGCTGCTGGGTAGTTTCTCACATCCTCACCACTTTGTTTTCTTAGCAGTAGCCCATATTTCAGAACGTCTCGCAGAGTTGGGAGTTCAGAGGGCAACAACTCTCTACCAGTTCCAATTAGGTTGCTCATATGTGTGAATGTCCCCAGTCTTGTCCTCCTTTTAGAAGCCATTGTAGGTCAATTCCCACTGGTTAGGATGGTAGCACTGACGGACAAGTAATCTTCAGCACACTGATGAATATGTTTCAACCTGTGAAATAAGCAAAAACAGCAGTGCATTATATATACAGCATATATAATTATTAATATAATAATTATTATATAATTCCACAAAAAAGTCAAAAAAGTCACTATTTTTATGTAGCTTCTTACCAAGCAAAACTAAATTATATTAAATTAACAAAAATATCTTTAGAATTCCTAAGTCATGCTGCAACTTTTTAGCATCCCTCATATTTGGAATTTGAAAGTTGAAAAATTCGACACACCCTACGTGTAGTACAAAAACTTTTACCAATTACTATTTGTTGTGTACTAATTATTATTTTGTTTTTATTACTCTTTTAGGCCTACTCTCACTATAAAGGAATACCCGAGTAACCCGAGGCTTTCATTTTTTGCAGAAATGAGTGGAATGGACAGACACAAGAGTGCACGATGTTTTGAAAGTGTATGTATGTTAATTATATTATGAATCTTATGAATGACTTCAATTATGTCTTCCCCTAAGGTAGGGGGGCCTCCACATGGAGGCTGCCAAGGGCCTCCACACGTCTAAATCCGGCTCTGGGTTGGAGACTTCATTGTACAGGCTAAGAAAAAATGAGGAGTTGTTAATTGAATACAATGAGGCCATCCTAAGCTATGTAAGGGAGGGCTATGCTGAAAGGGTGCAAAGTGAGCTGGTGAGCCAGGAGGCACATTATCTGCCACATCATGCAGTGGTTGAACAATAGTCCAGACAATTTGGAGCTGCACATCTTTTGTGATGCAAGTGAGGAAGCCTATGCAACTTGTATTTATATAAGAGGCACATTGAAAGAGGAAGTAAGTTGCAGGTTGGTTGCTGCAAAGAGCAGAGTAGCACCTCTGAAAAGGCTTTCTGTTCCAAGGGTGGAATTGATGGGTGCAGTTATTGCTAGTCGGCTTGCAGTTACAGTGCAAAAGTCTTTGGCCCTCTACGAAATTTCAAGCTATTATTGGACAGACTACACTATAGTTTGGCACTGGTTAAGAAGCCAGGCAAGGAAATGGAAACCATTTGTTGCCAATAGGGTGGAGGAAATTCAAGCACACACAGATCCCAAGCAATGGAAGCATTGTCCAGGCACCCAAAACCCAGCTGATTTACCAACACGAGGAATTTCAGTGAAAGATCTTGCAGAGTCAAGTTTGTGGTGGAATGGGCCAGAGTGGCTAAAACTTGGAAGCGAAAACTGGCCTAATCAGCCTATTGTAGGAGAATGCCAGGCTCAAGAAGAATGGGTGAGTGAAATGAAAAAATGCACTGTGAACAGTTGTCAAGTTATGCAGCAGGACCCCATATTGAGGCTTGAGGACATTAGCAGTCTGAAAAGGTTGTTAAGAGTGACAGCATGGGTATATAGATTTACCAACAATATTAAGGGAGAAACAAGAAGGGAAGGAATTCTGAACAGTAAGGAGATTCAGCAAGCCAGGCAATACTGGGTGGTATATGTGCAGAAGGAAAAATTTGGTGAAGAGAGGGAATTGCTCACCAGCCGTCCATTACAGGTTCTACCAACACATTCTGCTCTCAAGGGTTTGGATGTGTTTTTGGATCAGGATTTATTGACAGTAGGAAGTAGACTACAGTTTTCTGGGCTTCCAGAGGAGAAAAGACATCCAATTTTGCTACCTTCTGGGGGGCATTTTGTGGAACTTTTGATCCTGGATACTCATCATAAGTTGTTACATGCTGGAGTTAGAGAAGTGATAATAGAGATCAGACAACAGTTTTGGATTCCCAAAAGTAGGCAAGTAGTAAAAGAGGTCTTGCATAAATGTGTGGTTTGCAAGCGTTGGAGTGCAAAGCCTTATTATGAAAAGGTGGCTCCACTTCCAAGAGAACGGTGTTTCTATGCCGCCCCATTTGATGTAGTGGGAGTAGACTTCGCAGGTCCAGTCTATGTGAAAAATGCTCTGTATGAATTGGTCCACAGTAGACCCACCCCTTATATCTCCAGTCTAACTATAGAGTAGATTAAGTCTAGCCTTGTAGGGGTCAGCCTAGAGATTCCGGAAATGGTCCAGAGCGGGCAGATAAATTGAGGTCCACAGTAGGATTCCTCACCAAATTAGGTTAGGGCAATCTACCTTCACCTTTGTTAAGCTATGAGTTGATGCTAGGTCTTAGGCCACAATGTAGGCCTAATTTGTCTGACCGAGCTTAATTTAATGCGTTTACTTCTACCTGGGTTAAAAACACAATTAGTCACTTACTGCTAGTTATTAGAGTCTCTTTTCCCCTTCTTCGTTTAATTGTTGAGAGCGTACTTGCTAGTGGGAATCTTTTTTTTCCGTTGTTTTCCTCTCCCTTCTCTCGTTCCGTCTTGTCGCCCCGTTCCTCGTTTTCGTTCTCCCTTGTTCCTTTTTCGCGGGGCTTTTTCCACCAGCGTCGTCTTGGTTTTTTCTTCCGTTGGTTGATCGGTAATGTATATCTATTACCGAGCACGCTCTTGTCACACAGTATATAAATACTAGTGTGGAGAATAACTCTGGTGAGCAACCAATTAGTTTCATCCACCCAGTTATTGACATAAAAGGAATTTAATAATTGTTAGATTAACTACCTACCTACTCAGTGAACCATTTTCGTTACCTCCCAACTACCCACACATCAGTTCTCCATATACTGGGGGCCCCGGGAGATAAAAATTTTGGTGTCAGTGTCACCAATTTTTATGTCTGAGTGTAGACTAGCTAACTATTTGACTGTAAATACCTGTTAATCTGATTAACAGTGACTATCCTCACCTTCTCATGGAGAAGGTGTAGCATTTAATTAGAAGAGAAAATATACATCCATAGGATGAAACTGTCTATGGTCTTTACCATAAGAAAAGAAAAAGTGAAGGTTAGAAGATAAAATTACAATTCCCCAGCATCTATTTTTTGTTGTAAAACTAGTCGCGCCTTTAATGCTGTTTGTCGCTGAGGTCTTGTGTCTGTCAATGTTGTAGTAGGATGCGTTACCACTCCTACTGTCAAAGGAATAGTTACTGGAAGTTCAGTGTCTCCAGTTGTTACTCTCAGTGGAGAAGGTTCTCCAAAGTCCATTGTTTTGGGTCCAGACTCTAAAGGGTACAAAAGAGAAATGTCTCTTGTTGTGTCACCCGTTGAAGTCCTTAATTTGACCACTCTTGTTACCCCGTCTGCCCCTGGTCTGAGTTCTAAAACTCTAGCCAGAGGCCAGTATTGTCTTGGAGTACTGTCATGTATGAGAACAAGGTCCCCTACCTTAATTGTGTCAGACCAATCCTTCTTAGTCATTTGTTTATGTCTCTCCCTTAGACCCATCAAGTACTCAGTTTTCCACTGTTTAATAAAATGAGCTTTAACTCCAGTTAAGTGTTGTAACTTAGTCTGGAGTTCATCGTGTCGTTGAGTCCAGTTTGGGTCTTCTGAAGAGTCTATATTGTAGTCCGGCAGGAGACTAACTTGTTCTCCCCGAATCAAATGATTTGGAGTTAATGGTTCCGGGTCATTAATGTTGTCACTCACATAAGTGAGTGGTCTATTGTTGATGATGTTCTCAATCTCAGCCAGGAGAGTGAGCAACTCAAATAAGTGTATCTGTTTTTTACCAATTGCTTTCTTCAAGCAATTCTTTACTGTTTGTATATTCCTCTCCCAGATAGAACCATACCAAGGAGAGGCAACTGGAATATACTTCCACTTTATGTTTGAATTTTGTATATATAATTGTGTGAGTTCGTTGCTTAACAAGTCGTTGATGACTTGTTCACCAGCCTTGAAATATGTAGCATTGTCAGTCCAAACTGTCTTGGGTACTGAATGTCGTGCACAGAATCTCTTAAAGACAGCAACAAAAGATTCTGCTGTAAGGTCGTCCACAACATCCAGATAAACAGCTCGTGAGGCAGCACATGTAAACAGTACAATGTACATTTTTTTTTCAGTGTCAACCACCCCTACAGTCAATGCTCCTGTATAGTCAATGCCTACAGTCTCAAAGGGTCTGTTGAAAGTAACTCTCTCCTCTGGCAAAGCAGGAGGATTTGGTTTCCTATAGGGCCTAGCATGAATACGCCTACATGTGACACACTCACTCAGGACTGTTTTAACAGTGATCCTTCCCTTGGGTATCCAATAAGTTTTTCTTAATGTAGTTAGTGTCTGTGGTACCCCCATATGATATACATCATTGTGTGTTTTTCTGATGATTAATGTTGTCAAATAGCTAAATCTAGGTAAAAGGATTGGATGTTTGCTTTTGTATGACAGTTTTGATTTGTCTAATCTCCCTTTACACCTTAGAAGGCCTTCCTCATCTCTGAACAAGTTTAGATCCACAACTACTGATGTTACAGGTTCTTTTGTTTGTTTCCCATTAGTCAAGAATTCTAACTCTTTATTGTATTCCTTTTGTTGTGCATGCCCTATCCACAGGGCCGGATTTACTTGCTTGTGGGCCCTAGGCCAAACCTTATCAGTGCCCCCCCCAAAAAAAAATATTATATATATACATATATCGTAATATTGTAATGTAAAAAAAAAATAATTACAACATAATGTAACACATCAATAATTTTATTCAAATTAGTTTTATATCATGTACAACTTATTCTTACACAAAGGAATAATGGAAAAAAATACAGTCAAATTGAAGCATAATAAATTTTGCAATAAGAATTACAACATAATGTAATACATTACACATTAATAATTTTTAATCAAATTAGTTCCATATCAAGTACATCAAAGTAAATCAAGTTCCATATCATGTACATCTTACACATAGGAATAATGGAAAAATACAATGAAACTGAAGCATAATAAATTTTGCAAGCACAACTATGTGAAGTTCAAAATGACTTTTTCCTGCTTTTTTCTATGGCAAATTTGTCAATGATACTGTTTGTGTCAAGGGATTGTAGGAGGTCCCCAGTGGGCCCCCAGTTACTGGTGGGCCCTAGGCCAATGGCCTATGTTGCCTATTGGAAAATCCGGCCCTGCCTATCCAGTACTTGGTTGCAACTTCTGTATAATTATGATTGTTTTTATTTAGCTGTTTGTTTATTGTAGTTAAACAGTTGTGAGCAAACCTCAAACAGTAGGCTGTGACCCTGACAAGTTTGCTGAAATCAGAATAATGTTCATAATTAGTGATTGGTTCAACCTTTTCATTTGAAAAGATTAAATTTAATGTCAAGTTAACTTGTTCCATAGGCCATTGGTCTGTATTACAGAGCCACTTAGGTCCCATAAACCAAGTTTTGTTTGACTTCAACAACTTGTAGGATAAACCTCTGGTCAGAAAGTCTGCTGGATTTTGTTTAGTTGGAACATAGTGAAAGTTTACTTGTAGGCTTTCATTAGCTTCAGCTATTTCTTTTAGCCTATTTCTTACAAAGATATTCTTACTATTAATGCTATCATTCCGTATCCAGGCAAGACAAATCTGACTGTCAAGCCAGATGTGGATATCAGTTATGTTCACATCATGGTAAGCATCCTTAAGCAATGAAATGGTTTTAATGGCTAATGCAGCAGCCAATAGTTCCAATTGAGGTATGGTTCGGGTAGGTTTGAGAGGTGCAACTTTCCCTTTTGCATAAATTAGATGACTTTCTGTAGGACTTACAAGATACGCACAGCACCCATAACTTGTGTGCTTGCATCATCAAACACATGAAGTCTCTGGGGCTTATCCCTAAACCCACAGCACCTTTGAATTTTAATGTTCTGCACTTTTGTTAAATCAGCAGCTAACTTCTTCCAAGATTTTTGATCTTCATTTGTTATTGGATCATCCCACCCAACATTTGTCCTCCAAACTTCTTGGAGGAGAATCTTTGATTTTATTGTTGAAGGCAGGAATAGACCCATGGGGTCAAAAATTTTTGAAGCCTCTGATAATATTTGTCTTTTAGTGTTTGCTTCCTCATCAAGTTTAAAACCTTTAGTACAGATTGAATCATGACTGTTAGAAGTTGCATCCAAATACCAGTTCATACCTAAAGTTTTAACTTTGTCTGATGGCTCAGTAAGACCATTATACTCCTTTAAAATCTTTTTGTTTAAATCCTCATCATTTGAAATCCACTCTCTAAGTTCAAAGTTACCTTGTTGCATAATGTTTTGAGAGTGTTCATAGACTTCAGATAATTCAGATTTTGTTGTTGTTGAGCCTATTAGATTGTCTACGTAAAAATGTTCCTTAAGGAAATTCAATGTTAAAGAGTTATTAAACTGGTTCAAATGATGTCTAATTGTCAATGCTAATAGGCTAGGTGAGCAATTGGCTCCAAACAACACAACATTAAATCTATAGGTTATGAACCCTTTATTCAAATCAAATGGATCCTTGAACCATAAGAACCTAAGTTGGTTCTTATCATATTCATTTTTAAGATTTATTCTCAAAAATGCCTTTGAAATGTCACTTTGTACGGCATATTTATCTAACCTGAACCTCAGTAAGATCTTCACAAGGTCAGAAATGAGATTAGGACCCTCAATCAGGCAATCATTCAAACTGTGTTTATCACTGTCTTTGAGGCTACAGTTATATACTACTCTGAGTTTTGTTGTTGGGGCATCTTGTCGATAAACCCCCCTGTGGGTTAAATAATGACAACCATCTTTTTTAAAAGGGTTATTTGTTACTTCTTCAATGAAGCCTTTCTGTAGCTGTTCTTTGAAGACATCACTGTACATTTTAATTTTATTATCTTGTTTGAGTTTTTTCATTACTTTATATAAATGTCCTTTAGCTACTTTGAGATTATCTCTTAAAGTTGGACAATTTATTTTCCAAGGTAACTCAACAAAATAACTATTGTCTTTGCACTGAATGGTGTCTTCAAATCTTTCTACCATTAACTGATCTTCTGAAGTTTGATTTGTGTCATGTATACCCACAGATTCTAGCAACCATAAAGTTTGAATTGCCTCATCCAGAGTTTCATTCCTTATGAATACGATTAATATAATCTGCCCCCATTAACATTTCAATGTTAGCTACTGTGTTGTTTGTAATATGTCTATCAGCTATTTTATACTGTTTTCCCAAATGATTTATGGTTTGTTCTAGTTTGGGTATAACCATTTTGTTTTGTCCTACTTTTGAAATAATGACTGCTTCAATTTTTTCTAATTTATTTTCTAAATGTAGTTCCAGGTCAATTGTCTTATAGCTATTTTTGTTAGAGTTATCCTTAACAAAGGATGTGATATTGAGTTCTTGTTCATTCAGGTTTGGTGTCAAACCCAATTTATTAACTACATTTTGCGAAACAAATGTTTGTTGAGAACAACAGTCTATAAGACATCTCACTGGAGTGGTGCTACCCTCACCATTCACTAAGTCCAAAGTAATAGTTGGTAAAAGAATCTCAGTGTTTCTTGTTACGTTGTTTGAACAAACAGAATGTCCCATGAAAGTGGCATTTTCTTGATTACCTTTGTTTGTTGGAGGTATCTTTTGAGTTTGAGTACTATTGTTTGGACACTTTGGTGAATCACATATTGATGAGACATGTCGTAAACTTTTACAAAACTTACAATTGAATCTTAACCTAGATTTACAGTCTTTCTTATAATGTCCCTGGCCAGTACACTTTTTACATAGGTTCAACTGTTCACATCTTTTAGCTCTTGAGTTAAAGTCTGAATATTTGTCACACCCAGTACTACTGTGTTCATCACTTGCACAAAATTTGCAATGTAGTGTGTAAGTTGAGGCAGCAGTTACATTAAAGTTCTGTAATGTAGGTGTTCGTGTATTACAGTTGGTCACATTTGATTCTACAGTATCAAGTTTTGTCTGTTTGGCTGTAGCTAGTTGGTCTCTGGAGACAGTCTTTGGTTTATCCATAGTCTGGGTCTTATTTTGTGTTGCAATATTTCTCAGTTTGTAATTAGTTAGGAGAGTTGGAAAGTGTTTTCTGATATTTTCAAGAGTAGGATAATTTTCTCCCGTCTTTAGAACTAAAACATCTTTAACCCTCAAAGGAAGGCACCTAAGAATTATGCCTTGTATAATCCAAGATGAAGCTTTAACATCTATCTCATTGCTAACCAGTTGTCCTATAATAGCTTCTAATTTTGAATAAAATTTTTCCATATCACTATGGTTATCTTTTATGGGTGCAAAATCAATAATTTGTTGAGATAATTCAAATACAATCTCATCTTTATTAATGTAATTACGTTTTAAGAGATCAATAGCTACTTCATATGAATTCCCTACGGCTGGTAAATAGGCTATCAGGTTATAGGCTGGGCCTTTAAGGAAACTAGTTAAGTAGCTAAACTTATCAACAGTTGAAATATAAGGTTTATTACCTATTAAACTCTCAAATTTTTCAATGAAAGATGGGAATTGTACCGTGTCCCCTTCAAATGTTGGTACTAGCAAAGTGGGTAACGTAGCCCTAAATTCTTGTGACTCAGGATTTGGTATGCCACTTAAATTTGGTTGAAAGTTAGCTCTACTTTGATTAAAATCAGAAGTAGGTTTATTTGGTGTTAAGTCAGTCAAACGAGACTGTAGTCTCCTTATTTGCTGTTTGTTATTTTATTTATTTGTTGGGTTCAAAATCCCAGCTGAGCCGTGAACGGCCAAATTCTAAAGGGCCAGGTCTACCTACAGCCCAAGTTAAGCTAAAATTAAAACTTACGGATTTGAGATCCTATTAGGTCCTACCTCAGGGTTGCTGACTCGATGCGGGCATACCTTAGATCTTAGTTAAATGAATTTAATATAAAAACAAAAGGGGTACTATTTATGGTCTTCTTTCTCAACCTTGCAACAACAACGCAACCTGGACTATTGCACGATGCAACAATCTTGTATCTAAACAACCAAACTGAATTGCAAGAGAGCTCTCTATCAGACCACACCCTGTACGTACGACATCCCACAAACGAGTAGAAAGGACGCGCAGCGCCCCAAAATGATGCCACCAGAGTCCCAAACACTGATGCCACAAGAGCCCAAAAATGCTAGCTCTAAATTAAGTGAATTTTTCACTAACCTTACAATTATGAGATGGATATAGTACCGGGTGCGGCAAAAATAACGCCCTTTTTAGTTTATTCTCTTTTATTGAAGGGAATAAATCAATTACAGCATTTTAAGAGAAATAATAAGGTTTTTAAGAAAAATACAGCATTTTAAGAGAAATAATAAGGTTTTTAAGAAAAATACAGCATTTTAAGAAAAATAATAAGTACTTTCTCAGTAAAAACTAAAAAATAACTGGAATTTAATTAATGGTGCTACTGTAGTATGCGGTCTACCTACGATTCGGCGGTCTACCTTTTAATTAGAGCTTCTTATCTTGTTTACTAATTGTTTGTTTACATTCCATTGTCAATCGCCCTTGACGATTGGTTAGGTTTAGTCATGATATTTTCGTTAGTTTTAACGAAAATATCATGATTAAACCTAACCAATCGTAGGTAGACCTCATACTACACTGACTACAGTAGCACCTAATTAATTTTGTGGTTGGCTCAATACACCTTAAAAAAATGTACTCTACATACATAGTATTTACTAACCTAATGATCATGTTCAAAATGCTCCCCTTGGTGTTCAGTACAACACTGAACCCTACCAGCAACACTTCTACAAACCTTTTGACACATTTCTACGTTAATTGTAATAAATTTTTCACGAATTGTTTGTCTTAATTCAGGAAGTGTTTTCGGTCTGACCTTGTAAACAAGATCTTTCAGTACACCCCACAAGAAAAAGTCAGGTGGTGTTAGGTCTGGCGATCGTGCTGGCCACTCAATTGCTTCACGTCGTCCTATCCACCTCCCTTCGAAATTTAAATTTAACCATTCCCTAACGAGTAACCCATAGTGGGGTGGCGCACCATCCTGTTGAAAGTAAATTCCATTCTGATTTCTAACTCTCGGCCAGAATTCAGTTTGCAGCATTTGTAAATAATTATCTTGATTAACAGTACTATCAAAAAATATCGGGCCTATTATTCCCATGGAAGAGATGGCTGCCCAAACTGTCACTCCTGGTAGGTTAACGTCTTTTTCCAAGATAACATGTGGGTTAACATCGCTCCAGTACACACAATTATGGCGATTGATATGCCCGTTCAATATGAATGTTGCCTCATCTGACCACCATATCTTATCAAGAAAGGTCTCATCTTCATTGACTTTATTCAGGAAATTTTCGCAAAACTCTAATCGTCTATCTGCATCTCCATCATGCAAGCTCTGTAACATGCGAGGGATGTAAGGCTTCATCTTGTTCTTCTTTAAGAGTCTACGGACACTTCTGTCACTGATACCCAACTCTGTAGAAAGACGTCTACTGGATTTTTGAAGAGTGTACAACAATGATTCTCTTAATTCATCGGACTTTTCTAAGGTTGTTGCTGAAACTGGCCTCCCTGATCTTGTGGCATCACTTACGCTTCCGGTTCTTTCAAATTTCCTAATTAGACTTGTGATATTGCGGCTCTGCACTTGTCTAATGTTAAATTCTTCTGATAACAAACGAGCGGTTTTAGCTCTATTGTTATTGTTTTGGTAATAATGTTTAACTGCTTTCACTCTTTGTTCTCTCGTCAATCGCAAGCCCATATTTATTCAGAATTTCTGTAAAAATAAAAGAAACAAAATGATACAATATAAAACTAAAAAATTACACTGTATAAAACTATAAAGATACAATTATTAAAAGGGCGTTACTTTTGCCGCACCCTGTATATATACACCTTAACTTAATATATACAAGCAATGCTGCATCAATCAGCTTAGTCATCATATCGCCTTGGGACAACAATGGTTCTTCCTCTTCTAGATTTTCTAACACTCCCCACCGAAGAGGCATTGTTGTCGTTACCTTCTGCAAGGTTAGCCAAGCCTTCTCCATGAGGCTGTAACTCAAATGTTTCATCTTGACTATCTGTGTTTTTGCTGATTTCTAAAGCATAGAGTTTTTGTATAGGTCTCTTTAACTTTCCTCCTGAAGACTTTACCAGTGCAGACCTAACTAAATTGTCTTTGCCAACAAACAACTCTTCAATTATGCCAAGCTTCCAGCATTGCCTTGGTCTTTCATCCCCAATCATTACCACTTCTCCCACCTTGATACAATTTGCATTGGAGCCCTTTACATTGCCTGATGGGTAATAATTGAGTTCTGGCAAGTATTCCACCTGCCACCTCTTCCATAACTGATCTTGTAGCTCTTCAAGGTACCTGAACCGTTTGGTTAACTCTCCTTGAGTGCTCTGGATAGGCTGCAAGTCTTCTGGCACACTGGGGCTTGATGTTAATCGTTTACCACAAAGAAAATGATTTGGTGTCAATGGCTCTGCATCCTGCATACTGTTGTAAACAAAAGTGATAGGCCTACTGTTCACCATTGCTTCTACTTCACATAAAACAGTGCAGAATTCTTCTTTGCTCAAATGAGCATTAGCTGAAAGTTTATTTAATGGACACTTTACACTTCTCACTAGCCTTTCCCAAAATCCTCCCCACCATGGGGCTCTCTCAACAATAAACTCCCACTGTACCCCTTGGTGTGAAAAGTAGGATTGGAATCCTTTCTCTTTTAGCAAGGACCAAATTTCTTGGAGTTCCTTTGCAGCCTTTTTGAAGGTTTTTGCATTATCCGATATGATTTTATTTGGGAAACCCCTTCTGTTCACAAACCTTTTAAAGGCCAAAAGAAATACATCACTACTTAAGTTGCTTACCAACTCCAAATGGATTGCTCTGGTGGTAGCACAGGTGAAAAGACATATATAACCTTTGTTAGACTCCCCTCGCTCATACACATAGACTGGCCCTGCAAAGTCTACTCCCACTACATCAAATGGGGCAGTATAGACACACCGTTCTCTTGGAAGTGGAGCCACCTTTTCATAATAAGGCTTTGCACTCCAACGCTTGCAAACCACACATTTATGCAAGACCTTTTTTACTACTTGTCTAATTTTGGGAATCCAAAATTGTTGTCTAATCTCTATTATCACTTCTCTAACTCCAGCATGTAACAGCTTATGATGAGTATCCAGGATCAAAAGGTCCACAAAGTGCCCCCCAGAAGGTAGCAAAATTGGATGTCTTTTCTCCTCTGGAAGCCCAGAAAACTGTAGTCTACCTCCTACTCTCAATAAATCCTGATCCAAAAACACATCCAAACCCTTGAGAGCAGAATGTGTTGGTAGAACCTGTAATGGATGGCTGGTGAGCAATTCCCTCTCTTCACCAAATTTTTCCTTCTGCACATATACCACCCAGTATTTCCTGGCTTGCTGAATCTCATTACTGTTCAGAATTCCTTCCCTTCTTGTGTCTCCCTTAATATTGTTGGTAAATCTATATACCCATGCTGTCACTCTTAACAATCTTTTCAGACTGCTAATGTCCTCAAGCCTCAATATGGGGTCCTGCTGCATAACTTGACAACTGTTCACAGCGCATTTTCTCACCTCACTCACCCATGCTTCTTCAGCCTAGCATTCTCCTACAATAGGCTGATTAGAAGGCCAGTTTTCACTTCCAAGTTTTAGCTACTCTGGCCCATTCCACCACAAACTTGACTGTGCAAGATCTTTCACTGAAATTCCTCGTGTTGGTAAATCAGCGGGGTTTTGGGTGCCTGGACAATGCTTCCATTGCTTGGGATCTGTGTGCGCTTGAATTTCCTCCACCCTATTGGCAACAAATGGTTTCCATTTCCTTGCCTGACTTCTTAATCAGTGCCAAACTATAGTGGAGTCTGTCCAATAATACAGTAGCTTGGAATTTCATAGAGGGCCAAAGACTTTCGCACTGTAACTGCAAGCCGACTAGCAATAACTGCACCCATCAATTCCAACCTTGGAACAGAAAGCCTTTTCAAAGGTGCTACTCTGCTCTTTGCAGCAACCAACTTGCAACTTACTTCCTCTTGCAATGCGCCTCTTATATAAATACAAGTTGCATAGGCTTCCTCACTTGCATCACAAAAGATGTGCAGCTCCAAATTGCCTGGACTATTGTTCAACCCCAAAGTAGCATCTTGGGATTTCAATGTCTCCAAGATGTGCCAATTCTTTGAACCAATATTTCCACCTTACCACCATATGATCAGGTAACTCTTGGTCCCAACCAAGTCCAATTTCCCAGAGGCTCTGAAACCAAATTTTTTACTTTATCACAAATGGAGCCAGGAATCCAAGAGGATCAAAGACCTTTGAAGCCAAACTAAGAGCTGTACGTTTTGTCCACCTTGTCTCATTCTCAGCCAGCTCTACTAAAGATTTCCCATTGAAGGTAAACAAATCATCTCCTTGCTGCCAAACAATGCCTAGCACCTTTGCATCTATTGCCCACAACTCCTTAATACCAGAATCCTCAATACTTTCTGCTGCATCAGGTACTACACAGGACTGACTCATAAACTCTTGTAATTGCGAATGATTGGTCTGCCATTTTCTAAGCTCCATGCCAGCCTCCCTCATTATAGCTCTAGCCTCCATGAATATCTGTTTAGCCATTTCTGTATTATCCACGGAACACAGCAAATCATCAACATAAAAATTTTTCATTATGTGTTCAATAGTGTTAGGATAGACTTCAGAATATTTCTTAAAATGGTACTGCATAGTAGCTGCCAACAGAAATGGACTAGAGCTGAGGCCAAACAACACTGACTTCATTCTATATGCTTGAACCTTAGGTTCATTTTCCAACAAGTCTTTCGTATCCACCCACAGATACCTTACTGCATCTCTGTCCTCTGGTTTTAACTTTATCCGCAAAAAGGCTTGCTTCACATCTGCAGTCAATGCTACTCTACCAAACCTGAATCTCAGTAACAAGGAAAATAAATCTGCATTTAAATTTGGCCCAGCATCCAAACAGTCATTCAAGGACACACCACCTTTGTCCTTGGCTGAGCCATCAAAAACTACCCTCAGTTTGGTGGTAGTTTTGTCTCGCCGTACCACTGCATGGTGTGGCAGATAATGTGCCTCCTGGCTCACCACCTCACCTTGCACCCTTTCAGCATAGCCCTCCCTTACATAACTTAGGATGGCCTCATTGTATTCAATTAACAACTCCTCATTTTTTCTTAGCCTGTACAATGAAGTCTCCAACCTCCGATTAGCTAGCTGAAGGTTTGAACCGGGTTTGCAAGAATCCTTCCATGGTAGGCCAACTTCATAGCAACCATCTCTAAACCCAATCCCTTTTTCAAATTGCTCTAAAACATCATTGTTCACTGTACTTGCCTGTTTGTCCTTTATGCCAATAGATTCAAGTTCCCAAAACGCTTTCAAATGCCTTTCCAAACCATGGCTGTTCTCCTCAATCTTAACAAAAAGAGCCTTAACTTCCATTTCATTGCAATAACTACCATGTAGCATCCAGCCTAGCTTACTTTCAATAGCTACCGGGCCTCGAGATGTGCGGACAATATTACCAGTGATGAAGTCCCAATAATAGTCAGCTCCAATCAAAAGACTAATATCTTCTGTTCCTTCAAACTTATTATTGCCCAAATTAATTCCTTTAACTTGCAATTCCTGGACACATGCCATATCTAAACAAGTAGTGACTGGAGCACAAAGTTCCTCAATCTCTACAGCTTGGACCTTGATAGTGGGACTTTGCGGTAACAACCCTTTAACCAGAACTTCTACCTTCTTAAATTTGGTTCGGTTTTGAACGGAAACCCCAAACCCAGAAATTCTTAAATTTTCCCTCTTAAGTTCTTTAAACTTCAATTTTCTAGAAATTCTGGTCTTAATAAAACTACACTGGCTACCACTATCAAACAACACTCTTACAGTAGCTTCTCCCTTATTCCCAATTAATAAGGCTGCAGTTGTTTGCAATAATCCCCCTTTACTTTTACTCCCTTGCATAGCAGTGGCATGTGCCACTGATGTCTCTACTTCTGGGGTAGGCCTACTAGGAGTGTGTTCACACAATAATGGCTGATGCCTACCATGACATTTTTTGCACAAAATTTTAAACTTACAAAACCTTGCTCTGTGACCTTTCAAAAACATTTAAAACATGCTGTGGACTTAGTTACCCTGTCCTTTCTCTCCTCAAAGGGTAATGCCTCAGCCACCTCACATTTATATGACTTGTGGTTGCCTTCGCAAAATATGCATTCCTTGATTCCCTTTAATTTATTCTCAGAGGATTGTAGTGCCTTGCACCACAAGATTATTTTTTATTAGTGAAAATTGCCCCAAGTTGGCACAAGTGAAATATTTTAAGCCTAAATAAATAAATACAAGTTAAACATGTCCAGTGATCAAATTTAATTCTTAAGCATTCAGTGTATAGTAATTTAGTTAAAATTTAAAGTGCAAATGGTGTGACTAGACGTGAGTTTGCTTTTAAGGATTATTTTGGCTTGTTGGTAAAATTGTTAAGTAAAAACAAACTTGTGTGCAACGACAACACAAGGGACGCTGTTTCCACATTTTATGATCTAAAGGGACAGCGCCAGCAAGCAAAAATTCTGTGGTATGTTTTGTATTTATAATGTTTATATTTTTTACTATTGCATATCAGTATGCAATACCGCATACTGCAGACATTAACAAACCTTATATTGTTTGTGATTAGTAATGAAAGATTCATACTATAAATAGTACTGTAAGAGTCATACAATAAATTACCTCAGGCTAAGTTAGGTCTATTTAGGCAAAAGCCAAATTGTGAATTACTGTAGCCTAGCTGAGGCCTACCGTAGCCTTTGTTTTAAATAGTTAACCTCAGCTCCACTATATTGAAGAGGCATAGGCCTGCCCATTAATTTTCTTAGTATATTTTACTTTATAAGCCTATTATGTTTCATGCATTTTCTTAGCAGATAGCCTACTAGTCATTTGTGGCCTACATACTTCCTTAGTTTTCCTGTTCAACTTAACACAATCCCATAATGAGGTTTAACTGTAATTCACCATCCACAGGTTACTGGGCCTATATAGCATATGTATTTTAATTATTAATTTTTGCCATTTTTATTATTCTTTTTCTCTGAAATATCACTTACAGTATTCTTGTCTGTCTCTTTGCAGACAAGGTTGTCATTGTGGCTATTAGTTGTTTATTATTATTAGTGTTACATATTATTTATATATTAATATTATTTGTATATTATTATTATTTACATATTTATTATTAGTATCAGTATTAGTTGCAGACTGTTATATATTAGCTAAACGGTCCCATTATTTAATTTAGCATTTATATGTCAATCAAAGTTGTTACGGGTAAAAATCCCCTTTGCATTTATAAATAATTGTTGCATATAATTTATTAATTGTTGTCAATAAAATACAAAATTGATATTGATGATTTTATAATCAGTCCTTCCCTTCTTTTATTAAAATTAATTTTGCGCCGTAGTGCTGGATGCCAATCTAGTATTTGGGCGCTGGTGACCCTGGTAATTAATTAATTTACGTAAAGGTCTATAATAATAAATAGGACCCTTACAATTGGTGACCCCGGAGTGACCAAATACCGTAATTTATGCAAAAAAAATTCTAAATTTTTTTTTCAATTTTTGTCAATATATTCAGTCTGCATCTATAATTTTATTAAATTCACTAGTACTAAGCACTCATCTGTACTGGAAGTGTATTCTCTGTTGCAAAATATATTCCTTTTTTTGCCTTTTTATAAAATCAGCATTTTCTAGTTTTTTTTGTGCAAATTTACTTATATTCTGCAAACAGCCTATACGCAGACTATTTTTCTGCTAATATTGGGCTACATCATAAAAAAAAAATTTTTACGTAACTTTTTGTTATTGGCATTCATAACTCCAGTTGAGTCTCATACTCAACCAAGCTTACCTGAAGCCATTATTTGCATTCAACAATATTTATTGAAACGTCAATTTTTGGCACATTTTAATTTTTTTGGTACCTTATAACAATATAATAGCCACAATGACCCACAACAACAACAACCTAGGATCATCCAATGGTGGTACTCCAAATTCACCACCTATAACAGACCTTCTAACAATGTACCAGCCTATCATTCCACAATTCATCGCTGAAGAGCCTGGAATCTTTGTGAATCAACTGCGGGATTATTTCACGATAAAAGGAATTACGGACCCACGAACCAAGTTCCTCATCACAAAGAACCTCCTGCCTGCACTAGTATACAAAGTAGTGCAGGATGTGGCTCTATTGCCTCCGTCTGACCAAGCTTTTGAGAGCGTCCTCAGCGAGTTAGTCAGGAGACTCGGCCAATCAGAAGAAGAGCGACTCAATGCTCTACTCAAGGACCAAGTTCTTGGGGATCAAACACCAACAGCCTTCCTGAGGCATCTGCAAGACCTGGCTGGACAGACCAATGAAGATGATAAAAACTCACCCTTAATGCGACGCCGCTTCCTCAATGGTCTCCCCACTGCCCTACGACCAATGCTCCGTTGTATGCCAGATGATACAGACCTTCTCACTATGGCCAAAACAGCTGATAAGATGATGATTGAAATCCACCTTGGCCAAGTAGATAACCACACCCATCACCCCCAAATCTGTACCACGCAGGACGACACTCAGAGTCTGGCCGCACAATGTCTTAAAGTATCCAAAGAAATTCTACAAACAATGAAAGATGAATTTAAAGCTTTCCGAATAGAGCTAGCTAACAACAGGGAACGAGAGAGAAGTTCTTCAAGACGAGGACGACCCTCTGGTCCAAATAGAGCCTCCCAACTTGAAGCTGGACAACGCCTCATTCTACTACAACCACAGCCACCGCAAACAGGTCAGTTGGTTGCTCCTAATCCGAATCTATTAGCCTTACCTCATCCTCAATCCTCAATCCCCACTACTCAGCCTCATTCTCAACCTACTTCCTTATCCCAGTCCACTGCTCATACCCCTCCTTGCTGGTATCATGAAAAGTTTAAAGATCGTGCTACGCGCTGTGTCGTACCTTGCCCATGGACTCCTAACCCTCCTTTAAACTAACCAGGCTAGTGTCACAGGCATCTGACACTACAGCCTCTCAAGCCTCTCAACCTATCCTTACTTCAACTAACCCTACCACTACCTCATCTAATCCTACCTCAATTTTAACTAAGTATTACTCTACCACAAATAATGTTCAACCTATTACTACACACTCAACTAACTCATTTAACACTGTCAAACCAACACCTACGTATGCAAGTAAAGTTAAAGAATCGCAACCTACTTATTCAACCACAGCTAATTTAATACCCCCAACTAATTCTCCAAATACAACACAAACTCCTTCCCACAGCAATACTAACCTTCCTCCACAAAAAATTAATGATTCACAAACTACTGCACCACCTGGTCCAACGTTCACCTTGCATGATCCACTCTCAGGCTATGCATTCCTTATTGACACTGGAGCTCAATACAGTGTTATTCCTGCAACAGCCGCAGACCGTGCAAACGGACCTTCTCCTTTCATTTTACGTGCAGCTAATTCTTCATCTATTCGCACTTATGGACGTCGTTCTATTTCAGTTTCTCTTGGACTTAGACGTGTTTTCCGCTGGATATTTCTTGTCGCAGATGTATATACCCCAATGTTAGGCTCTGATTTCCTTTCTGCAAATGATTTATTAGTTGATGTTCGTAGAGCACAATTAATTGATAATGCCACACATCTTTCAGTAATTGGTTCTCCTACCGCACACCCCTCATCATTATTGGCAAGTTCTATGCCACAGTGCTCACCTGCTATAGAGCAGCTCCTAAATGAATTTTCTTCCCTTACTCAACCCTGTTCTAAGGATACCCCTATTAAACACTCTGTTGTCCACCGTATTGATACGGTAGGCTCACCTGTTTTCACCCGCCCACGTCGCTTAGCTCCAGATCGTCTTGCAATTGTGAGACGAGAGTTTGAACACATGCTCGAACGCGGTATTATACGGCCTTCAAGCAGCCCGTATGCCTCTGCTTTACACATGGTCCCAAAACCTACGCCTGGAGACTGGCGTCCATGTGGAGATTATCGTGCTTTGAATGACAACACGATTCCAGATCGCTATCCCCTTCCTCACTTACACGATTTTACTTCTGCTCTCCATGGCACCACAGTATTTTCACGCCTTGACTTGGTGCGAGCCTTTCATCAAATTCCTGTACACCCTGAACACATACATAAAACTGCTATAACAACCCCTTTTGGGTTATTTGAAATGACAAAAATGCCATACGGACTGCGTAATGCGGCCCAAACTTTTCAACGCTTCATTGATGAAGTGTTGAGAGGTCTCTCCTTCACTTTCACATATGTCGATGACATTCTCATCGCAAGTTCTTCTCCCTCAGAACATATTCAACATTTACGCTTAGTTTTTTCTCGGTTGGCAGAATATGGTGTATGCTGCTAAACCCTGAAAAATGTGTCTTTGCTGTAGATGAACTCACCTTCTTAGGACACAAGGTTACTTCGAAGGGCATCTCTCCTCTCGAAAATAAAGTATCTGTGATAAGGTCTTTCCCACAACCGCAAACCAAAAGCAACTTCGCCGCTTCTTAGGGATGGTAAACTTCTACCATCGCTTCATTCCTCAGTGTGCAAACATTCTTGCACCCATAACCTCTCTTCTTCGCCAATCAAAAAGGGGCAGATCCACTGCAGTTTTGTGGAACCCCGAAGCTACCAATGCTTTTTCACAAGCAAAAGAGGCTATAGCACAAGCTACATGCCTTGTTCACCCTCAACCAGACGCTCCTCTGAACTTAGCCACTGATGCCTCTGACGTTGCCGTGTCAGGAGTGCTCCAGCAGCTTGTTTCAGGCGTTTGGGAACCTCTCGCATTCTTTTCACGCAAGCTCTCACCTTCACAAATGAGGTACAGCACTTTCGGTCGAGAGTTGCTGGCGATATACCTCTCCATCCGTCATTTCAGGCATTCCTGGAAGGACGTGACTTCAGCATTTTTACGGATCATCGTCCGTTAATATTTGCTCTCCATTCTCAATCAGACTCTCATGCTCCTACTGAGAGAAGACACCTTGATTTTATTCTCAATTTACTTCAGACATTCGACACATTTCAGGTTCTTTGAATGTTGTGCCGGATGCTCTATCTCGCATCTCAGCAATTTCTGACCTGGACTCTCTCACATCAACCTTTCAGAGATGGCTAAGGCTCAGTCCACGGATACAGACCTCCAAGCTCTTATTAATTCACCCACTTCGTTGCAAGTCCGCTCTTTACCAGTTGAACCCAAGTCAGACTTACAAATTTTGTGTGACGTCTCGACTGAGCATATTCGACCGTTGGTCCCACAAGGGCTGCGAAGAGCTGTTTTTGCTAAACTCCATTCCCTTCTCACCCGGGAATTAAGGCCACCCAAAAATTAATTGCAGCTAGGTTTGTATGGCCAAGTATGAACAAAGATATCCGCAATTGGACTCGATCTTGCCTTCAATGTCAGCGTGCCAAAGTTCACCGACACACAAAGTCAGAATTGGTACCTTTCCTTTGCCGAAGGCTCGTTTTGAGGCCATACATCTAGACATAGTCGGCCCCCTCTATTCTTCTCGAGGTTATACCTATCTTCTCACTGTCATTGATAGGTTCACAAGATGGCCAGAAGCTGTTCCTTTGACTTCTTGTACTGCTTCTGCAGTAGCTCATGCCTTTGTTTCATGTTGGGTTTCCCGTTTTGGAATACCTGCAACCATTTGCACAGACAGAGGTGCAGTTTGAATCGGCCTTATGGAAGGAACTCATGCTCCTTCTTGGGACTGAGCGCATCAGAACAACAAGCTATCACCCGCAATCCAATGGGGTGGTAGAACGCTTCCATCGTCAACTTAAAAGTTCCTTGCGAGCCACTGATCCATCTACTACATGGGTGGACAGGCTACCCCTAATCCTACTCGGAATTCGTACTGCTCTGAAGACTGATCTTGCATGCTCTGCAGCAGAATTAGTTTACGGTACCACACTCCGGTTACCCGGAGAATTTTTCACACCTACACCCATTAACCCCACATGTGATCCTGCTTCGTATGTCAAGACATTACGCTCTGTTATGAAGCAAATTCGTCCCACAGCACCTAGAACTTCCACTTCACAAACTACCTTCGTTTCCCCTGATTTACAAACTTGCACACATGTTTTCTTGAGACATGATGCTCACCGCTACCCTCTTCACTGTCCCTATGATGGTCCCTTCCTTGTGCTAGACCGTAGACCCAAAACTTTCATCATTGACAAGGTGGGCAAGCGTGAAACCGTTTCTGTGGACCGCTTGAAACCAGCATACCTTGATTTTTCTCCAACAAAAGATCCTATCCTTCCTCAATCTTCTGTACCTCCACCTCAAATACAGGTACAGCAACCTATCCCTCCTCAATCTTCTGTACCTCTACCTCAAATACAGGTACAGCAACCTATCCCTCCTCAATCTTCTGTACCTCCACCTCAAATACAGGTACAGCAACCTATCCCTCCATAATCTTCTGTACCTCCATCTCAAATACAGGTACAGCAACCTATCGCTCCTCAATCTTCTGTACCTTCATCTCATATACAGGTACAGCAATCTACCCTTCCTAAATCCTATGTACCACCACCTGATCCAAGGGTACAACAATCTATCATCCCTCTTCCAATTCTCCTTCATTATCGCAACCAACTGTCTTTGAACCAGCCAGTGGCCCCATTGCACAGGCACCAAGAATCCCCTTCCCCCAATGTCCCTACTGCACCTGTAGCACCATCCATGCCTTCAGAACCAGTGCTGCAGGATATTGCCGTCCAAAAGCAAACAATGACTCGTTCTGAAGGAGTTATTCGTAAGCCAGTGCACTTTGACATTTAAGTGTTTTTTTTTACCCCTGACAACCATGTTTTTGGGGGGCAGTACTTCTAGTGCCTTGCACCACAAGATTATTTTTTATTAGTGAAAATTGCCCCAAGTTGGCACAAGTGAAATATTTTAGCCTAAATAAATAAATACAAGTTAAACATGTCCAGTGATCAAATTTAATTCTTAAGCATTCAGTGTATAGTAATTTAGTTAAAATTTAAAGTGCAAATGGTGTGACTAGACGTGAGTTTGCTTTTAAGGATTATTTTGGCTTGTTGGTAAAATTGTTAAGTAAAAACAAACTTGTGTGCAACGACAACACAAGGGACGCTGTTTCCACATTTTATGATCTAAAGGGACAGCGCCAGCAAGCAAAAATTCTGTGGTATATTTTGTATTTATAATGTTTATATTTTTTACTATTGCATATCAGTATGCAATACCGCATACTGCAGACATTAACAAACCTTATATTGTTTGTGATTAGTAATGAAAGATTCATACTATAAATAGTACTGTAAGAGTCATACAATAAATTACCTTAGGCTAAGTTAGGTCTATTTAGGCAAAAGCCAAATTGTGAATTACTGTAGCCTAGCTGAGGCCTACCGTAGCCTTTGTTTTAAATAGTTAACCTCAGCTCCACTATATTGAAGAGGCATAGGCCTGCCCATTAATTTTCTTAGTATATTTTACTTTATAAGCCTATTATGTTTCATGTATTTTCTTAGCAGATGGCCTACTAGTCATTTGTGGCCTACATACTTCCTTAGTTTTCCTGTTCAACTTAACACAATCCCATAATGAGGTTTAACTGTAATTCACCATCCACAGGTTACTGGGCCTATAAGCATATGTATTTTAATTATTAATTTTTGCCATTTTTATTATTCTTTTTCTCTGAAATATCACTTACAGTATTCTTGTCTGTCTCTTTGCAGACAAGGTTGTCATTGTGGCTATTAGTTGTTTATTATTATTAGTGTTACATATTATTTATATATTAATATTATTTGTATATTATTATTATTTACATATTTATTATTAGTATCAGTATTAGTTGCAGACTGTTATATATTAGCTAAACGGTCCCATTATTTAATTTAGCATTTATATGTCAATCAAAGTTGTTACGGGTAAAAATCCCCTTTGCATTTATAAATAATTGTTGCATATAATTTATTAATTGTTGTCAATAAAATACAAAATTCATATTGATGATTTTATAATCAGTCCTTCCCTTCTTTTATTAAAATTAATTTTGCGCCGCAGTGCTGGATGCCAATCTAGTATTTGGGCGCTGGTGACCCTGGTAATTAATTAATTTACGTAAAGGTCTATAATAATAAATAGGACCCTTACAGGATGCATGTAGAGCTGACACTGTACCTGGGTTATTCCTTTTTGTGGAAACTTTGGTGCTGTGCCTGCCTTTGTCCCCTTGTTTACCATCCCACTGTGCAAACTCAATTCCCTCTCGTCTTGCTAATTCTGTGCCTAAAAGACTTAACATCTGCTGAAGGGGGATGTACACATGTTCTGTAGAGTGTCCCCTACTTAATTCAAGCAAAATTGAGCTTGGCAATTTAGACTCCAGTGTAGGAACCAACATTATACCATACCTTTCCATTCCTACACCCAAGTTATCCAGGGACCTAGTTCTAATTTCAAATTCATCATATATGCCGTAACTCCTTGACACTATTAGGATTATTAACAGGAGGTATAGCTAAAAGTGCACGGAGGTGGCTTTTAATTAAGATCTCTGGCTTACCAAACCGTTTCTTTAATATATCCCAAGCCACATTATAATTAGCCTCTGTTAATGCTAATCCTGCTATAGTCTTTGCTGCCTCCCCTTCCAAGAGGGACTGCAAATAATTAAACTTCTCCACGGCACTTAACACTTGACTAGAATGAACTGCTGATTGAAAACTGTCTGCCCATCCTTGCCATTCCTGAATACTCCCAGAAAATGGTTTGAGTACAAGCCTCGGTAATTGAACTACAGATCTGTTAACCTTAACTTCACAAACATCATTTGTTGAGTGTTGTGTTTCATTATTAGACCTGGTCTCTAACTGTACTGAGCTGCTAAACTCTTTTGCTCGGAGGCCTACTTTAATTATATCATCAATAATCTCTTCAAAGTAAATTATGTTATTTTCTATTTCATCTTCTTCTATAAGAGCCTCAATTTTAACATTTACCTCACTTAGAGCAACCTTTTTAGTTTCTAATATGGAAAGCTGCGCAGTCACTAAGCGTAAATCATCTTGCTCTATGGCAGAATCTATAGTGGCAATGACCTTTGTAATTAGACCTTTGTAGGCGCTTCTCCTTTTTATAAATTTGTTCAATTCAGATGCACTCATCTTCAATGCAAACAACAATTGGGCTCAATGCCAAATGAGCTGAATTGGCAGAAATACTTAACCAAACTGATCAAACGCAAATTTTACTTTCAAATAAACTGAATTGCTGGCTAATTTTCCACCCCAGGACCTTAATTCAATAATAACCCAAAATTAACCAAACCGGTAAAATGTAGGCCAAAAACAACGACAGACGACTGGCCAAGTTTCGCAATTGGGCAACCAAACTTTCTACCCTGGGACCTTCATTCAATAATAACCCAAAATTAACCAAACCGGTAAAATGTAGGCCAAAACAACGACAGACGACTGGCCAAGTTTCGCAATTGGGCGACCAAACTTTCTACCCTGGGACCTTAATTCAATAATAACCCAAATTTAACCAAACCGGTAAAATGTAGGCCAAAAACAACGACAGACGACTGGCCAAGTTTCGCAATTGGGCGACCAAACTTTCTACCCTGGGACCTTAACTCAATAATACTCAACCCGTCTAGGCCTAACTTGGGCTACAATTTGCACAATCAGAACTTTGCCGAAAAATAGTCACTGACTCAGTCTTGGGCTAGAATCCGGTTCTGAAGGACCATGTTATTTTATTTATTTGTTGGGTTCAAAATCCCAGCTGAGCCGTGAACGGCCAAATTCTAAAGGGCCAGGTCTACCTACAGCCCAATTTAAGCTAAAATTAAAACTTACGGATTTGAGATCCTATTAGGTCCTACCTCAGGGTTGCTGACTCGATGCGGGCCTACCTTAGATCTTAGTTACATGAATTTAATATAAAAACAAAAGGGGTACTATTTATGGTCTTCTTTCTCAACCTTGCAACAACAACGCAACCTGGACTATTGCACGATGCAACAATCTTGTATCTAAACAACCAAACTGAATTGCAAGAGAGCTCTCTATCAGACCACACCCTGTACGTACGACATCCACAAACGAGTAGAAAGGACGCGCAGCGCCCCAAAATGATGCCACCAGAGTCCCAAACACTGATGCCACAAGAGCCCAAAAATGCTAGCTCTAAATTAAGTGAATTTTTCACTAACCTTACAATTATGAGATGGATATATATACACCTTAACTTAATATATACAAGCAATGCTGCATCAATCAGCTTAGTCATCATATCGCCTTGGGACAACAATGGTTCTTCCTCTTCTAGATTTTCTAACACTGTTCAATTGAGATTACCTGAACATCATTATCAGCGTAAAGGTCTATCAGTTGTTCTTCAGCCATTTCGGATTCAACTAACTCTGAAATACTCTCATCAATGGCTATTATTTCCTTCTTTTTCTTTTCCAATTTAAGAATTACACACTCTAAATCTTCCTTACCTGGTTGTGTAATATTGTTAAAAGTGTTCACGGCCTTTGTAACAGCACCCAACTTTCCCCCCCTTTTCTTTTTTAACTTTTTCAATTCCTCACTGTCCATTAGGGCGGCTCGTTTTTACACTTTTTTCGATATTTGATTGGGGGTAGTGCGGAAAAGTTGCGATTTGGAGAGAAAATAAAGTGTAAAATTTTTTTGATCTACGTCAATACCTTCCGGTGGCGGCGAGTCCTTAAAAATCGAAAAATAGGCCTAACCTAACGGGGTAGATTGGAAAATGGTTTTAAAGACTTACAAAATAAACAATAAAAATTTCAGCACAATCTGTTAATAACTTCCGGTGGCGTCTTAGCCGTTAAAATATCCAAAATATTGATTTAAAGCAAGTTTTAACAAGATGTTATACAAATGTTAATTCCGGTATATTTCTGTGCAAACAACCCTGAGAACACTATTATAGGCTTGAATAAATTAATAGCAGTCATTGAACAATGACATTATATAAAAATTATATAAAATTATATAAAAATTTTATGTGTTTTTAGGCCTATTTTTCGATTTTTAAGGACTCGCCGCCACCGGAAAGTATTGACGTAGATCAAAAAAATTTTACACACTTTATTTTCTCTCCAAATCGCAACTTTTCCGCACTACCCCCAATCAAATATCGAAAAAAGTGTAAAAACGAGCCGCCCTACCGTCCATGTTTAAGTCAAAATTGTTTAACTGGGGATCGTAATGAAATAGAGGACAAGAAGGAATTACCAGAGAAGAGAGATCACAGACAAAACAGTCAAGTTTTAAATTTGTTTTAATCCCCCCCAAGTACTTATGTGTCACTCAGGTCTAAGCTTATAAGAGAATGAGACTCCTTAAATGTAAATGTTTCCTAGTTAGGCCCTAGGTTGTAGACCTAATTAGGCAAGTTTGTTACTTTAGGCTTGATTAGGTTAGGCTTAGGCTAGACCATTTAGCCTAATTCTGCAATTTTTGTTAAGTAAGGTTAAGGTTTGTAAATTCCCCACACACGGACCACCAATGTGAAAAATGCTCTGTATGAATTGGTCCACAGTAGACCCACCCCTTATATCTCCAGTCTAACTATAGAGTAGATTAAGTCTAGCCTTGTAGGGGTCAGCCTAGAGATTCCGGAAATGGTCCAGAGCGGGCAGATAAATTGAGGTCCACAGTAGGATTCCTCACCAAATTAGGTTAGGGCAATCTACCTTCACCTTTGTTAAGCTATGAGTTGATGCTAGGTCTTAGGCCACAATGTAGGCCTAATTTGTCTGACCGAGCTTAATTTAATGCGTTTACTTCTAACTGGGTTAAAAACACAATTAGTTACTTACTGCTAGTTATTAGAGTCTCTTTTCCCCTTCTTCGTTTAATTGTTGAGAGCGTACTTGCTAGTGGGAATCTTTTTTTTACGTTGTTTTCCTCTCCCTTCTCTCGTTCCGTCTTGTCGCCCCGTTCCTCGTTTTCGTTCTCCCTTGTTCCTTTTTCGCGGGGCTTTTTCCACCAGCGTCGTCTTGGTTTTTTCTTCCGTTGGTTGATCGGAATGTATATCTATTACCGAGCACGCTCTTGTCACACAGTATATAAATACTAGTGTGGAGAATAACTCTGGTGAGCAACCAATTAGTTTCATCCACCCAGTTATTGACATAAAAGGAATTTAATAATTGTTAGATTAATTACCTACCTACTCAGTGAACCATTTTCGTTACCTCCCAACTACCCACACATCAGTTTTCCATAGTCTATGTGTATGAGCAAGGGGAGTCTAACAAAGGTTATATATGTCTTTTCACATGTGCTACCACCAGAGCAATCCATTTGGAGTTGGTAAGCAACTTAAGTAGTGATGTATTTCTTTTGGCCTTTAAAAGGTTTGTGAACAGAAGGGGTTTCCCAAATAAAATCATATCGGATAATGTAAAAACCTTCAAAAAGGCTGCAAAGGAACTCCAAGAAGTTTGGCCCTTGCTAAAAGAGGAAGGATTCCAATCCTACTTTTCACACTGTAATGAGTCTTTACTAATTATTGTTTTCTGTGTAACAAGTCTTTACTAATTATTGTTTTCTGTGTAACAAGTCTTTACTAATTATTGTTTTCTGTGTAACAAGTCTTTACTAATTATTGTTTTCTGTGTTTCAGATCTATGCTATGTTTATGTTGAATAAAGCCTCAAATTGGCCTTTACTTTATCTTTAGCCCGCTAACAAACGCGCACCACAATTTATTCAACATTTCAATCAGCCATTCAGTCGGCCTTTCAGATACAGCAAGCAAATATTCATCCAGTAATCTTACTATATCATGGAGAAGGTGATTCGCCCGGATAAATTTATTACTTCTCCGAATTCTCCCCAAGCTGGGAAACTATGGAATTATGGTCGCGCGGATTCAAATATTTCTTGAGTACTATCGCCGAACACAACCCCAATAAATTGGAGGTTCTATTCATACATATCGGCCCCGATGTCGCTGATATCATTCAAGACTGCTCTACTTATGAGAATGCCATGGCAGCCTTAGAGGCCACCTACGTCAAGAAGCCAAACGAGGTATGCGCTCGCCACCTGTTGTCCACCCGTCACCAAAAGCCCGAGGAAACCCTCGATGAGTACTTGCAAATTCTTCAACAACTAGCCAATGACTGCAGCTTCAAATCGGTTTCCGCCGACGAAAACAGGAGTTCATCTGTGAGAGACGCTTTCATCCGAGGAATTAGAGATAGCGCCATCCGCACCCGCTTACTCGAAAATGACACACTCTCATTGGAAAAGGCTATCGTCCAGGCTCGAACATTAGATCAGGCCCAGAAAAACTCAGAATCGTACCTCACTCATTACGGTGCTGTTGCAGCCACTGGCTCTCGCCACGAACTGTCGCCGACTACTGACTCAGCCCGGCCTGCCTGCGTCCAAGGAGACGATCTCCCAAACTCTTCAGCCGCTACGAATTTCGACAACAAAGCCGCTCTGTGCTTCTTCTGCGGGTCTCGATGCCACCCACGAAGCAGGTGTCCGGCAAAGGATTCTATCTGTGCGAAATGTGAAAAGACCGGCCACTGGGCCAAAGTCTGCCGCTCAAGTACTTCCTCGGCACGTCAAAAACAGGATAAAACCACAGCGTCTCATTCAGCCGCAGCATTAGCGACCATTAGTACCACTCTATCGTGTAGCTCCTCCATGCCTACCAACTCAACAGTCGATATCCTCGTCAACGGCCGTTCGTGTCTCGCCTTGTTGGATACTGGCAGCTCGAACAACTTCATTCGTGAGGATCTAGCCAAACACTTAGAGCTGCCCATTCTTCCGCACTCGGGTGTCGTATCAATGGCTTCGCCTAATCTATCCGCAGCCATCTCAGGTCGATGTACAGTGAAGGTTACGATGGGAGACCGCGACTACGAAAAGCTCGAACTATCCGTCTTGTCGGATCTGTGCGCTGACATAATACTCGGTACCCCATTCTTAATCAGACACAAGGAATTGAACATCAATTTCGGAGGTCCGGAGCCAGCACTCCATATATGCGGCCTTACTCGAACAAGAATTTCAGCCCCACCACTATTCGGCAACTTAACTGCCGATTATCGTCCCATCGCCACGAAGTCCAGACGATTTTGCTCTGAGGACAAAATTTTAATTGGGAAAGAAATCGAAAAGCTACTCAGGGATGAGATAATTGAACCCAGTAACTCACCCTGGCGTGCTCAAGTAGTCATCACATCTACCGAAACAAAAAAAAAACGCATGGTAATCGATTTCTCTCAAACCATCAACCGATTTACCATGCTAGATGCATATCCTCTTCCGCGAATCGATGATATAGCCAACAAAGTCTCACAACACAAATACTACAGCGTAATTGATCTGTCAAGCGCATACTACCAGTAGAAATCGATCCGTCTGAACGACCTTTCACAGCATTCGAGGCTGACGGAAATCTATACCAATTCAGAAGGATCCCTATGGGAGTAACTAACGGAGCCGCGGCCTTCCAGCGCGTCATGAACGAATTCATATCCTCGAACACTTATCATCAACATACGCCTACCTCGACGATCTCACCATCTGCGGAAACTTGGGAAGAGCACGATGAGAACCTTCGACATTTCTGGGAAGCCGCTAAACGAGTAAATCTGAGTCTAAACAAGGAAATGCAAGCTTTCGATGACATCAGTGCACCTGCTCGGATATTCTATCTCTCATGGCGTATTGCGGCCCGATCCCGAACGCCTCCGGCCACTACAAGAACTTCAACTCCTCGCAACAAGTCGTCTCTACAACGCGTAATCGGACTATTCGCATACTATGCTAAATGGATTCAGAACTATTCCCTCAAGATCAAACCTCTGCTCAACGTTTCATCATTCCCATTAACTCGCGAGGAAGTATCAACGATCCAAACACTCAAAGATGATATCTCGAAAGCTGTCGTCGGTTCAATCGATGAAGAACTGCCGTTCACTGTGGAGACGGACGCTTCCTCTTCAGCAATCGGAGCCACCCTCACCCAGAACGGCCGCCCGGTGGCGTTCTTTTCTCGCGCTCTGAATAACACAGAACGTCGCCATCACATCGTTGAAACGGAGGCATACGCTGTAATCGAATCCATTCGCAAGTGGAAGCACTTCTTAGCTTATCGACACTTTACTGTCGTCACCGACCAGCGGAGCGTATCTTTCATGTTCGATGGAAAAGCTACTGGTCGTATTAAGAACGATAAGATTCTCCGTTGGCGTGTAGAACTAGCCGGCTACTCATTCACAATAAAATACAGACCGGGCCCCGAGAACCGAGCCGCAGACGCATTGTCGCGATCACTTTTGCGCTGCTACTCCAAGAATATCCCTCGCCCAGCTGCATGTTAATCTGATACACCCAGGAGTCCGCCGAATGACTCATTTTGTGAGAGCTAGGAACCTACCATTCTCAGTGGATAACATCAAACGAGTAACGTCGGAATGCCAAACATGCGCTAAATGTAAGCCACAGTACTATAAACCAGAAGTTAGTCACTTAATACGGGCCATGTCCCCGTTTGACCGACTTAACATCGACTTTAAAGGCCCGCTTCCGAGCGCAACTTCGCGACCTTACATCCTAACAGTAATCGACGAGTATTCACGCTTTCCTTTTGCCTTCCCGTGCCGTGATACGAACACGTCAACCGTTATCGCCCGTCTCACCGAGTTATTTTCTACCTTCGGAACTCCCTCTTACATCCACACAGATCGAGGGACATCGTTTATGTCTTCGGAACTAAAACTGTTCCTAACTAAACATGGTATCGCGACTAGTCGCACAACGCCGTATCACCCCCAAGGAAACGGGCAATGCGAACGTTACAATGGAATCATCATGAACATCATCAAACTAGCCATAGAAGATCGCGGGTTGCCGATGTCGCAATGGGAGTCCGTCCTACCAGACGCGCTGCACTCAATTAGATCGCTGCTGTGTACGGCCACGAACGAAACTCCTCACGAGCGTCTATTCACGCACCCGCGGCGTACTTCTACCGGTTCTGCACTACCGACGTGGCTGTCTTCTCCGGGAACTGTACTCCTTCGCCAATTCATTCGCCGATCCAAGAACGACCCCCTCGTCGAGGAAGTTGAGTTAATTGAGGCAAACCCCAACTACGCGTTTATACGGCATCCGAATGGGAGAGAAGATACCGTATCCATCAGGGACCTGGCACCGGCGGGACGTAGCAATACGGATGACACGAATCACTATGAAACCCCCGTACCCAGTCCGCCAATCAATTCCACCCCGCTAACGGACGACTCAGAACCCGCTGAGATCCGCCGACACACGGTCCCAACAGCTCCCGTCGAAGCGACTCCAGTCGAAGTCGAGAGAGGCCCACCTGTGTCAGTAACCTCCGAGACGAGTCCCCCTCTGAGAAGAAGCACTCGAATCAGATACCCAGCTCAACGCCTAAACTTGTAGACTCTTCTTTCTTCCAAAATATCTTGAACTTGTCGTTTTGTTTCTTACCGTGCAATGTATCACGTATTATAAAAGAAGAGAGGAATGTAATGAGTCTTTACTAATTATTGTTTTCTGTGATCACGTATTATAAAAGAAGAGAGGAATGTAATGAGTCTTTACTAATTATTGTTTTCTGTGTAACAAGTCTTTACTAATTATTGTTTTCTGTGTAACAAGTCTTTACTAATTATTGTTTTCTGTGTTTCAGATCTATGCTATGTTTATGTTGAATAAAGCCTCAAATTGGCCTTTACTTTATCTTTAGCCCGCTAACAAACGCGGCACCACACACACCAAGGGGTACAGTGCGAGTTTATTGTTGAGAGAGCACCATGATGGGGAGGATTTTGGGAAAGGCTAGGGAGAAGTGTAAAGTGTCCATTAAAGAAACTTTTAACTAATGTTCATTTGAGCAAAGAAGAATTCTGCACTGTTTTGTGTGACGTAGAAGCAATGGCAGGGGCGGATCCAGGAATTTAAGCAGAGGGGGGTCCAGTCTTGGTGGGGCTCGTTACTGATATGTCTTCGGCCAAAGGCCGAGGACGCGCGAGCGAAGCGAGCGCCAGGGGGGGTGCTCGAGAGGGGTGTTCCCCCCTCGGTAGGAAATTTTCATATTTGAAGATAGCGTTAGATGGATTTGAAGTATATTCCCGTTATCAAAATCCTGCTTGTTCACACACCCAGGCCAGGTCTGAAATGTCTCAGGATCGGACATAAACTTTTTTTTCTTTATTCTTTTTAAGGAAATTAATTTTGTGGCAACCGGGATACATGTACCTTAAGCCATTTTAAGTCTTCAGGTCTTATTTTTCATATATAGGAGCAAACAAACGCAATCGAAAAATCGTTGGTCACCGTGAGCAAAGGGGGGTCCGGACCCCCTCGACCCCCCCCCTGGATCCGCGCCTGAATGGTGAACAGTAGGCTTATCACTTTTGTTTATAACAGTATGCAGGATGCAGAGCCATTGACACCAAATCATTTTCTTTGTGATAAACGATTAACATCAAGCCCCAGTGTGCCAGAAGACTTGCAGCCTATCCAGAGCACTCAAGGAGAGTTAACCAGAAGGTTAAGGTACCTTGAAGAGCTACAAGATCAGTTATGGAAGAGGTGGCAGATGGAATACTTGCCAGAACTCAATTATTACCCATCAGGCAATGTAAAGGGCTCCAATGCAAATTGTATCAAGGTGGGAGAAGTGGTAATGATTGGGGATGAAAGACCAAGGCAATGCTGGAAGCTTGGCATAATTGAAGAGTTGTTTGTTGGCAAAGACAATTTAATTAGGTCTGCACTGGTAAAGACTTCAGGAGGAAAATTAAAGAGACCTATACAAAAACTCTATGCATTAGAAGTCAGCAAAAACACGGATAGTCAAGATGAAACATTTGAGTTACAGCCTCATGGAGAAGGCTTGGCTAAACTTGCAGAAGATAATGACAACAATGCCTCTTCGGTGGGGAGTGTTAGAAAATCTAGAAGAGGAAGAACCACTGTTGTCCCAAGGCGATATGATGCCTAAGCTGATTGATGTAGCATTGCTTGTATATATTAAGTTAAGGTGTGTATATATATCCATCTCATAATTGTAAGGTTAGTGAAAAATTCACTTAATTTAGAGCTAGCATTTTTGGGCTCTTGTGGCATCATTGTTTCGGCACTCTTGTGGCATCATTTTCTGGGGCGCTGCGCGTCCATTCTACTCGTTTGTGGAATGCGGTACTTACAGGGTGTGGTCTTATAGAGAGCTCTCTTGCAATTCAGTTTGGTTGTTTAGATACAAGATTGTTGCATCGTGCAATAGTGCAGGTTGTGTTGTTGTTGCAAGGTTTAGAAAGAAGACCATAAGTAGTGCCCCTTTTGTTTTTTACCTTAAATTTATGCAACTGAGGCCTAAGGTAGGCCCACATCGAGTCAGCAACCCTGAGGTAGGACCTAATAGGACCTCGAAGTCCGTAAGTTTCTAGTCTAGCTTAACTTGGGCTGTAGGTTGAACTGGCCCTTCAGAGCTTGGCCGTTCACAGCTCAGCTGGGATTTTGAACCCAATAAAAAAAATAATAGTAATAGCTTACATTTCTTCCTAGCCTAGCCTACATAAAGTTAAACGCTCGGATGCCCTAGACCAGAATCGTAAGTCTAAGACAAGTGTGTAGAACACAACAAAGACAAAGCTGTCTGGTGATTCTGTTGTTTCTCTCTTCATACACTAAACAGCTAAATATGAATGAACTGCTCCGTGTATTTTCCGAAGCCAAAAACAGGCGTCTTGAACTGTATTGATACTCGTGTTGTCTCGTGTATTCCACTGCCTACCTATAAGTACCTAGTACTGAATAAAAATTATTCGATTATGATCTTTTTTGTGTTCATGGTTATAGACGAGGTGCCCCCCTAATAAACACAGGTGCCCCTCCAAATATTTTCGGCTGGCGACGGGCCCGGGTACAGTACAACCTGTAGAAGAACGCCTAGCATAGGTAAACAGACGCTCATGAGGTGTGCAATTAGTAGACGTACACAACAATGATCGCACCGAGTGGAGAGCATCAGTAAGAACGAGTTTCCAGCTGTTAACAGGTAAATTGCGAGATTTTAGGGCTAATATTATCGTCTTCCATATTATGCCATTATATCTCTCACATTGTCCGTTACCCTGTGGGTTGTAGGGAGTTGTTCTGCTGGTGTCAATGCCACGAGAGTGTAGAATGTTCTTTAGCTCTTAAGACATAAATGCAGTACCCCTGTCCGAATGTACGTAAGCAGGCATACCGAACAATGCAAATATCTGATAGAGACAACGAATTACAGTTTGAGAGGAGACATCCTTGTAAGCAAAAGCGAACGGGTAACGGGAATATTCATCAATAACAGTAAGTAAATACTTGTTAGAAGAAACTGACGGTACAGGACCCTTAAAATCCATTGAAAGCCGCTCGAACGGTTGAGTAGCCTTTATTATAGGCGTTAAGTTAGGCTTGTAAAATCTCCGTTTGCACTCGGAACAGACCGGGCAGGCTGCAGTGGTACGCCGCACTTATTCAACAGAAAATGGAAGGTTACGCGATCGGACAAAATGATACATCCTAGTGACACCGGGATGACACAGGTCGTTGTGAAGTTTAGTTAGTACATTAGAGTCCACAGCAGAGCAAAACACGCGTGAGAGTGCATCAGCCGCTACATTATCACGTCCAGGACGATACTGAATGTCAAAATCAAAGCATGCCAATTCCAATCTCCAACGTAGAATTTTATCATTTTTTATCTTACTGTTGTGTTTTTGATCCAGCATGAACGAAACAGATTTTTGGTCAGTGATTAGAGTAAAGTGTCTGCCAGTTAAATAATGTTTCCATTTACGGAGTGCCTCTATTATAGCTAAAGCCTCTTTTTCAACAGCCGGATAGTTTCGCTCACTGTTATTCAGTGATTTCGAGGAAAAAGCAACCGGTTTTCCTTCTTGGCTCAAAGTAACTGCCAGACCAGAATCAGATGCATCGGTTTCTATAACAAGAGGTATGTCATCTCTGATAGTTTGAAACACAGACTGCAATATATCATGCTTCAGGTTAGAAAAAGCTAGTTTAGCATCCTCACACAATGGAAAAGACTTGGTCTCAGCCAATGATCTAATTTTACTCGAGTAGTTTCGGATCCACTGAGAGTAATAAGACAGTAGCCCCATAACACGCTTCAGAGCTTTAGCATCATGAGGAACGGGAAGGTCTATTAGGGGCTGTAGACGGTCAGGATCGGGCCTGATACTACCATCAGATATAAGGTAACTAAGTAATTTAATAGATGTAACGGAGAAGACACTTTTCGTCATGTTGAGAGTCAAGCCAAACTCATCGGCAGCATTCATAAATCGTTTCAGATTCGGATCGTGCTCGTCGTTCGTCATGCCACATATAGTGATGTCATCCAGGTAAGCAAATATATCTGTCAACTGATAACGGGATACAAAATCGTCCATGATTCTTTGAAAACATGCTGCACCATTCTTAACACCGAATGGAATACGACAGAATTCATACAGTTTTGAACCAGATTGAAAGGCTGTCATAGGTTTGTCATGATCACTTATAGGAATTTGATGATACGCGCTAGTTAGGTCAATAGTACTGTAATAACAATACTGAGAATTTTACCGACGAGGTTGTCCACTCAAGGTAGAGGGTAAACGTCAAGGTATGTGTATTTGTTAATTGTCTGGGAATAGTCTATTACCATTCTCTTCTTAAGAGTTTCTCCACTCACAACAAACGCTTGTGCTCGCCATGGAGAAGTGCTAGGTTGAATAATACCTTTTCTCAGTAGGCGGTCGGTCTCGACCGCAATGAATTTCTCATCGTCCGGGGATCATCTTCTAGATTTCGTTGCAATAGGAGTGCAATCTTCAGATAGATTGCTGAATAGCAACGGAGAGCTTGTTTTCACAGAAGCCAGCCCACAGATGTTGAGGGATGGTTTACTTCCTCCAAATTTAACGTTGACGTCTTCATGTAAGGACAGGAATTCATGACCAAGGACAACGTCAGCACACAGATTCTCCATTAGGAGGAGGTTCGATTCAGGATACTCCAATCCCCTTACTATTAGGGTTGCCTTATAGAATTCCTCAATTGCGGAACTGAATGAGGTAGACGCCATATGTACACTGTTGGAACACGGATACTGTTTTAAGTTCAATTTATGCGCCGTTTCTTGAGATATAAAATTCTGTGAATTACCTGTATCGACTAAAGCATTTAACAAATGTCCATCGACCGTGATATATATACTCGATTTAGATAAACACGATGGAGTAGCCGCTGATATAGACGCCAGAACTGGACTATCCACTGTAGCCGAAGCACTGACAGCCGCAGAACGGCACACCTTCATGAAATGACCCTTCTTCTGGCATCTTTTACACACTGCATCAAGGGCAGGACACCTACTGCGTGGATGGCGACGGTTCCCGCAAAAGTAGCACTTCTGATCAGCTTTAACGGTTGTAGCTATAACTGAAGTATCACTAGTATTAAGTGATGAGTCATGGTCCTGCATATGAGAAGGCAGTTCAGAATAACAATCAGCATTGCGCTGGGCTAATTCTAATGCTCGCGCTTGGTCGATAGCAGATGAGAAGTCCAGCTTCTTGTTTTCTAGAAGTCGTTGTCTGATTGAAGTTGACAAGAGACCGTTAATGAAAGCGTCGCGAGTATACTCTTCTTGATGTTGCTTGGCAGTTACAGCTGTAAAGTTACAAACAACAGTCAGTTTGTTCAGAGTTCGAACATAGTTGTCGATAGATTCGTCGGGTAGCTGGCGCCTGCTAGCAAGGAGGTGCCGAGTAAAAACCCCATTCTTTGGCTTAATATACGTAGCGTGTAGAAGTTCAATGGCTTCATCATAGGTCTGACACTGAGAAATGTACTCAAATACATTATGTGAAATATAATTGATGAGTATATCTAACTTGCTAGGAGTGGTGCCAGTAGCAGATGCAGCGTCAGCAGAGGCAGTGCCAGTTACTGCAGTAGTAGTGGTGGTGATGGTTCCGATGAAGTTTGTGAAAGTTCGGAACCAGTGTTTCCACAGTTGGGCTCCATCCGGTGCGTTTGGAATGGCATCAAAACATTCAGGGCGCAAAATCCGATCCATGCTTCAGATAATCTTTGTGTAATAAATTGTCATAAGGCTCGATTGAGAGATTACAGTAATTCAGCCTTTATTACACAAAAACTTCAACAACATAATTCTGAAACAGAAAATATAACATTATATACAGTTGCGGATAAAAATAATAATACACCTTTAAACAGATAACATCAGATACTCTATACCGAAATCACCACAAGTGGTATGGAGTTTTGGAATTTTTCTACAAAATAATCCTTAGAAATTATAGTTCTAGCTGCACCTGTATCCAGTTCCTTGGGCGTTTGACTTTATTTATAGCAGCATCTATAATATAAGGACCAGCATTTGTAGTGCCATCCTGACTGAAAATATATTCAGAGCCTATCTGTGACTGCTTTAGACTGTTGGCTGATAAGGGAGGTTTATGCATTTTAGAAAAACAAACCTTTGCTCTACCATATGTCCAAGGTTATGTACAAGGTTTTTTAGGTTTAGCACTTTGCTTAGGCCAATTTTTTGAACTATCTGCTCTTAGAAAGTTTCTTTGGCTAACCTTTGGATTATCCTTAGCCTTAGTTCCTGTAGACCTACTATTTAGGTTAATATTAGATTTAGGCCTAATCAAATTCACATCACCAAATGCCTTTGCATCATTAGCAGCAGCTTCCCTAGTTGTAGCTAGGGTAAATTTATAGTTTCAACCACAACTCGTTTTGAAAATAAAAATTAGGTTTTCCGGTGGTTTCTGATGTGATTCACCGAAAATGGCATTCATTTCCGTCGCAAATTACTCGTTTTTGTGATTCCCCCCCCAATATGGGGAAATAGGGGGTTTTCGGGTGGGGGGGATTAAAAACGAGTGATTTGCGACGGAAATGAATGTCATATTCAGATGAATCACATCAGAAACCAACGGAAAACCTAGGAACCGAACCGAACCGAACCTAACCTAACCTTACCTTACCTTATTGGAGTGATTCTGGTTCATCTGCCTCTTCCTGACTCGCCGTCGTCATGTGGGATTTGGATTTTTTCCGGTCGTGGTCCCTGTCTGACCCATCGCTAAAGTTATTATTTTCAGGGATCTTTCCTGTTTCATTAACTGTTTCCGATTTTTATGAAAACAACGTGATATGTACAGTTTTTCACGCTGATTTCAAAACTATAAACCATTTCATCGAGAAATATATAACCAAAAAGTTATAATGTGCAGAAACTGGCAAATGTTTGAAACAGCGTAGGCTATAGAAATTTTAAAATAATACGCTGATTCTAAAAATAAGTTTTTTCGAAACGAAAGTAAATTATAGAATACTACAAAAAGCACTAGAACGGTGTAATCACTGCAGCATAGGCTAGGCTATTTTTTAAACGGTGGCGTTGCGCATCTATTTTGTTCTTCCGCTGCAAGCATAGACTATCACTGGAAGCATAGGCTAGGCTATTTTTTAAACGGTGGCGTTGCGCATCTGTTTTGTTCTTCCGCTGCAAGCATAGACTATAGTTCAACATCTTTTTATTTTCCAATGACTGACAAATTTAATTTTATAGAATTATATAGGAAGACTGAGACAGAAGAAAATGCAGTAAATTTTTTACAAGAATATAACTTAATACCGAAAGAAAAACAGTGTCCTAGAAAACATCAAATGCTAATAAGCCTAACCTAACCTAAGTATTTCTCGATGAAATGCTTCATAATTTTGAAATCAGCGTGAAAAACTGTATATATCACGTTGTTTTCATAAAAATCGGAAACGGTTAATGAAACAGGAAAGACTTGGTAAATATGGATATTACAGCCTCCACCCAATTTTGATACCAAAATACATTTTCCTAGTAGTGTATGATGTGCTTTGTTCAAATCTGGCCTTCATTTTATGTGGAAATGAACCAATCAAAAGTTATGAGACTTCAAAGTTTCAACATATTTTGGTTCATTTCCCCATAAAATGAAGGCCAGATTTTAACATTGCACATCAAATACTACTAGAAAAATGCATTCCAGTGTCCAAATTGCTAGAGAACCTAACCTAACCAACCTAACCTAACCAACCTAACCAACCTAACCTAACCAACCTAACCTAACTAACCTAACCTAACCTAACTTAACCAACCTAACCAAACCAACCTAACCTAACCCTAATATCAATGGAATCATAAATGGGCTTACCTTTTTAACTGTTGGGTGGTGGATAGAGCTTGGCAATAGCCGTAAGGAAGTAGTGCATTACTGTCCCATCATCTGAATGGGATGCGAGGAATAGGTACCTTGCGATGTAATTGTTGTACATTTCATCCCTATTCCCTGGTCGTAGTATCCACTCCGGTAATTATGTGTTTTAAGTAACTCAGTCATTTTACACACCAAAATACATTTTTCTAGTAGTATTTGATGTGATTTGTTCAAATATGACCTCCATTTCCGTCGGAAACGAGATCCAACAAAGTTATAGTCCAACAAAGTTATAGTACTTTGAAGTTTGGCTCATTTTCAAGGGAAATGGAAGTCAAACTCTAAGCAAAACACATCAAATATTACTAGGAAAATGTATTTTGGTATTAATTAACCTAACCTAACCTTACCTAACCTAACCCTGACTAACCTAACCTAACCCTGACTAACCTAACCTAACCCTGGCTAAACTAGCCTAACCCTGGCTAAACTAGCCTAACCCTGGCTAACCTAGCCTAACCCTGGCTAACCTAGCCTAGAGTATATTAAATCCTCAAAATAATATTCGCTATGTGTTTTAAGTAACTCAGTCATTTTACACACCAAAATACATTTTTCTAGTAGTATTTGATGTGATTTGTTCAAATATGACCTCCATTTCCGTCGGAAATGAGATCCAACAAAGTTATAGTACTTTGAAGTTTGGCTCATTTTCAAGGGAAATGGAAGTCAAAATCTAAGCAAAACACATCAAATATTACTAGGAAAATGTATTTTGGTATTAATTAACCTAACCTAACCTAACCTAACCTAACCCTGGCTAAACTAGCCTAACCCTGGCTAAACTAGCCTAACCCTGGCTAAACTAGCCTAGAGTATTACCTTATTATGGATTAGGTGGTGGATACAGATGAGAAATAGCGACGAGAAAATGGTGCAAAACTGTTCCGTGGTCTGGATGGGAAGCAAGAAAAAGGAAGCGAGAGAGGTACTTCTCGTAGGACGCATCAAGGTTTCCAGGCCGAAGAATCCAATCCTTTACAGTTTGCCAAAGGCGTTCAATGTTTTGCGTATGGATTTGGCGATTGTCCGGGTCCACAAAATTACGCGAATGATTGACGGTATGGTGAGTATAGTTTTGTGGAAGAGCAGAAATGCCAGCATACGGCTTCCACATATCCGAGTAAATAATGCTGCCAGGTCTAATAAATTTTTGAATTAAGGGAATCAATGTCTCAGCAGTTCGATTTGGCACCTTCACTAAAAATTTTTTTTTTAACACCCGTTCAATTCCACCGAAAACCCACACGCCTTCAACAACACGCCCACGCTGGTATTTCCGCTTTCCAAATTTGCTCTCGTCTATTTCAACGACCACACCGTTACCACCTATTGGTTCTTGGTTATCAACCCAATGTTCACACACCTCGAGGCAAAAGCTTTTCCAGTCAACGACTGCATGGGCTGAGAGCCGCAAATGAACCTCGCAATACTCCTTGGAAAAGATCTGTCTTAAAAACACATTTATAAATCTAAGAATAACATTTGGCGAAATACGAACGTTATCGAACCAGGTGTGTTTGAATTGAGACACGGTAAATCCACAAGGCCGGCGTCTTTTAGTTTTCGCAATTTTCGAATACGCGTTGCACTTAAATCTATGGCGAGATTCTACTAATGAGCACTCGTTTCCGCACAATTCGCACTTACGGGTCGATGGTAAAATATTGTTTTGTAAATATTTCTATTGCTCGGGAGTCATTAGAATGCACTTCGTATATTAAATCCTCAAAATAATATTCGCACCGTTCACATGTCATTGCCACAAACATCTATCAAAAACTAACAGAAGTAGACTAGCAACTTAAAAGGCCTAAGAACTTAAAAAATGTAGCTCATATATCATGTTCTCATGACGTCACCAATCAAAATATTGGAAGGGCGGGAAAAAAAAAATGCAAAAATGTCATAATATTCAAATGTACATAACTTGTTAAGTACGCATCTGCGAGCATAGTGACTTATATGAAAATGATGAGAAAATTATGCTTTAATATTTTATAATTATATTTGCTTTTGATATTCTGAGTGCGATAAAACTCATATTAACCCGATAAAACTCATATTAACCTCCACTCCTTCATGTCTCTCCATAAGCGCTCTATAGTCTGCGTATGAATATCAGAATTCTGCTGGTCTACGAAGTTTTTCAAATGGTTCACCATTTGATGCGTGTATGTATCCCTCGGGGAGGTTAGAAATTCCACCATACGCTGCCCACGAATCTGAGTGAATAACACTGCCTGGCTTTATCATTTTCTGGATTATGGGAATTAACGTTTCCACTGACTGAGTAAGCACTTTCACCACAAATTTCTTTTTAGCTACGCGCTCTATTCCACCAAAAACCCAAACGCCCCCCATACTACGCCCTCGGTGATACTTACGACATCCAAATTTCGATTCATCAATTTCTATAATTATCCTATTTCCGCCTATCGGTTCCTGATTTTCTAGCCAATGTGAACAAACCTCACAGCAAAATGACCTCCAGTCAACAACAGTTTTAGATGATATACAAAGATTAACTTCACAATAACGCTGTGAGAATTCCTTGCGCAGAAAGATGTTAATGAAACGCAAGTTAACAGATGGAGATATCCGAGCCTCACCTAACCATGTATCTTTAAATTGAGATATTGAAAATGCACATCATCGCCGGCGTTTATTTTTCTTCTCAGTTACTCGTTTCTGGCATCGAAATCTCCACCTTGATTCATCGTAGGAAGACTTAGATCCACAGTCTCTACATTTAAAATACGACTGTAACACACCATGTTTAACAAAAATTTCTATAGCAGAATTATCACTATTGTTAATTTCCATAATAACATCTTCGAAATACATCTCACACCCTTCACACACCATATTGGAAAATCAACTAATGAAGAAAACGGAGAACAATATACCTCATTTTTTGTTTTTTTCCACCCAAATAGATATACTTATGATGATGTCATTCAAAAAATGGAGTTACGAAAATAATTTCTTTAAAAGCCTATAACATTATAAATACGCAATTGCACAAATAATAACATATACCATTAGACTCCTAAAATTATGCTGAAACATTTGATAATAGCCGGTATTGTCAACTTGGTGGAGGCCGTAATATCCATATTTACCAAAGACCCATTTTCAGTTATTATCCCAGTTATTATTCATTTGCGACGGAAGAGTTAGAAAATCATTCGGTAATTATTCGTTTTTTGACCCAGTCTCTTTTTATAATGAGAGCAAACGTTTCTGGTCAATTTGGAGGTGCTCTGCACGAATCTCCCATCCGTTTCCTGTGCAAATGCGTAGTTTTTGAGATATCGTCATCTCGAAAACTGCATTTGCACAGGAAACGGATGGCAGATTCGTGCAAAACACCTCAAAATCGACCAGAAAAGTTTGCATTCATGCTAAACTTAACCTAACTTAACATAACTTAACCACCCAAAAAGATTTCCAGTTAACAATGGACTCACTGCCTAGTTTTATAACTTTCTCGGCATAACGTTGTGAAAAATATTTTCGCAAATAAATATTTATGAACCGGGGTTTTTTATTCACCGAGAAGTTGCAATGTTCCAGCCATGTGCCCTTAAAGATAGAAACAGTAAATCCACATTTAGGGCAGATCACGGATGTCGGAATTATGCCGTGATTGGAAAAAACATCTAAACTTTTATCTTCATCGAGGCCAACAAGGCGGATTAGGTCTTCAAAATAAAGTTCACAAGATTGACACGTCATAACAGTAGAATGAAAATCACCACACTAACAAAAAACAGAAAGAAGTAGGCAAAAGCAAGAAAAAGTAGCCAAAAAAAGCCAAGAAAAATCTCCAAAAAAGTCCAAAAAAGGTAGCCAAAATAAACAAACCCACCAAAATTTATATACATACATATTAGAAAGTAGAAAATATTTTTTTTAAAAAAGTACATGTTATACAAATTTGCACAAGATAATATATATATTTTCTTATTCAGTTTTGATTGGTTATTCTGAAATCTCTCAAAAATCACTATCACTTGAGGCTTATAGTGATCTTTTAGAACTGTAACTAAATCTGTATAGCTACACTCTGCTGTATTCTTAGGAGCTACAAGATCTTTAACTAGACTAAGTTTTAGGGCCTATTAATAGGGGCTTATTTGACCAATAACAGGGATAATCAAAATAGCCTGAACACAAACTAGGCTCAATACAAGAACCCTTGAACTGTAGGTTAGTAATTTGCACTTCACTAGCCCCTTCCCCCAAGCAGAAGAAAAGACAAAAATGCAACCAAAAAACAAAAAAAAAGAAAACCCTCGTCGCCAATGTAGTGACTGGTAGATAAAGCTATGGTTCACACACTATATACACTATACAGATGCAGTACAATAACCAGAATTAAGTTACACTGCAGAATAACTATAGAGTCACCAAGTATACAGTGTAGAACAACAGTTCCAGACAATATTCTAGATAGCCAGTAATAGTCGTCAGTCTAGCAGTTGTCAGTCTATTAGTTAGTCAATAGCTATATCAGTATATCTAGATAGGCTAGTAGTTCATAATAGTACAATGACAATCAACACATCCATAATCGCAATGCTAATGATCATCCCAAAACATCATCGCTGCATATCCGCCCTAATCCATCAAACCCAGTGCTCCCAGATCAATATTCCAGTAGTTTTTATTATTAAGGTGTTTTTTTGGTGTGTTGATCTGCAGACTTTTAGTCACACCAATCCACCACAGGTAACTACTTGCCTTGATTGTCATTAATGGAAATGAAGTGGTGGCCCTCTTCCCAAAGTCTATTGCTTCCCATATTTCTGCAGGTGAATGTCATATTGCTTTTGAAGTACTGGTACTGTATTTCTTTCCATGGATTCAGGTTACAGTTTGCATTATCTGGCAGCAAAAGCTGAAATACTATTCTTGGTCCCAACAAGATGTATGAAGTTACATATGCAGACTATCCCTTGAGTTATCTCTTTTTCCTGATGATAGCAAACTCCACTTGCTTCCCTTTAGAGAGACCATATCTTCCTTACCCACTTGTATTTGTCTGAATGGGGCCCTTGTCCTTGCTATGAAGATTGTATAGTGCTTTTGACTGTGCTATCCTTGTAGATTGAGTGTCCTAGTCTTGGTAATTTAGGATTGCATCATCTCGCAGAATACTGAGGTGAGGATGGCACTTATACTCTCTTCAGAACTGGGGGCAGAATCATGCTCTCCTAGTGATATTTTTAAGTTTGTTCAGATAATTAGGAGGCTGTCATCCTCTCTCGTATGTAATCCTTTTAAGCCTCACTTTGTGCTTTTTTCACTTCCACTTCATTCATGATGTGATGTCAGATGGGTTAACCCATCACACACACACACATAAATAAAACCTGAGAATCTGAAATTCCCTCATAATGAAGTGACTAAAGTTTTCTTGTAGTGTAACTTCTTTGTTGTTGTACGTATATAAAATGATCAAAATTCAGTATTAATTTTGATCTATAGCAAATATTTATATGTAAAGTTACCTAAAATAATTTTTAACATTGTTCCAGGGATCTGAAAATTTGTGTTGGAAAGAAAACCCTAAACTTTTTGATTATTCAAATTCAAAGGAAATTTCAAAACTTGAGAATCCAAAACAAGCTTATGCTGTGTCATTCAATAAGCTTACAAAATTGAATATCAGTGACCATATAATGAGGACTGTTGGAAGACCTTTAAATGAACAGGTAAGATGAAAACCTTTTCTGTTTATTTTAAATAAATCTAGCAGCAGTACTAAGAATAGTCAAATGGTAAAGCAGAGTGGAAGTTGGAAAGATGAAAATACTTAAAATATTGTGAATGTAATTTTGGAAAAATGTCCATACTTTCTTGACTTTTGGAATTGAAAATTTTTATCAAAATCACTTTGGTTAAAAATTAAGTACCGGTACTTCAACTTGCTTATTCATGAGTTGATTTGTAGCAGTAGGGTCATTCCAGGACAAATCAGGCATTGCCTGAAACCACACCCACTTAGATTTTGCTTAAAATTGCTATACAGGATTGTTTAGCGGAGAAACGTGGAATTTTGATTTCAGAGCAATCAGAGTAACAGTTCAAAAGTTATGGCTCCTTAATTTTAAAAGTCTATAACTGGTCCTAATTGAGCTAGGAAAAATATTTAAAAACCATTTGAAGCTCAAATCCTAAAGAATAATTGACTCAAAGTAATAAAATGTATTTAATCAAAATAGCCTAGTTAAAAAGTTTATCAGTTTGAATATTTTTTGGGGGCCCCACCCCTGTCATACAGATATTCAATATTTTTTTTTTTGGTCATTTGTACCCCAATTACTCTTCTCTATAACTTAGCAGTGACATTGTATATTTTTACTAGAGGTGCACCGATATCGGAATTAGCATTGGCCAGCCAATATATAGGCTATTTGGCCGATACTGATATACTGGTATTGGTCAGAGGTATATCGGCCGATATTATATTATTCTTGCTGAGTGTGAAAACTATGAAGTAAGTCATTAGTTATTATTCTTAATGATGATAAGGCCTGAAGATCTGAAGGCGGGTGAAAAATAAAAAAAAGTTGAAACTCATTTTATTAAATTAAATTATCATTTTATCAAAACATCATAATTGCATAATTTGATAATTTCAAAATGAAAAAAA
>JAJOZX010006120.1:0-105000 GCA_023014485.1 Bathynomus jamesi
TTTGAGAGACTCCTGTTTTACTCTGTTTAGTTAAAGCTGTCCTTACCGTCTCTCTGTTTAGTCCATGAATACTAAGAAAAGCTATCCTGCAGATTTGATGCATCATGCCATTAGCCATCACCTTATACTGAGAACTTGATTTCTTTCGACTTATTCCTTGTTTTTGTAAATTCTTGAAACAATATTTTTGCTAACAAGTCTTTGTATGTATCCATTCTGTTCATCGAAGTTAGCAATTCGCCAAAATGAAGTAAATATTTCAGAAATCTCTTTAAATCTATTTTATTAAAACACATTCTTTTACAGTTACATGCAGGACCAATTGCTCGCTTACTGATGATTTTGTTTGAAAAACGCTTAAATATTCATCCCCGGTATTTCTCTTATACTTTGCTATATTCCTTTTCCAGTTTTGTGTGTTCTGGTTCTTTTCTACATTCATTTTTGAAGGGCTACGTTTCATTAATTGATATTCAGTGATTTTATATTATATTTTTTTAAGAACTCAAAGCAATTTTCAAAAGTTTACTATTATTTCTGTAAAGAAATTTTAAAGGATAAAGTACAGAGAACTTTATTTTAAGTAAACTCAAATTCTGGCTTCAAAAAAACGACTAATGATGAGCCTTGCTAATTATTTACCGATTAATTGATTTATTTCCAAAATTGTAATTAAAAAGATCAAGGAGAAAAAAAAGCATGTAAAAACGTTTGATTTACAATTAAGTTTTAAAGATAATTCCTAATTTTGGCATCTTTTTTTTTAACAAATGAAATAAAATTACTGATTATATTTTGCACTTATAATTTTTGAATCAAAATTACAAAATACTCCTAGTTAGTCGAGTAATTTTTAATCTTACATACAGGCTGTTCCAGAAGTTGGGTGTAATTGAAAAAAAAAATTTACTTTTTACCTTCATTGTTGAAATCGGCATAAAAATTCCTTTTATTAATATAATATTTTAATAATATTATTTGCCATACCTAAAAATTACTACTAAACAAAATGACAATCTTTATCGAAACACCTAACTTATGGGACAACCTGGGATTAATAAAATAAAATTATTTATCGTAATCAGATACTTAATCATTATCATGCATGTTTATGATGTACTCGTATAATTTTCATATAAAATCTTCTGTAAAAATTTGAGTAATAAGTATTTAACACCAACACATAGATCATGCCTTTTATACTTCGAATCGACGCTTGACAAAACGTGTTATTTCACGTCGATTCGATATTCTTTTGTTTCATTGCATAGAAAAAAAATTACAATGTTTTGTTACTGATGATATCATATCTGTCTCAATGTTTTGTTACTGAATGATATCGTATCCGTCTCCTTCGCGTAACCTTCTAGAAGAAAATTTTACTTAACTTTACTTAATTTTACTTAACCGAGTCATTAGGACAGTTAAAGTTTTTTTTCACTGAATTTTCCTCTTAATCAATAGTTTTAAATGAGCATCATTAATTTAGGCTAGTTAATTAATAATCAAGTCTTCTTAACAGAAATTAGTAATTCAGTAGAAAGCACTCGGAGAGCGCATACCTCCGCCTTTTGTCTAATTTGCCTCAGTCTACGTAGACCACCTAGGTCAGGGTGGCTACGTAGACTTAGGCAAATTTCAACTCTACCCAAACAATTTTTTGTTCATTTTTAATGAGATTAACAAAAATTTCAACTTTTTTCTAACGATTTTTGTTATCGTTCTATTATTTCACTTCGAATTCAGCTATAATATTTTGCACAATAAAAATAGAGGTTACAAATATTACTTTGCCATCAAAAACTCATTTTGTGAACATTTGTTGAATTCGTCACTCTTCCACCGAACGCTTCATATATAGGTTACAGAAAGAAAAAAAGAAAAATAAATAACATACACACACACACATATATATATATATATACATACATATCTATATATACAAATACATACATACATACATACATACATATATATACAATAAACAGAGAAGTAAAAATAAAAAATTAAAAAAATTAAAATTAAACCTTAAAGGATTACCAGTGAGGCGTACAGATTTGTAAGGAAAAATATCGATTTTTAGCACAAGATCAAATGGATTATAAAAATACAAATTTATACTGGAACTCTGCCCGGGTTTTAACACACTGCTGCCTATGGTCAGGTTCGATATATATAAAAAAAATAAAATGCAAATTAAAAGTTAATCGATTTTTAGCACAAGATCAAATGTATTATAAAAATACAAATTTAACTGGAACTCTGCCCGGGTTTTAACACACTGCTGCCTATGGTCAGGTTTCGATATATATAAAAAAATAAAATGCAAATTAAAAGTTAATAAAGTAGAAGACAAGTTTACCAAAGATTTAATGTTTTACCCTTCTTATCTAAATCTGTTTTAAAGAATTCAAAATAACAGGATCGAGTTGAAAAAGACCTTTGCTTATGTTGAAGTTATTTGAAAGTTGGATAATTCTTGAGTCTGCCATTATCCAACTTTCAAATAACTTCAACATAAGCAAAGGTCTTTTTCAACTCGATCCTGTTATTTTGAATTCCTTTAAAACAGATTTAGATAAGAAGGGTAAAACATTAAATCTTTGGTAAACTTGTCTTCTACTTTATTAACTTTTAATTTGCATTTTATTTTTTTATATATATCGAAACCTGACCATAGGCAGCAGTGTGTTAAAACCCGGGCAGAGTTCCAGTATAAATTTGTATTTTATAATCCATTTGATCTTGTGCTAAAAATCGATATTTTTCCTTACAAATCTGTACGCCTCACTGGTAATCCTTTAAGGTTTTAATTTTAATTTTTTAATTTTTTATTTTTACTTCTCTGTTTATTGTATATATATGTATGTATGTATGTATGTATGTATGTATTTGTATATATAGATATGTATGTATATATATAATATATATATATATGTGTGTGTGTGTGTATGTTATTTATTTTTATTTTTTTCTTTCTGTAACCTATATATAGGCTTAACCTTTTTATGTACTTCAGTGTTCCTGAGGATGTCATTAGACGAAAGCGCTTGAGCACCATTTTGTGTTTCCTTTCCTTCGTGGTTTTATTCATCATATATATATATATATATCCTAATTGTATAGGATACCAGTTCGAAGACAGACTGTGACAGTTTATAATTAATTTACTTGGGGGTCACCAAAATTGCTTGTATCACTAATCAAGGAAAGAAAAAATTGCATGTTTTCCCCTTTAATTAACAAACTAACAACTTAATATTGCAATGATTAATAAAGTACGGTAAATACACCACAAATGCAATTGGTTATAAATCAAAGTTTAAAAAGTCTTAATATTTATGAATTAATTGTCAGTATGACATAAATTGTAAAATAATACAATAATAATTGCTAGCTCGATAAATGACACACAGTACAAGTTCTATGCGCGGACGTAAAGAAAACTGAATATTACACACTCGTTGAATTTCTCTAACTGTACTTTACAGTCGGTGTAAATTAAGGGAGTATATGCAGAGATAAAATGACAGAAAGGTTAAGTGGGCAAAAAATTATATAAGGTAGGCCTATACCCGAGAGATGCTTTCCACAGCGCAACTGAACTAAGACTGACTTAAACTTCAACCGTTAACAATTTTGAGAACATGAGACTCGAATGATTTCGTTACTTATGGTTGTCTTTCCTCTGATTTTATGGTTGTTTCACAAATTCACAGTTCCTTAGTGATGATCTTGGTTGATTTTGGTGGTCGCCCTTTTAAATTACTTTCTAAAGTCTGCTTTTACGATATCGTGGGAGTTTTTTTATGAAGCTGACCACAGTTTTTCAAACCTCGGTGAGAAATGTTCATTAACGCAGAAGGCGTCTCTTGTCGTAACCTTACACTGGTACCTAGACGGCCTTCTTCAGTATAGATTTATGCTAGTAACGAGGATTTGTGGTGTCTTCAATAAACTGTGACGAATTTGCTTTTGTTCGTGATCACTTAGGAGTTTCTACAGACATCTGGGTCTCATTAAGAATATAGGCGGGAAGGGCCTTCGTAAGGGTGATCTTTTAGGCACCTACGCAATACGCACCTGAGAAACGTCTTATACAGAGTCTCTGCGTTAAAACTGTAGGCTTAAATTGGAATGTTTTATAAGCACCATTACACTCTAATTAGTTATGCGTAATTCCTGCATAACCTATCCATATTTTATTTTTGTTAGTAACTCTAGCGCAGCTTATATGTAACTTCACTTAACGTAACTTTGTCCCATCGCTGTAATTTTTTTTGTCAGTAACTTTCATGTAATTTTTGCATGCGTAACTTTCTCATAACAAACATGTACATTAAACAAACAGTATTTTCAAAGGGGAACTAAAACACACAAAGTGGTAGAAAGAAATTGAATAATCATATATGACAGACAGACACGATACACGATATACGATACACGATATACGATACACGATACACGATACAAATAAATAAAAAGAACAATTTTTTTAAATTCTATAGGAAATTATATAGGACCTATAGATACGCACATTCCAGAAGAATAAATATATTTATATATATATAGCGATGGACATTAAAAAACACGTCTAGGTACACATTTTGTCCCCATATTTCAAACATCTTCATGGCTTCAAATATTTTGCCTGCAATTTATACTTTTTAAGAGGCTTACAGATTTAACAAATGAGAGATAATTTTGAATTACGACCTACATTTGACTGAAGTTAAATGAACAAAATTACAATTCGAAACTTTACTTATGAAATAGGAAATATATTTTATGAAGAAACCCCTTAAAAAATACCGTAGAGAAACTTCCATTACTAAATTTAACAATAATACATCACACATTTCCAAATTTAAGTTAACAAAGCTCCAAACGTGCTTTAGTATATTAATTAAGACGTAAATTTGTGTGTAACCGAACTTAAATGTGAATTTACCACTTTATGCTTAGTCTACTCGACTCTGTTAAACTATGTGGTACTTTCCTGTTATCCCGGATCCCAGACTTTTTGCCGAAAACAACTTAACCTAACCATTTGTCAAGGGCATACAATTGACCTAACAGGAAGTACTGGTTTTCTGTTATTATTAATAATTAATCTTTTAAAGTCTCATTATGGACATGCAAGAAATACGGTTAGGTCAACTGTATGCCCTTGACAATTGGCTAGGTTAAGTTGTGATATTTTCAGCAAAAAGTCTGGGGTCCGGGATAACGGGAAAGTACCAACTATTTCATATAACAAAGCAAAGTTTATAGTATACGACAACTATTCATAATGTAGGCCATAATCAACCCTATTTTAAGTTAATTTTCAAAGCGTAATCATCCATACAATCTCCTCATGTGAACTGTGAACTGACCGAAACGAGACAAACGCGCATGCGCAGAAAGAACAGCTCTCAAAAGTAACATTCGAAGATATTTGTATTTTAGAATAAAGAAATAATACAGATTCTACGTTAACGGAGAAATCACATCGTGTAATGAATATTAAAAAATATATTTTACACACTTTTTTGGTGCCTTCATTACTTTCGTCTTACGCCTGGCACTTAAACACTAACACAGGCTTATAATTACGTTCAATTGCAAAACATAAGCGTGAAAATGTATTTGCGGTTACCTGATTTTAATTAGAATCTCAATTTTATAATATGCTATATACTACGCATATTATGCAAGACAAATTATAGGAATTTATAGGTTTTATTTATCTGGAGCAGCTACATACCCTTTGTTAAGAACGTCATGCCAAAATTACGCCATAAGAAGAAAAGCCAAGCAACAAAAGTTACGGAATTGTTACAGAACGAAATATTGGGTAAAGGTCTTACTTCCTCAACAACAAAAAGTTACGGAACGAAGCGAAGGGAAAAGAGTCTTGCTTTTGTCGAAGCTGGAAAAGTTACGCTAATGTTGTATATTGAATTTAATGTTACAAATACGTTACGTTAAAATGTGTAACTAACGGGCAACTTATAGGTAAACATTTTTAGGAGCGTTCATATATATATATATATATACACACACACGAGGGTAATTCGATAAGTATCCGCACTTTTTATTTTCACAATTATATTTTCACATCTGATAGATTATAAACACATCATTGCTCAACATAGTCTCCCTGTTTCTCAATACACTTAGTCCAGCGATCTACGAGCTTCCTAATACCATCACAAAAGAATGTTTTTGGCTGTGTGCGTAGCCAGTCATGCACCGCCTCCTTCAGGTCATCATCGCCTTGGAATCGCTGACCTCTCAAAGCGTCTTTTAGTGGTCCAAACAGGTAAAAATCCGAAGGTGCCAGATCTGGACTGTAGGCTGGATGGTCGAGAACTTCAAATTTAAGTTCTTGAAGGCATTTTCTGGTCTGTGCAGCCGTATGAGGGCGCGCATTGTCGTGTAACAGAACGACACTTTCCGACAATCTCCCTCTCCGTTTTGTGCGAATTACTTGCTTTAACTCATTCCGAAGCATGTCAGAATACGATGCACTTGTTATTGTAGTTCCACGCTCCAGATAATGTTCAAGGATAGGGCCTCGTGTATCCCAAAACATTGTTAGCATAATTTTACCTGCTGACGGCTGAGCTTTGAACTTCCTTACAACGGGAGATGTTGATGCTTCCATTGCACACTCTGCCGCTTGCTTTCTGGTTCATAGTGATGGATCCAGGTTTCATCTCAAGTGATAATGCCTCCAAAAAAGTTTTCACCTTCATTATGATACAGCGCCAAAAGACGAGAGCAGATGTCCATACGATTACGCTTGTGCTCTTCTGTCACAGAGCATGCAATGGAAGCATCCAACATCTCCCGTTGCAAGGAAGTTCAAAGGTAAAGTTATGCTAGCACTGTTTTGGGATACACGAGGCCCTATCCTTGAACATTATCTAGAGCGTGGAACTACAGTAACAAGTGCATCGTATTCTGATATTTTTCGGAATGAGTTAAAGCAAGCAATTCGCACAAAACGGAGAGGGAGATTGTCGGAAAGTGTCGTTCTGTTACACGACAATGGGCGTCCTCATACCGATGCACAGACTAGAAAATGCCTTCAAGAACTTAAATTTGAAGTTCTCGACCATCCAGCCTACAGTCCAGACCTGGCACCTTCGGATTTTTACCTGTTTGGACCACTAAAAGACGCTTTGAGAGGTCAGCGATTCCAAGGCGATGATGACCTGAAGGAGGCGATGCATGACTGGCTACGCACACAGCCAAAAACATTCTTTTGTGATGGTATTAGGAAGCTCGTAGATCGCTGGACTAAGTGTATTGAGAAACAGGGAGACTATGTTGAGCAGTGATGTATTTATAATCTATCAGATGTGAAAATATAATTGTGAAAATAAAAAGTGCGGATACTTATTGAATTACCCTCGTGTATATACACACACACACACACACACCTGGTTGAATCTGGTTTTATTTATCGCCCGAATTGTTCATTCTGGCGAATGAATATATATATATATATATATATATATATATATATATATATATATATATATATATATATATATATATATATATTTATATATAAGTTATATATATATATATATATATATACGTAATACGGAAGAATTTTCTCCTGAAATTTCATATGTATTTTCCTTGAAAAGGATGAAAAGGAGGGGAGATAAAACTCCCCTTGTCTAACTCCCCTTTTTTTCTTCTCCATCCATAGGAATGTTCATTTTTATTTATGTATAAATTAAATATTGCTTTTATCATTTATTCGTTTAATATTTAATTTCATTATTTCATTTATGAAAGTGAAATGGTTTACATGATCAAAGGTTTTAATTAATTAATTATTGAACCAATAACAACGGAATCTCCATTATAGGTTGAGCTTTGATTCTAAATCTATTTTGCCTTCAGCTCATTGATATACTCTTTTTTTTGGTTAATTTCGTGTCTACAGTAGAGTACCATGATGTAAAGTTTCACAGAACGGAACGTTCTTTGTGTGTGTGTGTGTGTAGATTGTTAATTTCGTGTCTACAGTAGATACCATGATGTAAAGTTTCACAGATCGGAACGTTCTTTGTTTGTGTGTGTGTGTGTGTGTAGATTGTTAATTTCGTGTCTACAGTAGATACCATGATGTAAAGTTTCACAGATCGGAACGTTCTTTGTTTGTGGTGTGTGTGTGTGTGGACAATTGGGCACAAGTGAGGTGGAGTGTGTTATATAATTCACGAAGCGAAGTTAAGCGACATTGGTTGTGGGTAGTAGTTGAATGAGTGGCTACCCTCTGCCTCCAGATGATGTAGCGACCCGTGGTTCGGATCCTACGTAAAGCTGTAGGCTCCCTTCCGTCACACGACCTTCGCCGTTACGAAGGAGGTTAAACATCCCGAAATATTATCATCAGTATTATTGTTACGTGACGTATAATAGATCCAATGAAAGTCCTGGACGAGTGTAACAAATTTGGGGAGAAAATCTTTGTATTCTTTAAAATTTTACAAAAAAAAAAATTTTTTTAATAATGCATCAAAAATACGTTTATATTTAGCAGATTCTGGCTCTCTTTTTCTTCTTTGGGATGGAGGGGGGTGACGCGGCGCTTTTGCGGGCATTGCCCTTGGCCACTCCTTTCTGCATAAAAGAAGAGACGACAAGCAGGGCACTGTTTCAATAGTTGACTATCATAACCTAAGTTCAGGTTTTTGGAAAGTCACTGTACGAAATGAAAACAAATACTGTTATGATTGTTTGAGGTCGTCTAACCTACTTCGTAACGACCAAAAAACGTCATGTGACAGAGGGAACCCACAGCTTTCCGTGGTAACAACTATTTTATAAGGGTCGTTACATCATCTGGACGCTGTGAACGGTCCTCCATCCAACTACGAGCCAGAAACATTGTCGCTTAATTAACTTCGCTAATCAAAGAGAAGCGATACTGCGACTTGGCTACGGCGTTAAAAAAAAAAAAGTCATTATTATTTATAATACAAAAACTTTCCCTCAGCATGAGCATATCTTGTAGGCACAAAATATGACAAGCATCTACAGAGGGTTGCCAAAAGTAATTAGTAGTGATATACCGGAGGGAGGTTTTGGCCGGAGTCTCCGGCTTAATAATTTTCCTCCGGCCAGAGACTACAGCTTAATGCCAAACTCTGAACTTTAAATTTATATTCACCTATATATATATATATATATTATATATATTAACGTAGCTAAATAGGGGGCTAACTCCTAAGTCTTGTTTATATCTTTTCTGTATGCAACAGTAATAGCTATAATTTCCTGTATTAGAAATCATCATCAAATTTATTTGATATATAGGGCCCTCTTCATTTCATTCCATTTGCAAGAACATTTTTATCATAATTAGCCTCCCAGGATTGTAAAAGGATATTATTATAGAAATTATCAAGGAACTCTATTTTGATTTTCCATTTTTTTCGACCTGTCTGGAATTGTGTGCTAAATATTTCCTTAATAAATTCATTAGTGTTAAATGTTTTTTATTATGATACAATATTTACAAGACTCTTACACTAGTCAGGTTAAAGGTAATTGCTTGGCATATGAGTTGACCTGAAGAGCACTTAATAAAACTTCAATCAACGCAAATCTTCAGCCGGAGGGCCGGAGTTTAAAGTAAGCTCCGGCCGGAGCCGGAGGTCTCCTAAAAGGCCGGAACTCCTGCCCGGCCGGACCTCCGGTGCACCATTAGTAATTAGACATCACAATGATTGTCCTCAACAATAAATAGCAAAGCTCCTCAATAGAATGCCAGAACGTGTGTCACCGATACATAACGAAAAGGGAAAAGTAAAATGATTCTAAATAATTTATTCAACAAATCTGCTCTTATTTGTCGACTTTTATTATCAAATAAAAAAATTATGGAAAAAACAAGTGTCTATTTACCTTTGTCAACATTGCATAATAACGCATTTAGGCCCTACTCGTACATTGATTAGGAAGTCCGTTATTTACTGACTTAGAATTCATTGTCTCCAGCACAAAAATGAGATGCAAATGAACTAAGTACCTACAAAAGTGTAAGCTCTATTTTTGGTATCATTCATGCTAATTTCTCGTAGAAAATCTTTTAGAAAATGTGTATATAGTCTTGTATATGTGAGTTTTTAACGACAGTATCTTGAAACCATAGATTATATAAGCTAATAAATTAACCCTTTTTTTCATTTACATTAACATTGAAGGAGTCTATCTTTTACAATCCCTAACACGCAGTTAAGGCAATTATAATTTTGGTTTCGTTGAATGTAAGAAAGATTTAGGACTATCAGTTAAATTTTCATTCATACACATCATTCATACACAGATATATTATTAAAGGCTTCCAACGCTGATCTAAACGAATTTGTATTCTTTTCTACGGGTATAACTTCATTTGTAGTTATGGAAAAAAGCTTTTTGTGAATAAAATCTATGGGAAAAAATACTGAAACTTTCAAAATTCAGCAAGAATTCATAATTAGTTGAAAAAAAAATTTGACCGATAAATAAAATGGGTGCCAAGTACAGTGTTATTCCAGTTATTATTATTATTATTATTATTATTATTATTATTATTTAGTATTTTACGGGTCAGATTTTCAAACTAAGTATGATTTTTTGCTCAATTTTGAAAAATTCGGTGTTTAGTTTTTTCTTGCAGCGAATTTCCCTCATTCCTTATAAGTCCCTTCGCCTACCTCCAAACCAACAACAGATGAGGTTCCAGGTTCGAGTTACAGAACGTTACAAAATTACGGGCTAACAAAGATACCCTAAGATCCACTCTAGGTTAGCCCAAGAAGGACGTGAGACAATAAAAAAAATAGACAAAGCAAATGAAGATAAAGAATACTCAAAATTCATACCATGCTTTCATGCAGGAAAAGGAGTAATATTAAAGTATGGCATAAACAAGGCTCTTCCCCTCCTCCGTCATCCACCGCTGACAGAAAGTAGTTGTGAAAGAAGATTTATAGGAAAGTAAGAAAAAGTATAATGAAAAGAATAACGTCAGAGTTCATTCACACCATGCGTACACTTATCTCGTGTACCCAATTAATATTAAATGACAGTGGAAAATAAAGGATAGCACGAAACACGAAATTGCTCAATCCAATCTACACCATGCATTATTTTTAAGGAATTTTTACTTATTATGTACAAGAATTTGCATCATTTTTCCGTTGAGTGCCACAGTGCCAAAGCCATTGAGCCGAGAGACTTGCTTTTATTAAAAATTTACTATTTACATCGCCTCATTTCTGGATATAGTGATGCCACTTCATTCTGACGAGTGATATTATCAACCGCACAATCTCTATTAATGCTATTGTCAATAACTTGAACATTGATAAGCTAATTTTGATTCCCGATACAAAAAAAGGATCGATCAACTGTTTCCTGCTTTTTCCCACGCACTGGAGATACCCTAAATATCATGTTACTCGCATTCACATCCTCTCCCGAAGGACGCGCCGCTTTATCCGTGTACGGATGTAAGTGTATACTGTCGACAGATTTCATAAGTAAGATTGAGCACTAACATGCGGGCTCCCATCCCGGAAGGCCTTGTTTCACTGTCAAACAGTCTCTATATATCTTTCTATGCTAATATTTCTAATCATTCCTTAATTTCCACCATGTCTCTTTAAGATTTCATCAAAATACACAAAATTCACAGTGTCTCATCATCTTTTTAGTTTATTTCTATGCTTGTTTATTTATTCTAATAAAGTATTAAAAATTTCACCAATTACCTCAAATCTGGTGAAAGGCGGCACTGTCTGTAGCTACCACAGTAATTTGCCCCAAATTTAGGCACGCTTACGTACATTACCTTCCTAACATTTCCCCTTTGAGGGTCTAAATTGTCTCCGGTTTCAGCCTTAATTCTATCATCATTTCTCCTTTTACCATCCTCACCAGCTAATGTATACGTATTAAGCCATTTATCGCTTTAACAGCCTCACTCAGCTACGAAAGATCTGACATACGATATTAGGATATCATTATCGCTTTTATATAGCAAAGCGCCTAGCCATACTTACATATCATAATATGAATTCATCACCATCATCATAATTCCACGCATCATAATTTTCACTTAAGTTTAAATCCTATTAAATAAACGTTTATTTTAAAATGAAGTCGATCGGAGTAGCGAGATCGCGTACAGAGGGTTGACAAAATTAAATAGACACCCCGATGATTGTCCTCAACAACAACTGGCAAAGCTCATCAGTGGGATGCCAGAAACGACACGGTTCTAAATATAATGATGTAATAAATTTATTATTATTTATTAAAGTTTAGTATCAAATTAAAATGCATGGGGGGGTGGGGGAAGGTGTCTATTCACTTTTGTCAACCGTTTGTATATTTATTATTATAGGAAAGTATGAGGCGATAGCTAATTTATTTATAGGTTTTTCACACAAACGCAAAACCTGCAAAAACCATTCGTTCAACATTTAAAGTCGATAGATCGATAGATAGAGAAACTAAAGAACATTCAATTTCGTAAGTCAAGTCTCTGACAGTCTCGCGTGCGCCACGTTAGGAAGGCAGAATGAGAATTGAATGTAACTCTCTCCTTCATCAAATCCCATAAATAAAGAGGAATGCTACTGAAGTGCCCGGTCGCAAACCGACCCTGAATATGTGTTTGAAAACAACAAAAATACCCTGTTTTATATATATATGAATATGTGTTTGAAAACAACAAAAATACCCTGTTTTATATATATATATATATATATATATATATAATATATATACATTATAACTGCAAACACGCAGTATAATTAACGTAAAGAACGACGCTTTGTATAGGAGAATTAATTATCCGCGCAAGATGAGAGCGAAAGAACGAAACAAATGAAAAAATGAGGTACCCACCCGGGAATCGAACCCGGGATCTTCCGATTGCCGGTCAGATATGATAACCACTACACCACAGGCCTCACCCAAACAAATGCCGTAATTCCTGTACATACGCGCAGAAACCAATGCCCCAAAGGGGCACCTCCCGCTTGCCGTAACATTATATACATTATAACTGCAAACACGCAGTATAATTAACGTAAAGAACGACGCTTTGTATAGGAGAATTATCCGCGCAAGATGAGAGCGAAAGAACGAAACAAATGAAAAAATGAGGTAGCCACCCGGGAATCGAACCCGGGATCTTCCGATTGCCGGTCAGATATGATAATCACTACACCACAGGCCTCACCCAAACAAATGCCGTAATTCCTCTACATACGCGCAGAAACCAATGCCCCAAAGGGCATATCTGACCGGCAATCGGAAGATCCCGGGTTCGATTCCCGGTGGTTACCTCATTTTTTCATTTGTTTTGTTCTTTCGCTCTCATCTTGCGCGGATAATTCTCCTATACAAAGCGTCGTTCTTTACGTTAATATATATATATATATATATATATATATATATATATAATATATATATATATATATATAATAGCTATCTTTGTCACGCAAAAACGAAAAATAAGGTTATTTTCTGACAGTGATTTCCATGATCATTCAAGTGCATTATTTAAAGAGCCAAAACTACTAAAGATGTAATCAAACTACTCAAAGATGTAATCAAACTGTAATTTCATTTACGAATGTAACAAAAACAAAATCATTAACTTACAATGAGTAAATAATTATTTCGTAACTCGCATCAAAAACTCTCCACTCAACATCAGACTTAGAAAATAGATCAAAGCGTGTTTATTTCCTCAATTTAGATTGTCTTCATTTGAAAAATTACCCATTTTCCGATATTAAAAAAAATATTATGAACGTAAATTCGCTCAAAACCAAGTTGAAATCTCGATTAATGATGGAATACTAATGAAAATCTAGGATTAAATGTACGTTACTCGTTACTGTTCATCTTTCGTGTCTAAATATGGATTTCTTTGTTATGGTATTCGTAAGTATCATACCTTCAATAATGACTTTGTATTGGTTTTCTATCAATAATAATAATAATAATAATAACTCTAATTAATAATTCTTATTCATGATTTATATATTATTAATTTAATAATAACTATTTGTTCTATTTTTAATTAAGAGCCCAGTAAAGCCTGAAGCTTAAGGTCCAAATTATATAAAATAAATAGTCAAATTTCACAATTATTTTATTTTATATTAAAATTATTTTAACGAAAAATATTATAAAATTATAAATGTAAATTATAAATATATTTAAATTATATATAATTTATATATTTAAATATATATAGAGTGAACCAAAAGTAGGTGGACAGTAAATGATAACGTTTATTTTGAGAATACATATTTAATTTTTTTGTATACTATAATACAAAATAAAATTTAAATAAATTTAGTTATAATATTTAATATAATATAACACAAACACCATAGTTATAATGAACACCATAGTTATAATATAATATAACACAAACCGTATTCAACCTACTGTCCACCTACTTTTGGTTCACCGTGTATATATATATATATAAATTCTAAATATATTTATTTTATAAATAACTACATTGATTTATTTTTTTAAAATGCTTACAGGGTGTCCATAAATTATCTTTACGCATAAATTATGATAATAAAAACCCACTCCAATAGACAGAGTTTATTTCCACAACAGTTTCGATGCCCACTGACATCCTCTTCGGGTTGATACAGAAAAACCCGAAGAGGATGCCAGTGGGCATCGAAACTGTTGTGGAAATAAACTCTGTCTATTAGAGTGGGTTTTTATTATCATAATTTGACCTTCACGTAGAAAAGTGAAATTTTTTGCATTTATTTTTTACGCATAAAATTGAAATTTAACTGAATTTGAGAAGATAATTTAGGAACACCCTGTATAATAATTAAGTTACCGGTAATAAGAAAAGAAAAGAAAAAATTATCGAAAAATTAGGTTGAAATTATTAAATAAAGTGTCAATTTCACGATCGGAAAATGACTGACACTCTCGAGAGACTTATTTATTTTTGAATCACACTGTTGTCCATAATTATTATATATATATATATATATATATATATATATATCCCTCAAGATGAAATTCTATCGCCCTCATTTTTTTAATTTATATTTGAATAAAATTTTCCCCACTGAACCTTTTATTCGAAGTAGGATGTAAAATTGATATCAAGATGATATTATCATCTCAACAAATTGAAGAAGATTATCACGCGATGTCTGTAAAATAAACTGTAAATTTTGAAACAGTAACATTAAAATTGTCTTTTACTTCACGTACGAGTAATTCCATAGGCAAAATTTTTTTTTTAAGGTCATTCCCCATTCCCCATTCCCCATTCCCCAGTCCTGCGTTGTCAGTGAATAAACACGATTCGCGTCGCGGTCGCTGCAGTGCAAGGGGCCCCCATTCCGTCAATGTAAAATCGCGTGCGGTTTGAGTCATCACGACGTGAGTCGTGAGTCGCAAGACGATCCTGTGTGTGACTGGTCTAACAGTTTCTCAAGGTTTGGTGTATATATATATATATATATATATATATATATATATATATATATATATATATATATATATATATATATATATCTGAGGTTCATTAGACTATAGTGATTTATGGAGTGATAAAACCATAACCTAAAGAAGAAATAAATTTGACAATAGTTTTAATAATAATGATAATAATAATGATAATAATAATAATAATGATGATGATGATGATGATAATGATGATGATGATAATCTTTACTAGTATGATAAAAATAATAAGCGAAGGGGAAGAAAGAAATTGGTACGACGCTGAGGCCAGTTAATACGGACCATTGTTCTAACTCCTAGCTCATTCATTATCACCAACACTGTCAGTAGTCGAACCCCGGAGGACCTCAGTGTTTTCGTTTCGCTTATAGGAAGACGTTGTTACCAATTGAGCCACCTCGGACGCCTGTTATTACTCATGTACGTTTGTAGGTTTAACGATGTTTGACAGTTCCTTCCTCTGAGTGGAAATTGGCGCTGTTTAATCCTAGAAGGCTAGTATGGGATCGCACACATAGAGATTAGTGTGGTGTCTACGTAACTCCCGTAATGAAAATTACATTTATATATTGAATTAAACAATAATAAAAATGAACTTACGTACAATATATACACACAATAAAACCATTAAAATAAAGGATATTTGAAATATGTTAAAAAAAACTCTAAAAGTAAAAGGTAATTTAATAAAATTAATGTTTAATTATAAAAATTATAATAAAATCTAGAATAAATTATAAATAAAATCGAAATAAAATTTAAAATAAACAATTTATAATTATCATTAAAATTTAACTTCATTTAAAAATTTGAGGAAAAAAATTTCGAGCCATTTTTTAAAAATTTACTCTGTCAACATTGGCGTATATTGAAAGAGGGGAGATTTTTTAGGATTGAATTTGCTTAACGTAAGATTATGGATCTCAACTTCAGTGGGTAACAGTTCGATTCCCGATGACGTTGATAATGATTTAAGAGTTTGGACAATGGGTCGCGTTAGTTGGCCTGAGCGTTGCGTTAGTTTATGGTCTTCTTTATTATTACGCAAGATTTGGTTAAATAATATTGTATTCTGGTAATATCGCTTTGTATTGCGATGTATGGCAACTCTCCCTTTTGCGATATGTATCCATGGCAACGACGTTTATACCCACTTTTATTTTGATTTTTTTAAATATTTTTATTCTTTCTTTTTAAAATAAATCATCTTTTATGGCAATATTTTCTTTTTTTTTTATTTATGGTCTTCCGTACTTAGTTTTTATTATTTATTCATTTGTTTTATGTTTCTACGCCCCGCCCCTTTTTTCTCTATTCTTTTTTCTCTATCTACTCCATCATAACGGCTTAATTTCACAGAAACCCTTTCGGGCTTAAACCATTTTGCCGGGGGATCAGGGTCGGGGCTTTGACGGTTCTTAGTCTTTGACGGTTTTTAATTTAAGTCCCCATTTTGTGGTAAAAACTGACAAAAATTGAGGTATGTGCGCGCAACGGACTTAATTATTTGAGTTCTTCCGGGTTCATACATTCAAATTTTTTTCTTTATACTCTCTCTCTCTCTCTCTCTCTCTCTCTCTCTCTCTCTCTCTCTCTCTCTCTCTCTTTAATATTGTCAATAAAGTTCTATTCATTTATGTTCTTTCATCTAGTGATATGATGACCAATATGAATGTCATTTAATCGTAGTTATACCTCAATATTGCATTTTTTTATATGAAGCTTTACTAGTTCAACAATAAGATTCAATAATGAAGTTCACCATTAAAGCTGTTGATAGATTTCATAAACCATATTAATGGCTTCGAGGGAGTGTTATTATTAGATACAATAATACAATTGGGGTTCCTTTAGCTTAAGTTCATCTGTAGAGATAATTGCGTACAATTTACCACAAGATTTCAGAGATTCAGAAAGTGTTTCATTACCAGATTTTGGTTCATTTACAAAATAGCAATATTTTAAGTTCAAGTTGGAGATAACCCGATCGAGTAATGATACTCTATTGACAGGATACAATTAAGGACATTCCATCTCCAAGATGTAGAATTAATGAGCTGTCTTTTTAACTGGGATGCCCAAAAGTTATTTTTTTCAGTGAGGGGTGCCTCTTCATTTTGATACCAAAAAGGTTTTATTTACATCAGGGTGTCTCACAAAGAAGTACCCTTACGCTATGGTGCCAAGCAGAAATGCCTGCTAGTAGTATGGGTTAACCCTTTCAAGAATGATTATAAATTTTCTAACTAGTAAAACAGTAATGTACCATATATGCTTTGTCCCAGGAGACTCGAAAGGGTTAAAAACAAGTGATAGATGTCAACATAGGGTACCTACTGTTTTGTATTAGACTGTAATTTCTGGCTTACTCCTAAGATGAGCTTCGCTTGGAAGAATTTTTCATCAATCAGTGTTGTTTCTTAAGAACTGAGACTCGTTCATAATTAATACGTCTGTAAAAACAGTATTATTGTAACTAAACAAATTAATTTTTTACAGTCCTAAGTGAACAACTTCATATAACAACATCCTTATTTGTGATTTTAGTGAAAACCTTGAAGATTCTTGGTCAACATGCTAACCCTACGCAGCTAAAAATACAGTCATATCAAATCTGTAAATAAATTGGAGCGTGGAAGCGTTTCCAACATGAAAAAAAAAAATACGCGCATCTTGAAACACTTTCTTCTCAAAGACTTTCACTAATGACAGAAACTGTCATCAGAATGTTGATAGGATCTGTCAGTATGAATAATATTTACTCAAGTTCAAGATAATAACAATTATTTAGCTTCACTCAGTTTCGGGTTACATCATAGACAGGAATCATAAAGAGTATTATAATTACATCCACAATTACATTCATATATTAGAAGGAATTATTCAATTAATATTTAATTAATATTAATTCAACTAATATAATATTTCATAGTTAATATACAAATCGTAACATTCTTACATAAAGATCATATCCTACATCTTATAAGGATACACAGTAATTATATTTTAATGAAACATAGGACATTTGTTTCATCACTTATGAGTCATTGAGAGAGAGAGAGAGAGAGAGAGAGAGAGAGAGAGAGAGAGAGAGAGAGAGAGAGAGAGAGAGAGAGAGAGAGAGAGAGAGATTATTCAAGTAACTGTAAAAGAGAACCGCTGAAACGATTCTCCCTTTTTACATGTAGATTTGAGGCCTATTTAGGCCAGCATTTCACCCACATTTTCTGCTTCATCACTATATCTTAGGGTAATGTTAAAATAGCTATTTCCACGTTAAAAACAGATCCTGCGATGTTAATACCATAGATATAAATAAGACCAAACGCGACATTTAACTCTTGATCACAGTATTTTGATTACTATATATATATATATATATATATATATATTGTCTCTTTTCTATATTTTTGTAAATGAATACAGTGCAATTGAAAGTTCCCCTTTCGCAGTTTCTAACTATGGCGACACTAGATACACATAAACTTGGAGATATACTCGATGTGTTAAAATTCATTCATGTAAACAGTTATTTTTTGTAGGATATATTTACGCGAATTGCCGTGGGCCGCATTGGACCAACCTATATACTATGCGACGGAGCTAAACCAATTTGAAGTCGCCATGAATTTTATAACAATCCTTAAATAGAACCCCATTTTAAATTAAAAAAAAAAGAAATTGTTTGTCGTTTAAGTGAACAAAGAATACCGTGTTCAAAATTATGAGGCACAATTTTTTGTTCAAAAAATTAACGAAGCAAATTATGTTATTTGAAAAAATAAATTTAGTTTGGATTTTTTTTTTTTTAGTTTTGCAGGAAAGAGGCGCTAAGGGCGAATATCCGCAAAAATTAACCCTGAACCCACCCCTATAGAGGAAGAAGAGAGTTCAGAGTCAAGGTCCAAGGTTTTCGGGATGTTTGGATACTCTGCGTTTGAAAGATTGGAGGTCATACACAGGAGGAAAGATGGATTGAGGAAGAGTGTTCCAGAGTTGATCGATTGAGTGGATGAAAAATTGAAACTACCGATTAACTCTTACGTTAGAGAGTTGGACAGAAAATGAATGAGAATGTATCGAAAGTCTGGTACTACTTGCTCTCCTTGAAGGAGGAGACATGCAGTTAGAAAGTTCAGAAGAGCAGTGTTCGTTATAACAGCGACAGTAAAGAAAAAGTGAGGCAACATTACGGCAAAGGGAGAGGAATTGCGGTCAAGTAGAGCTGGGTGGGTTGAGCTACAAACAAATGTTTTGACCTTAACAAACCTGACACTTATTCATTTAGCTAACTTCGTTACTCTATATAAATATTCCTCAAAATAAAACCAAGATTTACGTAAAATTATAACTTTTCTTATATAGATCAGCGACGTTAGGTCTGGTTAGCAGTTGGATAGGTGACTGTTCTTCACGTTGAAATGATATAGTTAGTCTTTATAGCTGGTCCGGATCCGATGTAAAGCTGTAGGTCCCCTTTTTCACATGATCCTAAAAATTATCTTCAGCTATTTGTATTCGGCTGATATATATATATATATATAACCTCGTTGATGTTCCGTGTGTTGGTTTCTCTTCACACGAACGTCAAGCTGGTGGCCCCGCCTCTAGGCCTGGCTTGGTGGATGAGTGAGTTGCTTTCTTGCGCTCTCCATCGTACATAGCCAGCTACACCCGGCTCATCTGGTACCGTACTGAGCCAGGCATCTAGTCTTCTCTTGAAGACTTCAACTTTGACCCCTGTAACGTTTCTGAGGTCCTTTGGAAGCTGGTTAAGAAGTCTTGGCCTCCTGACAACCAAGCTATTTTCCTTCAGTGTTGAGGAGGTCCCTTGTCGGGCCTTTAATTTGGGAACACTACACATTCTGCCTTTCCTATTTTCCAGCGTTGTTTGGATGGTAATTGGGTTTAGTTTGAGGTTTGGTACCAGTTTTTCGATCATTTTCCATATGTAGATTATGGTGTACCCCTCTCTTCTTCTTTCCAGGGAGTACAAATTTAGTTTACGTAGTTTTTCCCAGTTGTTGAGCTCTTTGCAGCCATCAATCTTTGCTGTGAAATGTCTTTGAGTTTCTTGTAGTACATCCAATAAATAAATAAATATATATATATATATATAGCGACGTTACCTCACACCAAGTGCAAAAACAAATTATTACAGAAAAAAAAAACCACATATACTTACGTTTGTGTTTTTGTTCTGGCAGTTGCTTAACGTCATTCGTAATTGTGACGGAGGGGACCTACAGCTTTACGTGGTATCCGAGTCATTATATATCCAATTTCTGTCCAGACTCTACGTTCATTTATTCATATACATCTGCGTGATTGAATGTCGATCAATCTGTCTGTGTGTGTGTGTGTGTGTGTGTGTGTGTGTGTGTGTGTACGTATTAATAATAATGAAACGCATCTAATAGGAATTTTCCATTTCTTGCTTCATATTTACGAAACTTTATCAAACTTCAAAGGTTCGGAGAGGGCTCACCTCTACAATAGAGTTCGGTAATATATACTTTAACCGAAAAATAGGATAAGATTTTCATTCTGATAGATAAAGTTAAAGATAAGAATGATAAATTGAGATTGAGGTGAATTTTAAGTGCTTTCTACGTACTGCATCAAATCCATTTATAAAAATTTTCCCAAGACCATTGATTTCTCCTTCAACGGGTCGCGTTAATAAAACGCATGCATTGATCACATCTTTATAAAACGCATGCATTGATCACAACTTTAATAAAACGCATGCATTGCTCAAATCTTTAATAAAACACATACATTGATCACATCTTTAATAAAACGCATGCATTGATCACATTTTTAATAAAAAACATGCATTGATCACATCTTTAATAAAACGCATGCATTGATTACATCTTTATAAAACACATGCATTGATCACATCTTTTTTTAAAACGCATCCATTGATCACATCTTTAATAAAACGCATGCATTGATAAATCTTTAATAAAACGCATGCATTGATAAATCTTTAATAAAACGCATGCATTGATCACATCTTTATAAAACGCATGCATTGATCAAATCTTTAATAAAACGCATGCATTGATCAAATCTTTAATAAAACGCATGCATTGATCACATCTTTAATAAAACGCATGCATTGATCACATCTTTAATAAAACGCATGCATTGATCAAATCTTTAATAAAACGCATGCATTGATCAAATCTTTATAAAACGCATGCATTGATCACATCTTTAATAAAACGCATGCATTGATCACATCTTTAATAACGCATGCATTGATCATATCTTTAATAAAACGCATGCATTGATCAAATCTTTATAAAACGCATGCATTGATCACATCTTTAATAAAAAGCATGCATTGATCAAATCTTTAATAAAACGCATGCATTGATCACATCTTTAATAAAACGCATGTATTGATCAAATCTTTAATAAAACACATGCACTGATCACATTTTTAATAAAACGCATGCATTGATCAAATCTTTAATAAAACATGCATTGATCACATCTTTAATAAAAGAAATTTTTAAAGTCATTCCACGAGGCAAAATTATTACTCAGAATACTAAAACTTATGAGCCAAATTTTTTTTATGCAATATCAATTCATTGAAACCATCGTAAATACAATTGGTTTCCTCAAAAATGATATGTTTTAGTTTCTTCAACAATTTTCAAAAAGAATTGTAATCTTCTTTACGTAAAAATTCTGACCTAATTTTGTCTGTGATAAAGAATGATAAAGAATTTATATCATTCTAAAAAGGTTGAAAATTGTTTCCAAAATTTAACATTCTACTCTCTGAATCTTGTCCATTTTGTCTATTTTCAAAACATTAGAATTGTTCCTGAATGTGCTATGAATGTTGGGTATTTAAAGAGTATATTTAGTAGGTTGATTGTACGCTGAGGGTAATGTGAAATGTTTTCTTTAATCCCTAAAAATGTACGTTCTGTTTTTTGGATTTATTTTTGTAAATTTCAAAATTTTAGAGAACCCATCTTGTCCAGAAGAGAATCATTTTAGCTTCTTGCAGTCTACTTTTGATGTACTAACAGTGTACTCGAGAAATACCTCATTATTTACAAAGTACATCTAAGATCTTTTATACTCTCTGAAGTTTAAGATAAAATAGACGGTGAACGGGATTAGAGCAGAACGTTTGATTCACCATTTTTCATTCAATTTCCAATTTTAAAAATAATTTTTTACCTTATCATAATATACCTTTCACATATTTTAGTCCGACCCGAGACATCATCTCTTTTAAACTTTGTTCACAACATACAGTACTTCTCTCTTAACACTTCCTCCAACATTATCTCTACTGTCCAAATTATCCTGATTCGTATAGAACCAAATGTACTGCAATCCTCACATTATTCAGAACACATCCAAGGGTTCCATTATCAAATCTTATTCATTTAAATATACAAAAGATTATTTTACTTTTTTGTTTTTTATATCTATTAATATACAGGGTGTTTCATAAGTCCTGGTCTCGTAGGAAAATTTATTTTAAATTAAATTTACTAATTTTTTGTTTTTTTTATATCTATTAATATACAGGGTGTTTCATAAGTCCTGGTCTCGTAGGAAAATTTATTTTAAATTAAATTTACAAGAGTGGTACATTAGAACGAAAACAAATATTCAAATTGATGTATTGTTTTGGGACCCTTTTTTTTTTTTGTTGCGGGTAGAATAATACTAATGGTTAATATAGGAGTGAGTTACACTCGTAAGGTAAAAGCTGATTTAATACTTATATGATCAATTAATTATTACTGAGTCAGACCTAATTTTCAAGGATGTTATGATCACATTTTGAAGTAATCTTATACGGAAAATATAATTTACCCAATAATACCAACCATGCCCAGCCAGGTCTAAATTACGAGAGTAGATTACCACCAGACAATGTACTAATTTAAGTGGAATAAATTCATTATGTAGAATTTAAATGAAAAATAAAATTAATAAAGAATTGCGTGTATATATATATACAGGGTGTCCCGTAAGTCTGGACCCATAGGGAAAAATAATAAAATTACAAAATAGTCCAAAAATTTATTTATAATATATATATATATTTTTTTTATTATTATTTTTATTATTTTTTATTATGATCTTACTCCGCTGGAGTTTTATTTGTGGGGCCACTTGAAAGCCAAAGTGTACGAGGTCAAACTTCAGAACATTTTCCACCTTAAAGCACGCATTGTGGAGGCGTGTCAAGAATTTCTGCGACTGTGATTCAGAAGTGCTGTCGCAGTGGAGATTGCGTCTTCAACTATGTGTGCGACACAACGGCGGACACTTTGAACAGATTATGTAATAAATTTTTGGACTATTTTGTAATTTTATTATTTTCCCTATGGGTCCAGACTTACGGGACACCCTGTACAGTATATATATATATATTATATATATATATATATATATATAATATAATATATATATATATATATATATATATATATATATTTCGAGTCTACTACGCACAGCTTAATTAATTATATAATTGTAGCCACAGGCAATGGCAAAATATGCTTAACCAATTCTTCCGAAAGAAACACTAATAGATCCTCCACCGGGACTCTCGTAAATAAAGAGGTAACTTCAAAGTTTACCAATATAAAATTGTAATTGACACTGATCTATTTAATTTTTCCACAAGGTCTACATTATTATTTATGTGTGATTGTGAAATTGTGCCCAGGAGAGGATTAAGAATGGAAACAAGCCATTTGGATAGCTTATATGAGATAGATCCTATAGAGCAAACAATAGGCCTTGCAGGATTATTTGGCTTATGAGTTTTAATCAGGCCATACATATAGGGTAATGACGGTGAAATACTCAAAAACTGTTTAAGTAATATTTCTTTACCCTTCAAAAGTTGTTTAATTTTCTTGTTAAATGCACTGTTCACAGTTTCAAGGGGATTGTTCCTTAATTTCACGTAAGTGTCCGCGTCATTCAAAAGGTCATACATTTTTTCTAGGTAAACGTCTTTATTGAGGATGACTAGGGCATTTGATTTATCGGCTTTGGATATATGTAGATTCTGATCTTTTGTTAAAGCTTCGTAAGAGTCGAAAAACCTCTGTGGACAATTTGGAATAGAGGGTTTAGACATGGCACTATATACTAGACCTTTACAAATATTCACATTCTCTATAGGTAAATCATTATATTTTTCTAAGTTACAGAAAGCGTTATCTATTTCTACACAGTGCACATCCTTTTTAGCTGCTGAAAAATTTATTCCATATCCAAGAGCCGTGACCGTTTTTTATTTAACACTTTATCTGATAGATTTATCACAAATCCTGGGTTAGCATCCTTAGTCCAATCTACCAGATAAAGTGTTAAATAAAATACGGTCACGGCTCTTGGATATGGAATAAATTTTTCAGCAGCTAAAAAGGATGTGCACTGTGTAGAAATAGCTAACGCTTTTTGTAACAGAAAAATATAATGATTTACCTATAGAGGATGTGAATATTTGTAAAGGTCTAGTATATAGTGCTATGTCTAAACCCTCTATTCCAAATTGTCCACAGAGGTTTTTCGACTTTTATGAAGCTTTAAGGAAAGATCAGAATCTACATATAACCAAGGCCGATAAATCAAATGCCCTAGTCATCCTCAATAAAGACGTTTACCTACAAAAAATATATGACCTTTTGAATGACGCGGACACTTATGTGAAATTAAGGAACAATCCCCTTGAAACTGTGAACAGTGCATTTAACAAGAAAATTAAGCAACTTTTGAATGGTAAAGAAATATTACTTAAACAGTTTTTGAGTACTTCACCGTCATTACCCTATATGTATGGCCTGATTAAAACCCATAAGCCAAATAATCCTGCAAGGCCTATTGTTAGCTCTATAGGATCTATCTCATATAAGCTATCCAAATGGCTTGTTTCCGTTCCTAATCCTCTCCTGGGCACAATTTCACAATCATACATAAATAATAATGTAGACCTTGTGGAAAAATTAAATAGTATCAGTATCAATTATAATTTTAGGTTGGTAAGCTTTGATGTTACCTCTTTATTTACGAGAGTCCCGGTGGAGGATCTATTAGTGTTTCTTTCGGAAGAATTGGTTAAGCATATTTTGCCATTACCTGTGGCTACAATTATAGAATTAATTAAGCTATGCATAGTAGATTCGAAATTTGTGTTCAATAATGAATATTTTAGCAAAAAGGGTAAAATTCAATAACACTATAATAGAAGGCATACATTTAATGAATACTTAAGCATAGGATTCTACATGAGCACCATCAGTATCTCTACGGAGTTCGAATCTGTCGGCAGCATTGCCGAACACATTTTGGAGCATGACAGGGGTTATTTTTGTAACTGCTGTTACGATACAAGCACGTAAATCTTACAGATCTGTAACCCTCGTTTGATAGACGTTTGATTTGATAAAGCCCCATGCAAAGAAATCCAAGGGCGTTAGGTCGGGAGATCGAGCCGCCCAGGAACTGTTGCCTCTACGTACGATTCACCGATTTGGAAATCGTTCATTTAGGTACTACCGAACAATGTTTGCCTAATGACAAGGTGCCCCATCTTGTTGAAAGACGACGGTGTTTAAAATGTTATCTGAATGAAACTGGGACATTTACGTGCTCGTATCGTAACAGCAGTTACAAAAATAACCCCTGTCATGCTCCAAAATGTGTTCCGCAATGTTGCTGACAGATTCGAACTCTGTAGAGATACTGATGGTGCTCATGTAGAATCATATGCTTAAGTATTCATTAAATGTATGCCTTCTATTATAGTGTTATTGAATTTTACCCGTTTTGCTACGTTTTCACTGAAATAGATAGGGACTTTATAAACACCCTGTATATTGTCGTATATAATAAATATATTCGTTTATAGATTCGTTAAGGTACGACAAAAGATAACTATTAAAACTTTATCGAACAGTATTCATTATTTTGCTTGCCAGTATTCGATCCTATGACTTCATTTCACACAATACCTCAAACACCAACTTAGTATTTCCCCTATCAACAACCTGCCCGGGTAGCCCAGTGGTAAAAACTGGCAGGTTGTTAATCTCAAGATCGTGGACTCGAGTCTTGGTTGGGATATCAGGTTTCAGCAATTAAGATGCACATCTGGGTCTTGGTGCGTTAGCGGTTCGGACCTGACGTTAAGCTGTAGGTCCCCTCCGTCATACGACCTTTTACAGTTATGAAGGATACATTTTGTAAGTTACAACGTAGGTAAGTTGTTTTAATTAAGTTATTTGAGTAGAAATAGGCTTGTGTCTGTTTTAAGTGTTAAATTATACAGATCCGTAATTGCCTACAGAATTTTAAATTCAAGCCACGTTGCCATAGAAACGGTTTTAATTAATTTTGGAATAGCAAATAAACTTACCGTTTCAGAGGTAATGCGGATAAGAGGTAATATGATTAAATTAAGACACTTACCTTTACCAAAGAAGCGAAATGACCCAAAAATTCATTATTAGTGAAGGGTCCGGACTCGATATGAACCCCGACAAAATTATTTTTAGTAAAATGAAACAAAATTAGGTAAACGATAAAGCAATTAATTCTTAAGCGTTGTTATATATAACACGAAATTATTAACAATTTATGTTAATAAACATAAATGTTAATAATGTTAATAATTGTTAATAATGTTTAATGTTTTAATTTATGGTAATTAATTAACAAATTATTAACAAATTATTAACAATTTATGTTAATAATTAACATAAATGTTAATAATGTTAACACTGGTATGCATATGAAATTTTTTGTCTGCTGTGAGGGTTTTTTCAACTCATATTATATAATTCGACCATGCTGAATTCGAAAATGACATTGGTTTTCCTCAATCAGGTCAGGTTTTTTCTCTATTGGCCATTTATTATAAGTCCAATTTTATCCCCAAATTTATTGATTTTTTTAGCTTAAACACTGTAGATACGAGTAATATATAAGAACACTCGGAAAAATGAAAACATTGTGTGAATAAATACTTTTATTCATACAATGAATATGGAAAAAAGTTTATTGAGGAAGGAATGAAGTTTTTTTGGCTTTCCGTCTGTGTTTTTCTTCGGGCACGTCTCGCTTCAAACACCAGCAATAGTCCGCCAGCATATTGATATCCCAGTTTCCCTGGTACCTCTCTTCCATTATTTTGATATCTTGGTGAAATCGTTCACCCTGTTCCTCACTATATCCCCGCAATTTTCAGGAAAATAGTCCAAGTGGACCACAAAAAGTGCATTTTTATGGACATGCGCGACCCATGAGCTTTGAAAGCTTCCATCAAGTTTTCGACAACGGACTCGTATCTGGACTTCTACGCTTGCCAAGAAAATCAGGGACAACTGATTTGAATGCCTGCCAGGCATTCTTCTCAGTTGGAGTCATTGCGTTCTCGAACTGAGTATCCTTGATCAAAGTTCGAATTTGAGGACCATCAAAAACCCCAGCATTTAGTTTAGCATCAGATATATGAGGAAATTTACTCTCGAGATATCGGAATGCTGAACCCTCCTTATTCATTGATTTGATGAAATTTTTCATCAAGCCCAGCTTAATATGAAGTGGTGGGAGCAAAATTTTTGTTGGTGGTACAAGGGGCACTGAAACGACATTATGCGACCCAGGTTCAAAATTCTCTCTGGATGCCCATTCACGCTGTGCATAGTGCTTCTCATCCGCTCGGCTATCCTATTGCAGAGGAAACATGGGTATTTCGTGTATCCCCCTGCATTCCCAATACAAATGCCACAATCTGAAAAAAAAATGAAAATATTTAAAGAATTTAGAGAATTTGTTCTATCAGATAAAAAAATCTATGCATTGGACTGTATCACTTCTGTGGGAAGTTAAGTGTTCTTATACGCTCTCAATAACCTTTGGAAAAACAACATAGTCAATAGCAATAGTTACTTATGATATTAGTATTACCTTCAAATCTCCACAGATCCTCCAGTTATGTTGGTCGTATACGAGAGCATCCAGTAAAATATTTCATGTTATCGTATATCTCAGTAAGTTGTACGGAATGTGCTACAGGGACTGATGCAACCCTATTCCCAATGTGAGAAGTACTGCTTTCAAACTTCGTTTAGACGAGTCTATAAATAGCCTCCATTCTGATGCGTTATATGGCAGGCCCAAGGATTCGATTAGCCCCTCAACATTGCAGCAGTACACTAAGGAAGAGGTATTTTCGTGCATTGCAAAAACTTGTGGAATTCTTCCTCTCGTTTCCTATACCAGGAGAATGTGTTCCCGGAGCCAGCAAGTTGTCCTCTCGAAGTCGTGAGCCCAAGATCTCGGCAGCTAATTTGGAAAGTCCTAAATCCCTGGTAAGATCATTAAGTTTGGCCTGGTTGAGAGGCCTCGGCTCATTTGAAGCGGTATTTTGAGGTATATACGACTGGGATGGTCATTGATTCATCATCAGAATCATCGAAGCCAGGGTTTGAGTGGGTCGGGTTATTGGAATCCAGGATGATGGGGTACAGGTCTCATAGCAGAAGGAATGTCAGGGTAATACAACAATGTGTTTATTCTTCTTGTTAACTCCTGAAAATAGAAACACAGAAGAAACATGGATATAAAACTTGCATATGAAATAGAAGAAGCATTCAGACAGTGGCGGCTCGTGAGGGAAGGCTGCGGTCTGTAAGATATGAAATAGGTCGATGGAGTCTGTATTTTTTTTTTCATTCATATTGTCCCTTCGGGGACAATATGAATGAAAAGAAAGAAAATATACAATCATTGTATATGTAAATGTACTTGTATAACAATATGTATGTGTAATGTATTTCTATAACAATATGTATATGTAAATGTATGATTACCATTATGGTGAATATTATGCTATATATGGTGAATATTATGTCAAGTTTCATACGAGGATTCAAAATATTTAAGAAAAATAAATTTATAAGCCCACCTTGGAGGTTTGTCATGCAGAAATAGCATCTGTCACGTGATCCTTTCCTTCTCTCCAAATCATGGGAATTCCAAAAGACAAAGATTTCGCTCTGCCTTTGCTCCATCTTCTCAAATTTCAATGCACGTCTTGCAGCACATATGAGGGGCGAAATTTGTGTCCTGGTCCCCTAGCTAATTCCAAAGTATGCTCTATACATTGTCTTGACAAAATTTAGTGATTGGGACTGGTTATTTGGCATGGTAACCGTCCCACATATGTAGCAGAATGATTGGGATCATTTTTACACGCTCTATTCATATGAAATATTTATCTATATGCCTGAAAAGTAAAAAAAGATTATTTACAAGTGAAAAAAGTGATGATAGATGTTACTGTTCCAATTCCGCTTGACAAAATCACGAAAAATTCTATTTTACTTATGGGCCATAGCCGGATACCTGAGGATTGAGAAAAAACGGATTGCAGATCGAAATCAGCAGGAAAATCTATCAAGAATCACTACAAAACCCTTGACAGCAAAATTGATGCATACTAGTGTAATTGTTAATAATGTTAATGTTAATTTTAATAATGTTTAATTAATAGTGTTAATTAATTAACATAAATTATTAACAATTTATGTTAATAATGTTAATAATTGTTAATAATGTTTAATGTATAATGTTTTAATAATGTTTAATTAATAATGTTAATTAATTAACATAAATTATTAACAGTTTATGTTAATTATTAACAATTTATGTTAACATTGACAGTTTAAAAAACAACAGCAATAATTTTAATCCTTAAAATCTGGAAAATAAATTTTTTTTTTTAATAACGATGTTGAAAATATATTTTTTTATAAATTAAATTAATTTTATATAAAATACATATCTTTTTTTTACGTTATAAAATACAGTAATTTATTTAACAGGAATTTTAAGAAATTATTTTTAAAAGCCTTTAAATTTTTGTTTTTTTTTAATCGCTATTATAAACCTATTATTTAATTAAAATATGATAGACTAAACTATTAAAATTACATTTTAATAAAAAAATTACATTTTAATAAAAAAATTACATTTTAATAATAATTACATTTTAATAAAAAATTACATTTTAATAAAAAAATTACATTTTTCGAACCAGGGACTACGGCTGCCATCAGACCATGTTAAAACTTTTCTATTTTATCCTTGTAACAATTGAACGAAATTGTAAATCGTTTATTTGCAATTTTTTTACATTTACTGGGATAATATTATGTAAAAAAGTGATATCCAGGAGGTTCCTTTCCACTACGTAGGTATGAGTATGCCCCAAGAGTCACCTGAGCTAGAGAAGAAACGGTATGAGTGGCTGGTTTAACCTCACCCGATGCCAGCGACTGGGAGCGAACCAGAGCCTTACCACTCATAGTCCGCCACCGTAAATACTGAGCTACCGGGTGTTCAGTAATAAAGTTCTTCTTGAAAATAGCCCATAATAACCGTAACTTGAACTTCATACTAGGCTTTACCTATGTGTGTGCGTGTGTGTGTGTGTGCGTGTGCGCGTGCGCGTGTGTATTAAAAGTTCAAGTACTTCCTTTAAATTTAAATGCATTGAAATTAATTTGAAATGTTTCAAAGGCCACAGGTTAGCCTTGTACTCCCCCCCCCCTTCTCCTTCATTCTCTCTCCCTTCTACTTGTCTCGTTTCAGCGCCTACTTCTTTCTGCCGTAGCAAATCCTCACAAAGACATCCATTCTCCAGTTTGATTCTTCGTATTGGTTAAATCACTAATTATTTACAGATAGCTCAATTTTAAGAACGAACAGAGAGAGAGAGAGAGAGAGAGTTACAAGGAAAAGAAGTACCTCTAAAGGCCTTGCGGCCCATACTGAGGAGGTACCAATGGCAACGGGTGCCAGGGAAAATTTTCTACACACTCAAATAGTGTGCAAGATTTGGTCTAACCTTTTCTTGAAGTGATCCACAGAGGAACTGTTCACAACTTCTGAAGGTAAACTGTTCCACGTGTCACAGATCTTATACGTAAAGTAATTCCCATACACACTAGTCCTAAACCGTTTCAAATCCAACTTCCAACCATTGTTGCGAGTTGGGTTATCATTTAAACTAAGCATGCTTCTAAAATCGACATCGTTGAACCCGCGTAAGAGCTTGAAAACCTCGATGAGTTGACCGCGCAGCCTCCGAGTTTCAAGCGAAAACAAGTTCAGAGCGCGTAAGCGTCAATTGTAGTCCATATGCCTAACGGAAGGGATTAACTTTTGGCCCTCGCCTGCACTCGCTCCAGCCTCTCAATATCTTTCCGATGGTGGGCGACCAGAACTGCACTGCATCCTCCAGGTGCGGCCGAACCAGGGAATTGTACAGAGAGGGCACAATCTCCTTGTTCCGAAACTGAAATTGCCTCCTGATAAACCCAACAGCTTCTGGGCTTTCTTTTCCACCTCTACGCACTGTTTGGTAAACTTAAGGTCGCTGCTAATTAGCACACCCAAGTCCTTTTCCAAATCAGTCGCCTCGATATTACTCCCCAACATTGAGTAGTCCGACTTGGGATTGGCGTAGCCAATGTGCATCACCTTGCACTTACCCAAGTTAAACGGCATTTGCCATTTTTCGGACCACTCTCCTATCCTACGTAGGTCCGCACGCAGTTGCTCTATCGCCTCGGGCGTCCCAACATTGGCCCCAAGCTTGGTGTCATCAGCGAATTTGGCGATCCGACTGACGTGCCACCGTCGATATCATTTATGTAAATGATAAACAACAGTGGCCCCAAAACGGAACCCTGAGGAACCCCGCTAGTGACCGAGGCAAACCCGAACTAGCCCCTTTAATTACAACCCTCTGCCGCCTATTCTTCAGCCAGTTTTCAACCCACCTACCTACTTCCCCACCAATACCCAGCGCGCGCACTTTGGCCATTAGCCGGCGGTGAGGTACCTTATCAAAGGCTTTCTGAAAGTCGAGATAAAGTAAAGGGTGTCAGGAAATGATTGCCCCCCCCCTGTACAGAAGAAACTGAAAGGAATAGAAAAAACAGACAAAACCACGCGAAAGAGCGTTTAATTTTGAATAAAAAACACTTGTTTTAATATCGGGTGTTGCCCCCATTTGCAGCTCTGACGGCCATTAATCGACGGGGGTATGATCCCAGAAGTGTCTCAAAGAGATCGGTATCATGACTCATTTCTTCAAGGACTTCGTTGATCTTTGCAGTCATAATTTCTGTTGAATACCGATTCTGAATGGGTTGTTCCAGCATTAAGGATTCCACCCGATCCTTCATGATGGATCCGACATGTTCACAGACATTAAGATCGGGAGAATTGCCAGGCCATTCATTATTTCCGAAAAAATCAATGTTATTGTCCTTAAGCAGTTGTTGAGTCGCAAGTGCTTTCATACAGGGGGCTTTGTCGTGAAGAAAGGTTGCCTGTTCAACATCCAAAACACACTCGGGGTCTTTCAAAAACGGAATTACATGTTGGGCTAAAATTACATTTCGAAAATAAGGCCCATCCCAACTGGTTCCTCTTGGTTTGATAACCCAGATGAGCTTCCGAAGAGAGAACATAATGAAAACACCCACACATGCTGGATTTTTTACTATTTCTCGATACTTCTGGTCGTCTGGGACTTCATCAGGAGTTGTTGCCCAAACCCGATCATTCTGAAAATTTGGTTTTCTGGAGACATAAACGAAGAATTCATCGCTGACAACCAAGTGAAGGAAATCGTCTTCCGTCCATTCCTCAAGATAATCACAAAACCATAGCCGATCTTCAATATTAAGATCACTCTTCCGTGGCTTAGCTATTTCATGCCAATCACTCAAGCCTTGGCGAACTCGAAATTGATGCACAAGTTGCCGATTGACTATCTTACCACGACGGATAAGTATCTCTTTCGCTACCTCAGAGCAGCTCTTCTTTCGGCGCCGTGATGCAGCAAGCACAATGTCTTTCGATTCTTGAGATAATTTCTCCGGTCTTCCTCCTCGAAATTCTGTTTCACAATCTTCAGGATTCTTATTCCAATTCCTTTTGACAAAGTCTTCTGATCTTTTTAATCTCTCAGCCACCCAGTGTCGAGTTATGAAAGTTGCACCAGCTTCCTTTGCTTCACGAAATGTGACAGCTCGAATGCGGTCAAGAACTCGCTTTTTCTCTGAATCGTTCAAAATAGATGATGCCATGGTTTCTGTGGGGAAAAAAATGGTAAGAATTAAAATCACAGGAATAGAATATAATGGTTTTTATTCAGATTTTAACGCTCTTTCAAGTGGTCTCGCCAATTTTTATCTATCTCTTCTAGTTTTTGCTCTACAGGGGGGGGGGCAATCATTTCCTGACACCCGTATATCAATCGCCCTACTCTTATCGACACGTGGAAAAATTCGAGCAAGTTGGTGAGACACGACCTATGCCATTTAAACCCATGTTGTGAGTCCCCAAGCAGCTTCTAGGAATCCAAATGGTCAACGATCCTATCCGCTATTATCCCCTCTAATAATTTACCTACAACTGAAGTGAGACTAATGGGACGATAGTTCCCTGGACTTTCGTGATCCCCTTTCTTAAAGATAGGGGTCACGTTGGCTTCCCTCCACTCACCAGGCACCTGGCCCGTCTCCAACGATTTGTTGAAGACTGTAGCCAGGTGGAGAAGAGAGAGAGAGAGAGAGAGAGAGAGAGAGAGAGAGAGAGAGAGAGAGAGAGATGTGTACGCATTAATAATAATATGAAATATCTAATAAAAATCTTGCCTGTATCTTCTGATCACATTTGCTAGACGTTATATGTTTTCGTTATTAAAAATGAGAAGAATTCTTACGTACAAGGGAATGAAAACAACTAACACACACACACACACGCGCGCGCATACACACACACACACACACACACATATATATATATATATATATATATATATATATATATATATATATATATATATGGTTAAGTTACGTTTAGCAAAATACAGAGAAATCTATCAAGTCCTGAAAAGCCGTCATATCAGAAGATCAGAAGATCAAAAGATCAGAAGATCAGAACTTGAAAAGAACATTTTATGCTTCCTTACATTTTGATAGAAACTTCGACTGGATAAAGGCTAATCCTTTTGTGTGTGTGTGTGTGTGTGTGTGTGTGTGTGTGTGTGTGGAAATAAAGGTGTACACTGACTGTCAACAAGCAAACAGAGCATTCTCAGTGAACGACGTTCAATACTATTACTGATTGTTACTATACAATACGTTTTAAAACGCGTACAGTCCATTGCAAAAGACTTAAGAAGACTTCTTTCTCTCTCTAGTTGGGACGGCTTTGTTTTTTTGTAAATAAATATGAGGAACCTTTTTTGTCAGGATGGTTAAAGGCGGAATTTGGGGAAAACTACCCACATAGCACAGTTGGTCCATGTTGATGCCCACGGTTGATATCAACTACAGTAGAATACGTTGATAAAGCGGTACACGAATAACACGGAAAAAATAGAGGACAGTTAACTTTTAATAAGGAGGCAAGACGCGAATAACGCGGTATTTTTTAAGTTTAACGGACAAAATTCAAACCAGGCGCCCAGCTACCGCGGACAGACGCTTGAGACTAAATGAGTAACGTGTAGTGTGATATGACGTTGTTATATTTTGCTGTTTTATTGTATTTAGGTCTCATGTGTCATACTCCAATATTTTAGATAAAATCGCGTAATTTGGGGGCCTTTGGAACCTAACCTAGTTTTCCCATAAGCTCTTTAACAATAGATAACGCGGACCGCGATACCGCGGAGGTTTCTCGGATCGTAACTCCACGGTATAAGCATATTTCTCTGTATATGAACAATGTATCAACAATTCATCGATCAACTGTGTTACCTCGGTATATTGATAACCAACTTTAATACATAGGCCTACTTACGTAACCGTAGAAGATTGCGATGGGAGATTGCAATATGAAGATCTATCGAAAGTCTGTCCAGAGACTTTTATTTATTTTTATTATTATTATTAAGGGTACTCATTCGTTTTTACCCTGGGGTCGATTTTGATATGAGAATAGGTTTTTCTGGTGTATTTTGGTGTGTTTTATTCAAATCTGACCTTCATTTCTTGTGCAAATGAGCGAATTTTGAACCAAAATACACCAGAAAAACCTATTTTCATAATATAACCAACTTAACCAAAATCTAACCTAGCCTAATTAGTATGTACCCAACGAATTACGTCGAAATACTATAACTCACAACTAGATCACGTACCAGGTTCAATTTCGAATTTGTCACTGGTTGGCGCGGAAGAAATTTGAAATCAACGCATCTGCAAAATAGTTCCTATCATCCGCGCATGCGCTGAACATGTTACGTCACGGCTGACACAGATGACGTCAGGGATTTCCACATGTACCAGTACCGGTGAACGCATCGAGCAATTGAAAGTAGTGCTATCTTTGAGAGTAAATAACTGAAAAACTAAGAATTTGGACAAGAAATGGCATTTATATTTGGAATAAGTATAAAAAAACTAATTATTTATATGATGCACAAATGGTTGAATGCTCTCGCGGGGAAAAATCGGATATTAACCATTATTAAGTTAGTTTATACAAAAGAGCTTCATCAAACAAAGTTAAATTATTTTAAAAGAGTTTATTTTTTGCTAAATCTAAAAATTATAGTAAAAATAATTTAATTGACATTCCGACTGAAGTACATTCAATTTAATAAGTCCCGTTCCTAAACCCCATATTTATTGGTAAAAATATAAATAAATAAATGGAACCCCAACAAGACTTTCCACCGACCGTAGTTAAACTGGCCTAATGAGAATTTTTTAAGTTTGTGGTCAATAAAGTCTCCCTTTAATTTGGCCGTTTTCTTCCACTCTTTAATGAGGGGTAATTTTAAGTTAATTATTATTCATTAATTATTAATTAAATTAATTATTAATTAAAATAAACCTAAATTAAAAACAATTTACAGTTTTCGTCGTTTTCTATATTAATAATAATTACTGAAGGGGTAACTTGTGCATTTCTGAAAAATGATTCATAAAATAAGATCCACAATACGATCAAAAGCTACACTTGAAAGGAATTTCTTTTCGGTGGGAGAGCTGGGGGAGGGGAAGGAGGAGGGGCAGGGGGAGGGGGAGGGTTCCTGGATAGTATAGTAGTATAAGAGACATGCTCGGAACGTCCCCCTTTACGCAAGAACGAAACCTTCTACCGGATCATGATGCACATTTTACTTTAGTTTCCGTATTAAAATCGAAGTACGGTTATTGTAATTTTCTATAATAAAGACCAATATTAGACCAATATCTCTTCTTGAAAATTTTTCTTATATTAGCTTAGTATCTCGTTTTGATAGATAAGATAGATATCGACTAATCACTTTTGGGTTTCAAAAGTACTGATTATTATGTTTCAACGAACTTTGGGCTGCTCGTGACCACGTCGCATCCCCGTTTCCCGTTAGATCAGCGAGGTTAAGAGATGTTGGGACCGGTGAGTAGTTGGACGGGTGACTGTCCTCCGCGTTCAGATCATGTAGCGACCCGTAGATGGTACGGTTCTCACGTAAAGCTTAAGTCCCCTCCGTCACATGACCTTTCCGTTACGGAGAGATTAATCCCGCAAAACACTGGAAACGCTGTACTTTTGCGTGGGAAAGGGCAATTGCATTATACTGTATATGCTTCTTTTTACGGGTCGCTACAGAATTGTGTTTAATCCGTTTGAGGCTCACTGTAATAAACTGAAAGTTGGTCTTGTTATGGAATAGTACCTTAATCTCTCTCTCACATACACACACATATATATATATATGGACGGTTTGCGATTGCGGATACTTATGGTTTTTGGTCCAGTTTGTGTAGAGCAAGCCTGAGGGAGTACGAATGTAACTGTGATTGGTACAGGTGAATTTGTGCTATCTTAGGAACGAAACACAAACTTGCGGTACATCTTGCTTCTGAAGAATCATGCACTAGGACTGATAATAAGTAGGGGTGTCTGCAATACAAACGAACTAAAATCGCAATCAGTTGAATACTGATATGGATGTTCTTTGGACTAGACGAACCACAGAGCACTGTTGCTTTCAGTGGTGATGAACCGCGTACGAAAGCCTCGTCAGTACTTTGATTCCCTATTCGCTTGGCAATGCTACTGCGTGCTGTTCGTACCCTGAAATGGGCGTATGGGCGGGATGATGCTATATATATATATATATGGTTAATGTTCCATGTACTCTTTTTCGTTGTTTACAATGAAATACGATGTGTTGCTGCTGGCACACGGGTTGGACACACTCAAGATTGCGTACTAGTGCTTGCATAATACCGAAAATTTTCAATACCGGTATTTGGAGGCAATTATGCTAATCCCGGCATTGATACCGGTATTATGAAAAAAATAATTTATTTTGATTTATTATGGTGCCACCCTACCAACCCTCCCACAAGTCTGAGGGACTTGCAGTACTCACCATATTTACTATAAATTAATGACCCAACTCCAAATAGATGGCTTTCTATTCGAAAAAGTTTATACAGTAAATTACTAAATTGTAATAAAAATATTATTTGAATTTTTTTTTAACATATTATTATACAACTACTGGGGTAGATAGAAATTATTAGTATCTAAATATTTATTTCTTAGTTGATTTTGAAAGTATGCTTTGAGGAAACAAAGAGCATCTAGGGATTGTTCAGATAGACTTGATCTCAGTTTCGTCAGAAATAGGCCTGCAGCAGAAAAGGCTCTTTCTGATTCTGCACTTGTAGGTTTAATTGAAAGCAGTGCCTTGTACAGCTTCTCTAAATTCTCACTTCTCTGTAAAGTAACTTCCAAGCTTTTAAATTCATTAGTAACATCAAAATCAATGGAATTTTTTTTAGATGGCACTTTTCCTAGTTTGTCCATTTCTTGCATGTATTCACTCAGTAATGAATCTGCTTCCACTTCAGTCTTATTTGCAGCTACATTTTCAGGGTTACATGGAAATTCCTGTTCTTCCATTTCTATCTCCAAATCAACCACATTCTTAGGGAAAAGTCTTTTATGGAGCCTTTCTGCAGTTCTTTTGAGAACTAATTTTGATGGAACAGAAAAACTTTCCTCTTCTTGAACTTTTAAAACTTCGGGATTATGAAGATATTTGATTAAACCTACAATGTCTTGCTGTCTTCTTGAAATGTAACGATTTCTAAGACAATCTTTTAACTCTTTTGCTATTGGATTATTTTTCTCTCCTAGTTTCTTTGAAATAAATTTCATTGATGATTCAGCTGTCAGGAGTGATGCATCTTTCGAGCATAACCCTTTAAGAATTATTTCAACAGGACGTAAGGTGTCATAAAGGTTTTCAATAATTTCCCACTCTGTTGAAGAAATTGCTACAGTTGAATGAATCACTCTTAAAGCTAGTGCAATAAATAGTTTTCTTTGATAGAAAGGAATAGAAAACGAAAAAAAGAGGTTAACTGCAAAATACCCCGAAACTTTTTTTTTCTCCGAATCCTCCAAAAACAGTTTATTTGCCCATCGGAGGACTAAATTGCCTAAATTTTACAATAGCAATTTTTGTCAATACCGAAACCTATAATATCGGTATCGGTATTATTTGTACTTCTTCAGTACCGGTATTAATACCGGTATTTCAATACCGGTTTTAACCCCTACTGCGTACTGCTATCGGTCGATGTCTCGTTCAGCAATCTTTACTCAAGAGACAGAAGTGCGTCTCCGTGGGATGACCTTTTTTTTATGAGTTTCTTGAGTAGAAGAAGTAGTCTAGTGAGGTAGCTAAATTAGAAAAAGAGAGGTAGGTCTTCTTATTACCCTACAATCTTGTCCCTCGGATTTTTATTACGAAATCTCTCTAATTCCCTCCTCACATCGAGTTACCCCTCACTTTTATTATGTCATGTGGTAAATGGTTTATATAATTTGGCGACTCTAAAAGGTTGTATTATTATTATTATGTACATTGATACATTTAATATATTGATAGATTTAATACATTGATACATATAATACATTGATAAATTTAATACATTGATACATTTAATACATTGATACGTTTAATACATTTATACGTTTAATACATTGATACATTTAATACAGTGATACATTTAATACACTGATAAATTTAATACAGTGATACATTTAATACATTGATACATTTAATACAGAGTAAGAAAAAATTGTTACGAAACTAAAAAGTTGAAATTGAAGTAAAACCATTTACAAATTATTAAATCAAATTAATATCAAAGAATTAATTAATTAATTAATTAATTAATTGATCTTATATCTTATATTATAATTAAATTAATTACATTACATTTAAATTACTTGAAATGAAACTATTCCGATAAAGGGAAAAGAGAATTAATTAAATAAAATAGGAAGTAGGAGGAAATAAATTCGCCGAAAATAATATGATTAAAAAGTTTATGTAATTAAAATTGAAGTTAAAAAAAAACATAATTAAAGAAATTATAAAAAATATAATTAAAATTATTCATTGAATATTATAATTTAAAAAAACAGGAATAAATTAATGGAGAGAGATATTGAAAATATTTGAAATTTACATTTTTTTGAAATAAAATTAGAGTTAATTTAGTAATATTTTCTAAAGTAGTTCAAAATAATTAAAATACAGGGTGTCTCTAAAGTCCCTGTGCACCTACGTGTATATATATATATGTTCTCAGAATAATAATGTATTATTCAGAATATATATATATATATATATATATATATATATATATATATATATATATATATATATATATAGATGCACAGGGACTTTTGAGACACCCTGTATTAGTATCAAAGTAGAATTCTTAATAAATGTAGTAATATTATTATTATTATTATCTATCGTTATCAGTCTTAATTTTCTTAGTAACTTTCATACCAACTTTTTGGTCCATTCACCATACGAAAATATCATTGTCATATCTCTCATATCTATCATGTCTTTTTTTCATATCTTTCATATCTTTTTCTCATATCTTTCATGTCCTTTTTCTCATATCTCATGTCCTTTTTTTCATATCTCATGTCCTTTTTCTCGTATCTTTTGCTCATCCCTCATATCTTTCATATCTTTTTCTCATCCCTCATATCTTTAATATCTTTCATATCTTTTTCTCATATCTTTCATATCTTTTTCTCATATCTTTCATGTCCTTTTTCTCATATCTCATGTCCTTTTTCTCGTATCTTTTGCTCATCCCTCATATCTTTCATATCTTTTTCTCATCCCTCATATCTTTCTCTCATATCTTTAATATCTTTCATATCTTTTTCTCATATCTTTCATTATCCTAATCATTATATACGTCTTCCATTATAATGATCATATAGAATCTATCATTTGTGTATCCATTATCATAATTATCTTTTCCATCCGGATGTCTTCTGTATTATCTTCTCTTATCATTTTTATCATCTTAAAATCTTTCATTCTTCTTCTCTCTTATAACCAACATATTCTCTCTCTCTCTCTCTCTCTCTTTTACTTCCACCTCCTCTGAAGTCAAAGGAGGTAATATTACTTCATATTATCTTTCCCATAGCTCAGTAAAGCCTAAAAAAAGCTTCACGGGCCAAATTAAATAAAATAAATAATTCAATTTCACAATTATTTTTTTTATGTAAAAATATTAAGAGGGGCGGCCCGCGGGCCACATATAGTAGGCCCGAGGGATTAATATGGCCCGCGGGCCACACTCACTCGGGAAACCCGTGACCTATATAGTCCTGATCCTACATATTTTCTTCTTTTCACTCTTCTATGAAGAATATTTTTGCTTTATTCTATTTTCTTCTTTTTACTTTTATTCTCAATTCCAATTTTTCTTCTTTCTTCTTTTACATATTCTGTGGAATAAGAAATTTATTAATATTTGATTCAATCTAACTTCATATTTGAAAGACAGCATTTTATTCAACCGAGGAGATCATGATGACGTCATGCATAATAAATGTATGCATTTACATATATATATTCATGACTGAGGTATTACTGCCAGTTTATGGTTGCCTGTTGCTATGGTTACGCCGTCCAAAAACGGCAACGACTTAAATTATATATATATATATATATATATATAATATATAATATATTATATATTATATATGTGTATGTGTGTGTGTGTGTGTGTTAAATTTACATCGAACGCAGAATTATCCGTTAATATTATTCAATGTAATATTTAACAATACTCTGTACACAATGGTGACCGATACATGCTACCATTTGGGCAAGGTCATATGACCCGGAGGATAGAATGATCTCTCACATTTTTTAAGAGCCTCATCTATAGGAGAACGCTGGTCCCCATTTACCCACAGTTGCGTATCGAAATATTTGGAACCTTTCTTAAGCGGCTAGTCTGATTTATGCGATGATTCGGATGCCAACTAGTGTTTTTTACCGATAAAAGGTAAAGCCGAATATCGGTTATATTGGCCGATCAGCGAAAGTCTATGAACCGATGAATCAGTCCTAAAGTAACTAGGAATGTGAGGGAACTTTCTAGTCCTGGAAAAGTAAGGAATTTTTATTCGTAGACACACCTTTGACCACTTCACAGAAAAAAAAAAAAAAAAAAATTTGTACAGGGTGTTCGGAAAGTCACTGTGCACTTATATAATCGAGATCGTCCACTCACGCTTGATGACCTGAAAACTGCAATAACTGCGTACATAAGGTCCATTTCAAAAGAAGAACTGACGAAGGTGTTTCAAAATAAAATAAGACGGGTCCAGGCCTGTATTGCTGTTAAAGGACATCACTTTCAACACCTTTTATAAGTTCTGATGGTCCCATCCATAACCTCTATCATATATGCAATGTTATACTATTGTATGCTATTAAATAAATATAAGTGCACAGTGACTTTCCGAACCCCTGTATAAAACATGTCGTTTAGCTGTTGCCATAACGGTTACTACACACAGAGATGGGTAGTAACGCGTTACATGTAACGACGTTACGTAACGAACGTTACAAAAGTAACGCGTAACGGTAACGCCTGAAAGATTTTCAAATGTATCAATGTAACGGTAACGCTTTGCAAATTGTTTATGAATGTAACGGATTTTTTCGTTACTCGTTACTCGATAGTTGAATTTGAATTTGATAACATTGCCATTCCATTCATGAGGACTATTAAATGCAATTCACTATTCCGTGTTAGTGGCAACAACTAAATTTATATTTTCTAGGTCTCTTCTTCTTCCCCAAAAATCAATGGGGTGCGAATTATTGTGTAATATATCGTTCTTAAGATAACAACATTTATATAATCAATAATAGTAGCTATTAGAATTTATGTGGTATGGCTGCCATTTGTAAGTTTATCTGTAGTTTCAAAATACGTGTGAAGCCACATAAACAAATATCAAATGTAACTAGTTACTTGTAACGTCGTTACATGTATCGAGTAACGGTAACGCTTTAATTAAAGATTTTCAAAAGTAACGATGTAACGGTAACGCCGAGTACATTTTCGACGTGTAACGAGTAACGGTAACGCCGCCCAATTTAATCTAACGGTGCCCATCACTCTGCATATATATATATATAAAAACCTTATCTTCTATTTTATCAATTCACTTATAATTTTTTTTTTGAAAAATCTTATCTTTTGCCCCAAAAAGCTTTGATATCCGAAAGAAGGAAAAACTCCCCCGTAAGTTCTAAATTTAGAAGCTTTTGGAGTGAAGTGTTGAAGAGAGGTGCAATTTTTCTTGATAGCTCTTTCCTTACATCCACTCCGGTGTGTAGGTGTATGTCTCTGATGCTCATACACCGCAAAAATCGAGGTTTGCATCTCTCATTTTGAAGCGTGGAAAAAAATGACCTACTTCATATTTGACCTTCATTCCGAAAGGAGAGAAAGGAGCCTTCCATATAATATATCCAGAGAAACGTAAGGAATTAAATAAAGACCTCTCTATAGGACTTATATATATATATATATATATATATATATATATATATATATATATATATCTATAATATATATATATAATATATATATATATATATATATATATATTATTATATATATTATATATATATATTATATATATATATAATTATAATATATATATATATATATATATATATAAAAGGTTGGACGAAGTGAGCCATAAACAATGTACTTAATTAAACATATTGCATGTTTCGACTATAAAGTATCGCATTCAAGCCAAGTTAGGCCTATAACCGCGTTGGGCCTAGTTGTGATTTGATCATAACTTTTTTATGATAATGAGATTCAAAGTTGTTGTTGCTGTTGTATCGTTGACGATAGTGTGAATGGGGCTTCATAATCTTGGTTGAGTCTGGCTAATAGAGAGGCCAAATGGCTTAAGCTTACGCTCCTTTTTTGTTTAAGAGATTTTCATTAATTATGTTATAATGTTATAATGTTTCAGACCAACAAAGACCCTAGGATCTATTCATGGCTGGTCTACCTAACTGTGTTCGTAATTGCGTATTGTGTATGTCCTCCGTGGTGGCGGAGAGGACCTACAATTTTACGTGGGGTTCCGTATTTGGACAACTCTTTATATCCGAGTTTAATCCAACTTCATTTTTCTTCCAAAGTTAATTTTCGTGTTTTTACTGTATTATAAAGTTAAATTTCCATAATTTCAAGCATTTTTTCCCCCTTAAAATTAAGCTTTTGGTTACGTGAAGTTTTGTCCCAATTTTGTATGGCCATTAAAATATTTAATATTCCCGCATTTCGTTCATGTTTTCAAGGGGGGGGGGGGGGGCGGTGTAAATTAGTCTTTTTTCCCATTTAATGCCACTCCCTTTTAATTCCTCGTCCAAGAATAAGAAATACCAAAATGGGACTCCCGCAGGAGGCTATTCTTAAATTGACCCATGCCCATTCTCACTGTAGGACTTCCCGTTTTAAGTTAGAAATTTTGATTTCTTCCAACTCAGTGTCATTCCCGTCCGTAAATGAAAATGCGCAAAATGAAAAAACCCAAATTTAAAAAAGGAGTTTCTTGATTTGAGAAACAATGTCACTACATCCCCATTCGCAGCAATAGCGCCAAATGGGAATGACAAATATTTCCTAGCTTAATTTAACGTAACGTAACCTAACCTAACCAAGACCAAAGTGGGAAAGCCGTGAATGAAAATGAATTGGGACCAAACCGATTTGAAAATGTCTCCTTTGAAACGCTCACTCTCGGTTTTTCCCATTTTTGAACGTGGCATAAAATGAGAATAACATTGAATGGGATAATATTGAGATGATTTTCATAGAGAATAATACCCCTCGGATATGCAATTGCGTTATGGTGTCTTTTTTACCTTTACCCAAAAATCAGGAACTTCTTTCCCATATCTGGAAGAATTACCACTTTGGGACCGCTAATGGGAATACGAATGACATTAAGTGAGAAGTAATCGCATCAGTAAGATGGCGATTACTTTAATTTAATCCATCAGTTAGACGCGATTACTTAAATTTAATCACTTTAAATTAATTTACGTTAGTCTAAACGTTTCACTTATCTCAAACCTCTTATACCAAACCGTTTCACGGCCTTTAAAAAATAAACGGGAACAAATTCTACATTCGAAACGTCTAACAAAAACACATTCAACGAAACATAAACAAGATGGCGAACTATTAAACATTTGAAATGTTTATATATATATATATAAATTAGAAACCCAATTCTGTATAACCAAACGTTTAATTGGATTTAGAATGACGCGCGCAGGAAATTAAAAGATAATATTAACTCATTTCATTAATTTTTTTTATGTCTTAGTTTCTGTTATTGTCCAATGAGTGCTTTGTAGTATTGGAGGAGTACAAACAGGTCGTGAATTGTTGGTGAAGTTTACATTCCACTTCAGACATGAACTTTTTGTTAACATTGGAAAATCATTTTAAATTGTTTTCCTGAAGTTCATGTTGTCTCCTGGTTTGGTTCAGCAGGAAAAGAACAATTAGAAATACACTCGGAACCCGCTAATTCGACACTAGGTATTTCAGATATCGCAATAATTTGGCTATTTTTCTGCGGGTCGAAATATCAAGCAAATTTCACCAAATCTTTCGAAATTTGTCGCAGAAAAATAGCCGAATTATCGCTATATCCGAAATACTGAGTGTTGAATTAGCGGGGTCCGAGTGTATTAATAAAATTAGTGATGATATATGTTTATGGTATTTTCAGTTCCTCCACGAGATGTAAAGATTTTCTATACCCACGTAATGGTACTATACCCACGTAATGTTAACATTTATTGGTCATGGTTTTGGCGAACAATGAATGTTCCATTAAGTACGAGTAAATACAGGTTATCACTTTTTAGCTATTTGACATATTTTATTCCATGAAAGTGTGGTTCTTTCGGGTTTACATATAAAATTACCACCTAATATATATATATATATATATATATCCCACTGTAACTTTTTCTCACCACTCGCTCACCATATTTTACATGAACAAGTGTTTTTTCATCATTAGTGTTGATTTCTGATATAGATAACATTAAAAAAAAAAACACGGTTTTTCTTTATCCATATTTTGCCAAGAAATCTTTCGTTCTTAATCTATGCCAAAAAAACCCCATCTGTTTCCAAAGAGAACATATAATATATATATATAATATAATATAATATATTTGTTATACAGTATGTTGTAAAAACCAAAAGGATAGTCTATATAAAATGGTTTTTCTTTTAATTAAACTTAGGCCTACATACAGGCCTACAGGAGTCGCCAATTAATTTTCTCGGCGGTCCGCATAGGTGCTTCTGTTATTCTATCAAGGTCCACTACCTACCCTTTCTTTTCGGGGGGGGGGGGGGGAGTGTTTACGTAATGTGACAGGCATTTATCAAAATCAACTTAAAATTGCCATTTTTAATCTTTCGAATAGAACTGAATTTAAACTTTACAAAAAGGATTAAAAAAATTATTTTTTATTTTTTGAAATATGAAAGTTTGTCTATATTTTAAAGTACATTCTACTGGGTGATTCACTCGCTGGTAGCCCCAGAGTATCGTATTAGCGATACTCTGGGGCTACCAGCGAGTGAATCACCCTATAATAATCAGAGTATGGATTTATTCTCGGCGAATCGTATAAAAACCGTCGGCCGTTCGGATACGGGCCGAGGTTTGACTACTGGTGACCCTCGAGGTCCAATATAGGCTTAATAACTATTTTCACCTTCTTTTATATTTCAACCATATATAAGTTTATAGCCAATAAAATATTTGTTAAATGTAATAAAAACCTCCGAAAAAATACCCAACATACGTGTAAAAATTCAAAAATATTTTATATTAATTAATGTCAGGCCTAGCCACTGGAGAATATCTACTATTTTCAATTCTCTTCTATATTTTGCGGTCAAAGAAGGGTTTCCGCATAGTTTCATACCTTTGAGGTTGGTATTATAGGAGTTATTTTAATTAAATATCAGTTTAATATAATTTTAGAGGTCTTGGTAATGTATATTAAAAATTAATCATAATAAATTTCAATATTTAATAGTAAAGAGGTAATATGATTCCAAGAGGTTTTTTTTGGCATTATTTAATCACTTTTAATGATTACAAAAGAGGTTTTTGAGGGGTTCATGCTTTATTCTTGGAAAAAAAGTGTTTATAATGAATTCCTCTTCCTAAAAGAAATACTCCATGTCGCATCACTAGGTACGATGTAGCAACATCTAGAGAAGGATGAAATTTGTCCTGAATTGAAATATGGTGAGGACCGTACACAATAACATTCTATGGTGACATCCCAAATTTCTTACTGATAAACATGAAATTTTACGATAGGATTTTTCGAACTGACTGTAAATATATTACTCTCTATACTGACGAGCTTCTCCGATCAATGATGATGGATTAAAGGAGTAACTTCGTACGCGAACTCTCGCTTCATCGAAGTTGTCATCCAAATCAGCAGTCATTTTTTTTTTTTCAGTTTTTGAAATGCCACCAAAGAAACGTACAGCAAATATTGACATGACTTTTGAAGATGGAAATTTTTTATTTAAAGTTGTGATGCAACTTTCAAATTTTAAAAATTTTATTTTTATTTTGAATTTATTTATTTATTAATTCATTTAACGAGTGTAACTCTTTATCAAGATTCAAGAATCTCGTACGAATCAGCGTCATTAATCAGCGTTTCACAGAGACTCAGTTTTTAGGATATGAAATTGACGTTGAAATCTGTGGAATTTTGGATAACGAAACGTCGTTAACGTTAATTTGTTAACTTCAAAATCAATGTTGAATTAACTCTTCTATACTATACACTAATATACAGGGTGTTCCCAAAAAAAAAAGATCTGACGGATTACTATGTAAAATACATTATAATCTTTTTGGAACACACACCCTGTATATTATATATATATATATATATATCCTCAACAAGTTTCATATATTTTCAAGTTTTATGTATTTATTGGCGTCCTCAGGAAAAAAGCGAAAATATGTCAAGAAGGATTATCCTCCATATACTTGACGAGGATTAACGAACTTTAGCGAAAATGTAAACTTAGTTATTATTATTATTATTGAATATATCTAAACTATTATCTGTAAAATTATAAGTAATTATAGAAAATTACTGATTTAATTATAGATGAAATTGTCTGTTATGTATAAAATTACAGATAACGTAAAATTAGAGCTAAAATTACAGATAACAGGTAAATTTATAGATAAAATTACAGATAACAGGTAAATTTATAGATAAAATTACAGATAATAGGTAAAATTATAGATAAAATTACAGATAACTGGTAAAATTATAGCTTAGCTAAAATTACAGATAACAGATAAAATTACAGATAACAGGTAAAATTATAGCTAAAATTACAGATAACAGGTAAATTATAGATAAAATTACAGATAATAGGTAAAATTATAGCTAAAATTACAGATAACAGATAAATTATAGATAAAATTACAGATAACAGGTAAAATTATAGATATAATTACAGAAAAAACAATTGGTTAGTATCTATTATATTATTATATTGATAGAATCATACTCTATTTTATTTTTGTCAATAACGAAACCTTTTTTCAGTCTTTCATTCTACTTTGATTCTATATTTAGGATTAAACAAAATATTGGCTCTTTTGTCTGTTCTAAATGATTGCTTATGAATTCTTATGATCTGATAAAATTTTGTTGTTTGTTCCTATATCCAAAATTACAACTATTACATTCTGTTAAGTAAAGAGACTCTAACCAGCTTTGTGGACAATATTTTTATGAAATAGGATATTTTTTTAGGTTTATAGTTAAAAATTATATAAATTCCAGTGGTTTAACCAATTTAGGCGGGTGTGGGTGTTTGAAGTTAGTGGGGTACGGTAATCTTAGTTTGTTTCTTTAATAAGAATTTCTGTTAAAATCATCTCGACGCTAAAATATCGTTTTTCAGCTTCTAGAGGACAATTTTGTGTGAATACCTCGCGATAATGTAGTTTTCTTCCAATTTTGCAGATAATGTAAGTCTCAGATCTAATTAAAATTCCGGGCTAATATCATTAACGCTCTCAAAAAACTGAAATAGAGAAATAGTTTTTTAGGAATGGAGAACAGTGATTGGAGTAGAAGTGAACGAAAGAGGTGATATTAGTTATAAGCCTACGAAAAACTTCGAATTGATTTTTAGCACCTAGGAAATTTTAGATCTAAAAATTCTATGTATTTTTATCAGGCCTAAAAAATCTCGTTTAAATAACGGTACCAAACAGTATCAAAATTGACTATCGAAAGTGAAAATTCTCGTTTTCAAGGAATTCTATGTGTATATGAAGTCCTCCGAGGAAGAAGTAGCTAAGCGACAAAAAAAAAAAAAACTCGCTAGAAAAAGCAGTTAAAATTTTACCAAATTTGAAAGTTGCCATAACTTTTGAACTTTTGAAGACATTTCGACGAAATATATTCAAAAGTTCAAAAGTTATTTCACTTTCAAATTTGGTATAACTCTAACTGCGTTTTCTAGCGTTTTTTTTTTACTTTTGTCGTTTAGCCACTTCTTCCTAGAGGGGCCTCATATGTTAGATAATACAACACAAACGATAGGTGTTGCAAGATTTTTCCTCCATACTACTCCATCGTAAGACATATGCGTGTCAACTTATCAACTTAGCATTAAACTACACTCGACGATCTTTTACTCAAAGCTTAATTAATTCACTCAATGTAGAGTTGGGAAAAAAGTTCGCCTACAAACATAATTTCTAAAATGCATGAAAAATTACTGATTCTTAATATCGTATTTTTATTTGAATATTTGGATCACCTGAAGATCAGGGCCCCCAGCCTTCTGTAGTTAGCTTTATAAGGCTAACTAACGAAAATATCATGACAACCTAATCAATCGTCAAGGGCGTACAGTTGACCTAACGATTGGTTAGGTTAGGTCGTGATATTTTCGTTAGTTAGCCTTATAAGGCAACTAAAGAAGGCTGGGGGCCCTGATCTTCAGGTGATCCGAATATTTTATTGGTTTGGTACCACTAATAAAATTTCAATACACAAAACCCAATTAGTAATTTTTTACGCTTTTTAGAATTCTCATTAATTGGACGTACAATCAATAGGAAATGAATATTCAGAAAAGTTATTTTTTAACATAATTTATAACAGAAACTTAAGTTAAAATGGAATATATCAAAAGCTAATTAATTTTTAATTGGGGTTAAAACATTTAAATTTGTTAATAAGTTCTTTGTTATATTAACAATGTGAGAATCAGAAATATTGACCCCCAAATGGGGGGGGTTAACACTGTAACTGTAATCCGCTTAAATAACTTACAATTAACAGAATTTGTTAAGGTTTTATAGAGTAATTTTCTTCACAAGTTATACGAATCACGTATTAGAAAAAGGTAAAATTGCTAACTTTTAACATTAACTTGGCGGGATAAGTTTTTGTCATTAATTTTTAAACTAACTTTTTAGTCATTGATTATAGTTTCATTCTCGTGGATTTGTTCGCTAAAGGAAGATATTTTTATTGTTATTATCAAAATTTCAAAGTTGTTAATTAATTTTATTAAAACCCAAGGATCTACTGTAGATTCTAGACTCGTCTGAAACCGCAGTTATGATGGATAAAGTTAATATATGCGAAAAATGTCTCCGAGAATCTTAATATGACGTGATTTCTGAAGATTATTATAGTATACCATTAACTTCAGTCATATTTCTTGCTTAGATAACTGAAATTTACAATTTTCAATTATAAAACTGCAAAAATTTGGCTGTTTAAAATAAAACTTGTCCACAAAGTTCATCACAGTCTGTCTGTCTATTTATTTGACAGGGTGTAAAGCCTAAAAGGTTGTAAAATTGTATTCACGGAGGGTTGCCAAAAGTAAATAGATACTTTACATTTTTTTCCATAGTTTTTTATTTGCTAATAAAACTCAGCAAATAATAACAGATTGTTGAATCGATATATTGGAATGATGTTGGTTGCACCTTTGCAACATGTAAAGGTAACACACTTTCTGGCATTCCATTGATCAGCTTTGCCATGTGTTTCTTGAGGATAATCATCGTGATGCCTGCAAAAAAGATTCATTTTTCTACGTGGAGGTCAAATTATGATAATAAAAACCCACTCTAATAAACAGATTCGTTTTTCTGTATCCACCCGAAGAGGATGCCAGTGGGCATCGAAACTGTTGTGGAAATAAACACTGTCTATTAGAGTGGATTTTTATTATCATATCGTGATGTCTAACTATTTTTGTTAACCCTGTGCAGAAGACAAACGAGAAAAATTTACGGGCGAAAGGAGAGTACCACAAACAATCATTTAGAACAGAGAAGAGATCCACCCCTAAATACAGGGTGTCCCCCAAAAAAATCACTGTGCACCTACTGCCCGAATCATTTGCAGGGGGTGCACAGCGACGTTTTTGGGACACCCTGTATAAAACTACAGTAAAGTGAAAGAGTGAAAAAATAAAGTTAGTAATTTTAATTAAAAATAAATAAATTATTGAAAAAAAGGCAATTGGTGCGATTATGTCAATTTTATAAACAAATTGTATATATATATATATATATATATATATATATATATATATATGTTGGGGTAATTTTATCTACAAATTTATCGGTTATTGTCTATAATTTCATTGATGACAGACACTGCCATCTATAATTAAATCGGTAATTATCTATAATTATCTATAATAATGTAGATAAATTGTTTGATAATTTCGGTAATGAAAGGTAGATAATGTTTCCCTAAATTTCGTTAATGCTTCGTTTGATATATACAGGGTGGCGCCAAAAGAATTTTCAGTGTTGACTATAATATACCGGGTATATTTTTTTGAGGTAGGGAATGGCTGCAAAATTAACAATATAGACGAGAGGGTGAGCTTGGTTTTAATATATGGAATAACAGGTACTACAAATCGATCAATCGCTACAAAATTTAAATTTTGTACCTCTGTACCTCAATACCTCTCTATTAGTGGTATTGTAGCGCTAAATTAGTGCAAAAGGAAGTCCACAGTAATAAAAAAAAAATTGCCTAAATAAATATGGATCTCTCTCTCTTGAAGACAAAATAGAAGCATTTAAGATGAAAATTCCATTGTGGTGGCAGCGGGCAGAAAGAGCAGATTGCTCTCATTTTCCCAAATTGGAGGAAGCGTTAACGGAGGCCACCGAGGACATTGAGGATCTGCATTCAAAAATAAAAGACGCGGTGTCAGCACATTTTAAAGTCCTGGGCGAAGAACTTTGAGAAGTACTTCCATACCAAAACAGATGATGAGAAACGAGAGACTGTGTGAACATAAATACAAAGATGACACGAATCAATGAGAAGACCATGGAGAGTTTCTTAAACTCGCGTTGCGACTCCAGAATGAAAGAAGTTTACAAAGAGAAATAAAGATCTCAATTCTGAGTTTCCCTTCTTCAGGAACCGCATTCCTTCACAATCGGATCTGCCGCCATCGAGAAATTGGTTACTTTTCATAGCAATTATCCCTGCGAGGGAGGATTTTCTGAATTGATTTCAATTAAGTCAGAGAAGCGAAATTCATTGACTGCCAGCATGATGTACCACTTGTTGCAAATCGCCTTGTCAAGATCTGTGCAGCCACGTTATGGGAAAATTGAGGGTGACATGCAGCCAACAGCGGTCCCATTAGTATATTGTACCACTGTTTGAAAGTGGTGCTTGAATCTTTTGTCCTTTTCTTTTATTAATAAAAATTATATTAAAACTGGATAGTTTTTTTTTATGTAAAATTTTTCAACGCAAAATGGTCAACTATTGAAACATTGGTGTTGTCATGTGTGAGTGATGAATGGCGGGTAACTGACATAAAAGTGGTAATGTTGATTAGGGATGCCGTAAAGTTTGTGATAATTGGTCAAGGGTGCCGCGGTGATAAAAAGGTTGCGTTGCATTCATTTTGAGGATAATCCTTCTTATATATATATATATATATATATATATATATATACAGGGTGGGCGGAAAGTAGCTCCCTATTTTGGATTGGTAAAAAAATACGTATATTATTCATTTATTTCAGAAAAAATAATATGAAAAGGTAGGCATACATGGTAGGTTTTCTTTAAAATTCAATGTGGGCTCCAACTCTTTCCACCAGCTTCTGGAGCCGCCCAGGAATGGCGTCCAGTGACTTTAGCAGGAACTCCAGCGGGATGGAGGACATGACTTCCCGAATTCGGTCCTCCAGTTCTTCCAATGTCCTCGGTTTGGTGCGGTAGACTTCTTCCTTTACCCACCCCCAAAGAAAGAAGTCGCACGGTGTCAAGTCGGGGCTCCTGGCTGGCCATTGATGTGGACCACGACGACCCATCCAACGCCCAGGGAAGTGGGCATCCAGCCACTCACGGACAACAAGAGCGAAGTGCGGAGGGGCGCCATCTTGCATAAATATCAGATCGTCGATGTTCTCCCATGTGCTGACAACCGGCCAGACCTCGTTTCGCAACATAGCAAGGTACCGCTCAGCATTCATGGTGTTGCGCAGAAGGAACGGGCCCACAACCTGATCTGAGGTCATACCACACCACACCACACCACACCGTTACACTGAACCGATTCTGCCGTTTTTCAGCGGTAACCGTGCGACTTCTTTCTTTGGGGGTGGGTAAAGGAAGAAGTCTACCGCACCAAACCGAGGACACTGGAAGAACTGGAGGACCGAATTCGGGAAGTCATGTCCTCCATCCCGCCGGAGTTCCTGCTAAAGTCAGTGGACGCCATTCCTGGGCGGCTCCAGAAGCTGGTGGAAAGAGTTGGAGCCCACATTGAATTTTAGAGAAAACCTACCATGTATGCCTACCTTTTCATATTATTTTTTCTGAAATAAATGAATAATATACGTATTTTTTTACCAATCCAAAATAGGGAGCTACTTTCCGCCCACCCTGTATATATATAGTATATATATACACCCCGTAATCTCGTAGCAGTTCAGTGTGTTGGTTTCTCTTTACACGAAGGTGAAGCTGGTAGCCCCGCCTCTAGGCCTAGCTTGGTAGAAGAGCGAAATGCTCTCTTGCGTTCTCCATCGTACATAGTCAGGTACACCCGGCTTATCTGGTACCGTCCTGAGCCAGGCATCTAGTCTTCTTTTAAAGATTTCAACTTTAACCATATATATATATATATATATATATACACAGTAGGCCCTATATATAAGTCTATATTATTAAATTTGGTTGCAACAATTAACAACGTCTTTCCTTCTGTTTTTTTTTACAGCCGACTGATATGAATGAACTGAGCGAACACAACCTCACTTCCTACCACAACCCTTTCTCTCACAACCACAGCAACAACACCAATTTTTTCCACAACAACTCGATCCACGATGAATTTTCGCTCAACAACAAAACCGACGAGAATGGAATCACAGTTTTCGCGACCGATTCATGGCCCTCAGAGCCATCTGGTGTCGAAGAGACGAAACTCTACTCCTTCTACAGGGTAATTTTTAATGAATCAGATTACGAAGAAGTGGCGTTGGGCGGCGGGGCCACCGCAGAAGAAGATCCAGGGGGCTTGGGACACCCTTGGGAAAATGCTACGTCACCAGCAGAAAATATCACATTATCACTCGTAAATTCTAAGGTACGTGTATCTTATCATTAAGTATACAGGGTGTTCCGAAAGTTGCGCGCCTCTAAACTAAAACTATTGAATATTATAAAGACTTGATTTCCAAGGTTTTTTTTCAAGTTTTTGGATGACTTTAACGTACGAGAGAGATGATAAGGTGTAGTGGAATGTCATTCAAATCCCTCTTGAGAGGAAACTTTAAACTTAAAATAAGGCCTAGTCGGTGGCTATAGGCCTAACATTCAAAAAGTTTTGAATGCTGGTTGCCTTCAGATACTCAAAACATTTTCGGACACACATAGAGTATATATATATATATATATATATACGATGAAAACAACCAAAAAGGAAACAGAATGGTGCTCAAGCGCTTTCGTCTAATGACGAAAGTGTTCCTGAGGATGTCATTAGACGAAAGCGCTTGAGCACCATTCTGTGTTTCCTTTGTCCTTCCTGGTTATTTTCATCATAAATATTATTCACGTGTTACTTTCGTGAAATAATTTTCATATACAGTATATATATATATATATATATATATATATATATAATATGAAAAGAAGGATCAACACAACGGCAAACATTTTCATTTATTTGTACATCAGACGTTTCGACAAATCTTTTGTCATCATCAGTGAGTTAAGTCTTAAAACCTTAAAACAAAATTGAAAAGTGAAAGTTACATCAATACAATATTAAGACCATTAAAATTAAAACCTTAAAGCAAAATGAAAATTGCATCAATACAAAATTAAAAACATTTAAATTTCATCACTATAAAAACTAAAATTAAATTAAATTTCATCACTATAAAAACTAAAATTAAATTACCTCAATAGGTAAATACACAATGTTTACATCCACCTCCATACTTGGCAAAGTCTAAGTGAACACTAGGTGGTCAGAGGATTAGGAAGGGTATATCTGTGAAACACGGTTGGTTGTCAAAAGAGTCGTAATTTGTAGGATGAGCTATTATTATTAAGGGAGGGTTTGTTTCTATAGATGTACAAAGATTCTAAAATTCGGAGTTCTGTAAGGTTATTGGATCTAGTTAAAATTTCAAACTGAGTTTTGTGAAGGGATGGTCGTTTTCATCACTGTGGTTTCTAATTGCGGATTGTGGAGGGCTACTGAGGGGACGGTTGGTACGGACTGACAAGCCCAAATGTTGAGAAAGGCGCACCTCCAGTTGGAGTTGAGTGCTGCCAATATACGCAGCCTTACAGCTGTCGCACGTGTATTTGTAAACAACATTGGGGCATACAGTTTTGGGGAATTCATCTTTGAACTTTAAAAAATTTGATAATTTAAGTGGGTTGACGAAGGCGAATCTAAAATTTATTTGGGGATAACTAGACTTGAGTAGTTTGGACAATTCACCTCGAATACGCAATGATAAATAACCATAAAAAGGTAATTTAATATATCTGGTTTCTTTTTGTACTGTAGTTACGGGGAGTTTAGTATCAAAAGTGTTATTTAAAAATTTCTTTAATTGGTTATCGAATAGATGAGAAGGGTAGTAATTGTTAATAAAGTACTGTTTTAAAAATTTAAATTCTTCGTTTAACGAAAAGTAATCCGAACAAATACGGTAACTTCTTGTTAATAATGTTACTATAGCACTAATCTTATATTTATAAAACATACAACTTAAATAATTGGTTCCCAAGCCAGTAAAAGTTTGTTTCCGAAATAGTGAAGTATGGAACTTATTATGGGCCCGTTTAACTAAAACATCCAGGAAAGGTAAACTATTATTTGTTTCGTTTTCACACGTGTACTTAATATTACTATGTTGTTTATTAAGATAATCAAGAAAAAGTTTTACGTGTGAAGGATGGTTAAATATTAAGAAAGTGTCATCCACGTATCTTCTGTAATATATGGGTTTAAAACTACTAGGACAATTTTTCAACCAAATTTCTTCGTAATGGCAAAGAAATGCATTTGCTAGTGTTGGGCTTAACGGGGAACCCATAGCTACCCCATCAATTTGGCTGTAAAGGTTGCTATTAAATAAGAAAAGATTATCAAAACACACTATTTCGAGAAGGTTTTTAAATTGAGTCTGAGTGAGGCCATTAATAAGAGTATTATCAGTAGTGAATAACTTATTTAGTATGATATTTAATGTTTCTTTTAACGGGACATTAGTAAACAATGATGAGACATCAAAACTGGCCATAGTAAGAGAATCGGCATGATTGATCTCTTTTATCTCTTTAGCAAAATCAAACGAGTTGTTAATAGAATAATCATTAAAGGTGAGTTTTGAAAGCAAGGGAACGAAGAATTTGGCTAAGTTATAATTGAATGTACCACATGCCGAAAGAATAGGTCTTAGTGGGAAATTTGGCTTGTGGACTTTAGGTAAACCATATAGAATTCCTGGATTAGAACCAGAAGCAAATAAAAAATTGTATGTATTGTCAGCAATAATATTACTATTTTTTAATTTACGCAAACACCTATTAAGTTTATCTTCGAGTTTTAGTAATTTAGACAGAACATTCTCTTTTACCCTTTTAAATTTAGACGTATCCGACAAAATTGTCTCCATTCTATTTATGTAAACTGTTGAATCAATCAGCACTACTCCTTTACCCTTATCCGGTTTTGTAATGATGACAGAGTTATCCTTTTTCAAATTATTAAGAATTTTAAAATCTTGCTTATTAAAGAGGGGAGAAAACACCTTATGGGGTTTAAAATTGTAAAAATTCTTAAAGGAGATGCTCTCCACTTGTTTTACCAAGTTATGAAACGAGAAATAAATTTGGTCGGATCTCACAATTCTTAATATTCATGAGAAGATTTTCAAAGCCAGAGAAAAATTTATAAAAATTTAGTTTATAATGAGGTAGATCAAAATTTAAGCCTAACGACAATATTTCTTTCTCTCTAATACTTAAAACTTTATTAGAGAAATTACAAATAAAATTATCTGGATTATTAAAAAACGACTGAGTGATTCCCAATTTTTCCAATTTGGCAGCATGTATCCTTTTATGTCTGTTGACAGTTTTATCACAGCAAGTTTGAAATTTAGTAACTAAACAATGATAATCAATATAAGACACCCTAGATTTTAGACCAAACAGAGAATTTTTATATTTCAGCTTGAGAAAACTCACTGTTTTAGTTTTCGATTGAAGCTCCAAATTTAATAATTTATGTAGCCATGATTTATATAGTTTGGAGTTATGGAGGCGTTTATTATAAAGTTTAAATCTAAGGAAATTAGGCACAATATTATAACTTTTGCACTTAGACAAGAAACTCTCATCACAGATAGCCTTGTTCAGTTTCAAATAGACTCTTTCACATTGTCTGTAATAGTTCAATGTCGATCGGCCATATCTCTGGGTTAATATCAAAGCTATTGACTTCTCCTTAGGGAACCGGAGCTTACAGATGAAAAGAAGGATCAACACAACGGCAAACATTTTCATTTATTTGTACTGGCTTGGGAACCAATTATTTAAGTTGTATGTTTTATAAATATAAGATTAGTGCTATAGTAACATTATTAACAAGAAGTTACCGTATTTGTTCGGATTACTTTTCGTTAAACGAAGAATTTAAATTTTTAAAACAGTACTTTATTAACAATTACTACCCTTCTCATCTATTCGATAACCAATTAAAGAAATTTTTAAATAACACTTTTGATACTAAACTCCCCGTAACTACAGTACAAAAAGAAACCAGATATATTAAATTACCTTTTTATGGTTATTTATCATTGCGTATTCGAGGTGAATTGTCCAAACTACTCAAGTCTAGTTATCCCAAATAAATTTTAGATTCGCCTTCGTCAACCCACTTAAATTATCAAATTTTTAAAGTTCAAAGATGAATTCCCCAAAACTGTATGCCCCAATGTTGTTTACAAATACACGTGCGACAGCTGTAAGGCTGCGTATATTGGCAGCACTCAACTCCAACTGAGGTGTGCCCTTTCTCAACATTTGGGCTTGTCAGTCCGTACCAACCGTCCCTCAGTAGCCCTCCACAATCCGCAATTAGAAACCACAGTGATGAAAACGACCATCCCCTTCACAAAAACTCAGTTTGAAATTTAACTAGATCCAATAACCTTACAGAACTCCGAATTTTAGAATCTTTGTACATCTATAGAAACAAACCCTCCCTTAATAATAATAGCTCATCCTACAATTACGACTCTTTTGACAACCAACCGTGTTTCACAGATATACCCTTCCTAATCCTCTGACCACCTAGTGTTCACTTAGACTTTGCCAAGTATGGAGGTGGATGTAAACATTGTGTATTTACCTATTGAGGTAATTTAATTTTAGTTTTTATAGTGATGAAATTTAATTTAATTTTAGTTTTTATAGTGATGAAATTTAAATGTTTTTTAATTTTGTATTGATGCAATTTTCATTTTGCTTTAAGGTTTTAATTTTAATGGTCTTAATATTGTATTGATGTAACTTTCACTTTTCAATTTTGTTTTAAGGTTTTAAGACTTAACTCACTGATGATGACAAAAGATTTGTCGAAACGTCTGATGTACAAATAAATGAAATGTTTGCCGTTGTGTTGATCCTTCTTTTCATCTGTAAGCTCCGGTTCCCTAAGGAGAAGTCAATAGCTTTGATATTAACCCAGAGATATGCCGATCGACATTGAACTATTACAGACAATGTGAAAGAGTCTATTTGAAACTGAACAAGGCTATCTGTGATGAGAGTTTCTTGTCTAAGTGCAAAAGTTATAATATTGTGCCTAATTTCCTTAGATTTAAACTTTATAATAAACGCCTCCATAACTCCAAACTATATAAATCATGGCTACATAAATTATTAAATTTGGAGCTTCAATCGAAAACTAAAACAGTGAGTTTTCTCAAGCTGAAATATAAAAATTCTCTGTTTGTCTAAAATCTAGGGTGTCTTATATTGATTATCATTGTTTAGTTACTAAATTTCAAACTTGCTGTGATAAAACTGTCAACAGACATAAAAGGATACATGCTGCCAAATTGGAAAAATTGGAATCACTCAGTCGTTTTTTAATAATCCAGATAATTTTATTTGTAATTTCTCTAATAAAGTTTTAAGTATTAGAGAGAAAGAAATATTGTCGTTAGGCTTAAATTTTGATCTACCTCATTATAAACTAAATTTTATAAATTTTTCTCTGGCTTTGAAAATCTTCTCATGAATATTAAGAATTGTGAGATCCGACCAAATTTATTTCTCGTTTCATAACTTGGTAAAACAAGTGGAGAGCATCTCCTTTAAGAATTTTTACAATTTAAACCCCATAAGGTGTTTTTCTCCCTCTTTAATAAGCAAGATTTTAAAATTCTTATAATTTGAAAAAGGATAACTCTGTCATCATTACAAAACCGGATAAGGGTTAAAGGAGTTAGTGCTGATTGATTCAACAGTTTACATAAATAGAATGGAGACAATTTTGTCGGATACGTCTAAATTTAAAAGGGTAAAAGAGAATGTTCTGTCTAAATTACTAAACTCGAAGATAAACTTAATAGGTGTTTGCGTAAATTAAAAAATAGTAATATTATTGCTGACAATACATACAATTTTTTATTTGCTTCTGGTTCTAATCGGAATTCTATATGGTTTACCTAAAGTCCACAAGCCAAATTTCCCACTAAGACCTATTCTTTCGGCATGTGGTACATTCAATTATAACTTAGCCAAATTCTTCGTTCCCTTGCTTTCAAAACTCACCTTTAATGATTATTCTATTAACAACTCGTTTGATTTTGCTAAAGAGATAAAAGAGATCAATCATGCCGATTCTCTTACTATGGCCAGTTTTGATGTCTCATCATTGTTTACTAATGTCCCGTTAAAAGAAACATTAAATATCATACTAAATAAGTTATTCACTACTGATAATACTCTTATTAATGGCCTCACTCAGACTCAATTTAAAAACCTTCTCGAAATAGTGTGTTTTGATAATCTTTTCTTATTTAATAGCAACCTTTACAGCCAAATTGATGGGGTAGCTATGGGTTCCCCGTTAAGCCCAACACTAGCAAATGCATTTCTTTGCCATTACGAAGAAATTTGGTTGAAAAATTGTCCTAGTAGTTTTAAACCCATATATTACAGAAGATACGTGGATGACACTTTCTTAATATTTAACCATCCTTCACACGTAAAACTTTTTCTTGATTATCTTAATAAACAACATAGTAATATTAAGTACACGTGTGAAAACGAAACAAATAATAGTTTACCTTTCCTGGATGTTTTAGTTAAACGGGCCCATAATAAGTTCCATACTTCACTATTTCGGAAACAAACTTTTACTGGCTTGGGAACCAATTATTTAAGTTGTATGTTTTATAAATATAAGATTAGTGCTATAGTAACATTATTAACAAGAAGTTACCGTATTTGTTCGGATTACTTTTCGTTAAACGAAGAATTTAAATTTTTAAAACAGTACTTTATTAACAATTACTACCCTTCTCATCTATTCGATAACCAATTAAAGAAATTTTTAAATAACACTTTTGATACTAAACTCCCCGTAACTACAGTACAAAAAGAAACCAGATATATTAAATTACCTTTTTATGGTTATTTATCATTGCGTATTCGAGGTGAATTGTCCAAACTACTCAAGTCTAGTTATCCCCAAATAAATTTTAGATTCGCCTTCGTCAACCCACTTAAATTATCAAATTTTTTAAAGTTCAAAGATGAATTCCCCAAAACTGTATGCCCCAATGTTGTTTACAAATACACGTGCGACAGCTGTAAGGCTGCGTATATTGGCAGCACTCAACTCCAACTGGAGGTGCGCCTTTCTCAACATTTGGGCTTGTCAGTCCGTACCAACCGTCCCCTCAGTAGCCCTCCACAATCCGCAATTAGAAACCACAGTGATGAAAACGACCATCCCCTTCACAAAACTCAGTTTGAAATTTTAACTAGATCCAATAACCTTACAGAACTCCGAATTTTAGAATCTTTGTACATCTATAGAAACAAACCCTCCCTTAATAATAATAGCTCATCCTACAAATTACGACTCTTTTGACAACCAACCGTGTTTCACAGATATACCCTTCTAATCCTCTGACCACCTAGTGTTCTTAGACTTTGCCAAGTATGGAGGTGGATGTAAACATTGTGTATTTACCTATTGAGGTAATTTAATTTTAGTTTTTATAGTGATGAAATTTAATTTAATTTTAGTTTTTATAGTGATGAAATTTAAATGTTTTTAATTTTGTATTGATGCAATTTTCATTTTGCTTTAAGGTTTTAATTTTAATGGTCTTAATATTGTATTGATGTAACTTTCACTTTTCAATTTTGTTTTAAGGTTTTAAGACTTAACTCACTGATGATGACAAAAGATTTGTCGAAACGTCTGATGTACAAATAAATGAAAATGTTTGCCGTTGTGTTGATCCTTCTTTTCATCTGTAAGCTCCGGTTCCCTAAGGAGAAGTCAATAGCTTTGATATATATATATATATATATTATATATGAAAATTATTTCACGAAAGTAACACGTGAAAAATATTTATGATGAATAAAACCACGAAGGAAAGGAAACACAAAATGGTGCTCAAGCGCTTTCGTCTAATGACATCCTCAGGAACACTGAAGTACATACAAGGGTTACAGCCTATATATAGGTTACAGAAAGAAAAAAAAAGAAAAAAGAAAAAATAAATAATATACATATATATATATATATATATATATATTATATACACATATATACCTATATATATATATATATATATATATATATATATATATATATATATATACATATGCAATAAACGGAGAAGTAAAAAAAAAATTAAAAATTAAAGGATTATCAGAGGCATACAGATTTGTAAGGAAAAATATCGATTTTTAGCACAAGATCAAATGAATTATAAAAATACAAATTTATACTGGAAATCTGCCCGGGTTTTAACACACTGCCTTTTATGGTTAAATTTCGATGTATATAAATAAAAATAAAATGAAAATTAAAAGTTAATAAAGTAGCATACAAGTTTACCAAAGATTTAGCGTCCTACCCTTCTTATCTAAATCTGTTTTGAAGGAATTCAAAACAACAGGATCGAGTTGAAAAAGACCTTTGCTTATGTTGAAGTTATTTGAAAGTTGGATAATGGCAGACTCAAGAATATTTCTATTAACAATGTTGCTAGAGTGGAATAAAACTGAAGCATTATTCCAATCAATACAGTGGGATAACTCTGACAAATGGACAAAAAGGGCACTGGACAACTGTCCTGTTCTAACCGAATATTGATGCTGTTTTATACGTGTGTGCAAATCCTTTCCCGTCTGACCTATGTAAAAGGAATCACATTGTTTACAACCAATTTTATAGATAATGCCTGAATTATTGGTAGGGCTATTTTTTACTATGATTTTTTCACAATATTGTTATATGAAAATACTACATTAATATCCAAAAGTTTAAGTACATTAGCAATGCCTAAAAAGCCCGGGAAAATGGAAGTACTAAAATATTTTTTGACAAAGTACGAGTGTTATTATTGACACGATAGAAAGTTCGTTTTGCCTACATTGGACTACATCGGAAAGATGAACGAGCTTCTCCAGGACCCCGCCACATACAGCAAACTTAGGAAGAACCCGCAGGATGACGTCATCAAATCATTTAATAGTGGCTTGAAACGCATTCTCCAAGATCATAAGGACTTAATTCCGCTTTTCATGTCCACTTCACCTTCTCTGCCCTACCTTTACGGTCTTATTAAAACCCACAAACCTGGCAACCCTATGCGCCCTATTATTAGCTCGGTGGGCTCTATTACTTATAAACTCTCCAAATGGCTTGTCAAAGTCTTGTCCCCCATTCTCGGAACTATCTCTGATTCACATGTAAAAAATTCCATGGATCTTACTGAAAAATTGAATAATGCACGTACTGAAACTAACGATAGATTGATCAGTTTTGACGTTTGTTCATTGTTTACAAAAGTGCCGATTGACGATATGCTTGACTTTCTCTCCCAAGAATTACATAAGTATGACCTGCCACTACCTTCACACATTGTTTTGGAACTTAGTAAGCTTTGCATCAAATCTTACCTTACCTTATGAACCTTATGTTGTTTCGTGTGTTGGTCTCTCTTCACACGGAGGTCAAGCTGGTGGCCCCGCCTCTAGGTCTGGCCTGGTGGAGGAGCGAGTTACTTTCTTGCGCTCTCCACCGTACATAGCCAGGCACGCCCGGCTCATCTGGTACTGTCCTGAGCCAGGCATCCAGTCTTTTCTTGAAGACTTCAACTTTGACCCCCGTTACGTTTCTGAGGTCCTTAGGAAGCTGGTTGAAAAGTCTTGGCCCCTGACAACCAAGCTATTTTCCTTCAGGGTTGAGGAGGTCCCTTGTCGTGCTTTTAATTTGGGAACACTACACATTCTGCCTTTCCTATTTTCCAGTGTTGTTTGAATGGTAATTGGGTTTAGTTTTAGGTTTGGTACCAGTTTTTCGATCATTTTCCATATGTAGATTATGATGTACCTCTCTCTTCTTCTTTCCAGTGAGTACAGATTTAGTTTACGTAGTCTTTCCCAGTAGTTGAGTTCTTTGCAGCCATCAATCTTGGCTGTGAAATGCCTTTGCGTTTCTTCTAGTTTATTAGTTTCTTCCTTTTTATATGGGGACGTCAAAACTGAGCAGTATTCAAGTTTTGGTATAATCAGTGTTTTTAGCAGGGGAATCATTACTGTCCTGTCCTTTCTCTTGAACGTTCTTAGAACCTGTCCGGCGACTCTTTTTGCTTTATTTATCGCTATCTGATTTTGTGTTTCGAATTTCGCATCATCTGTCATTATTATCCCGAGATCAATCGCTTTCATGCTTCTCTGAATTTCCTGTCTATCTGGAGCATAATATGCAGTCTGTTTAAGTTCTTCTTTTCTACCATATCTCAAGAGCTGAAATTTCTCGGCGTTGAATGACATGTTGTTGTCTTCTGACCATTTGTATATTTTGTTCGTGTCCCTCTGCAAGGCCTCCACGTCATGTACATCGCTGATTTTTCTGCTGATCTTTGTATCGTCTGCAAAGGATGTTACTATACTATTGCTGTTTACTCCGCTGTCTATGTCTGTTAGCATGATAATGAACAGGAGTGGGGCCAGTACTGTCCCTTGTGGTACTGAGCTGCGTACTTCCGATTCTGATGATGATATACCTTGAATTTTGACGACCTGCAGACGATCACTAAGGAAGTTGTAGATCCATTTTCCCACTTTGCCTGTTATTCCCATGTCTTTAATTTTATGTCCTATTATACCATGGTCACATTTATCGAAAGCTTTAGCAAAAAGACTGTAAAGACTGTAAATTCACTTTCAATAACGAGTATTATCAACAAGTTTTTGGGATGGCCATGGGCAACCCCTTATCGCCCCTCCTCTCCAATATTTATATGGAGTTTTTCGAAATTACTTACATTCCGAGAATCCTGGGGGTTGGCATCCCTTGGTTGCGGTACGTCGACGATATTTTGTGTATCTGGCCCATGAATCGTGACCTGGATAACTTCCTCCTTCAGTTAAATGATCAAGTCCCCTCCATTAAGTTTACTTTAGAAGTGGAACAAGACAATTCAATCCCATTTTTGGATGTGCGTGTACATAGGGAAAGCCCAGGTTTTAAGTTTAGTATCTATCGGAAAACGACAAACAATTTGTCCTACGTACACTTTTACTCGGGACATGACACCCCCACTAAGAAGGCCATTTTTTCATCGATGTTTCTCCGCGCCCTTAGGATCGCCAGTCCGGAATACATAGATGCCGAATTGGAAAAAATCAACGGTATTGGAAGTGATCTGTGTTATCCATCTGCGTTTATGGAATCTTGTCTCAACAAGGCAAAACGAACTTTCATCGTGTCAATAATAACACTCGTACTTTGTCAAAAAATATTTTAGTACTTCCATTTTTCCCGGGCTTTTTAGGCATTGCTAATGTACTTAAACTTTTGGATATTAATGTAGTATTTTCATATAACAATATTGTGAAAATATCAGTAAAAAATAGCCCTACCAATAATTCAGGCATTATCTATAAAATTGGTTGTAAACAATGTGATTCCTTTTACATAGGTCAGACGGGAAAGGATTTGCACACACGTATAAAACAGCATCAATATTCCGTTAGAACAGGACAGTTGTCCAGTGCCCTTTTTGTCCATTTGTCAGAGTTAGCCCACTGTATTGATTGGAATAATGCTTCAGTTTTATTCCACTCTAGCAACATTGTTAATAGAAATATTCTTGAGTCTGCCATTATCCAACTTTCAAATAACTTCAACATAAGCAAAGGTCTTTTTCAACTCGATCCTGTTGTTTTGAATTCCTTCAAAACAGATTTAGATAAGAAGGGTAGAACGCTAAATCTTTGGTAAACTTGTATGCTACTTTATTAACTTTTAATTTTCATTTTATTTTTATATACAAATCTGTATGCCTCTCTGATAATCCTTTAATTTTTAATTTTTTATTTTTACTTCTCCGTTTATTGCATATATATATATATTATATATATTATTTATTTTTCTGTAACCCTTGTATGTACTTCAGTGTTCCTGAGGATGTCATTAGACGAAAGCGCTTGAGCACCATTTTGTGTTTCCTTTCCTTCGTGGTTTTATTCATCATATATATATATATATATATATATATAAGTTTTATATATATATATATATGTATGTGTGTGTGTGTGTGTGTAAACATTTATGTCTGTGTGTTAACTGTTAACTTGCTCAGGTTTGAGTGCTTGAGGACTAATTCGAATTTACGAGATACCGTAACTGCCATGAACGCTTTTGGGGAAAAAAAAAAAAAAAAAAATTTGAAATAAGTAGAAAGTTCACTGGACCGGTGCTCATGCGCGGATCTTGGTGGAGGAAGTCATGATTTTGAACCTCCGTCAAGCATGTCATGTTCCTTCCGAATGTAAAAGTCAACTTTGACTTAATGATGGAACTTGAGAGCAAAAGTTGCGAGGTAAGAATGTCACTGAATTAAGTTAGATCGTGAAAATAATGTCATACACGCTAACTTTACTTTTGAAGGCTTCTTCTTCTACTCTCATTTTGGAAATATCTTTCGTGGAATTTGCACCACGCTTTTACCAACTTAAACCAACTCCTTATAGATTACTTGAAGGTGACACTTGTGAATAAATTGAGCTTAAATAAGGGCGAATGAATTGAACTTAATGGAAGAACGCAAGTCAATACTGTGTATTGACTTAAAAGTTTGTGAGAGAGAGAGAGAGAGAGAGAGAGAGAGAGAGAGAGAGAGGAGAGAGAGAGAGAGAGAGAGAGAGAGAGAGAGAGAGAGAGAGAGAGAGAGAGAGAGAGAGAGAGAGTATGTACAAATTAAGAGCACATAAAACCAATTTGTACTCAATTTGAGATAGTACATTTAATACTATCTTTAGTAATCAACGTGCGGAGAACTTATGTACTATCATCATTCTGAGATAATAATAATAGTCACTAGTCAAGAGGGCCAGAAACTGACACAACGCTCAGGCCGACAAATGCGGCCCTCTGCCGTAATCAGGAATCGAAGCCTCGACCGTCTTTAACGTGGTAGATTCTGAAATTGCTACAAGGTTGTAATACAAGACCAGAAAAAACATTTAAAGAATTTGTGGCAGTAGGGAGTTGCACACTGAGTGAATAGGGTCACCCTCTGCAAAATGCCTGTTGCCCGTAATATCGTGAGTCACGGCATTGACCGACCAGGAGTACCGCGGCTCCAGCGTTCTTTGGAGCCAATCTATTATAGACACGTTTCAGAAAATGTTCTCTTGCATGAGAATAGCACAGCGCTCATAATTTTCTTTTACTCAGAACCCTGTCATTATACTGTCGCCTTCTAATGATGACTCTCCTTCAAATAGTTCTTTTCCGTGTGTAGTAATTCTTCTGCAGTAAAATATATCTGGAGGCTGTGAAGGAAGGATTTAAGGGTAGCCTGTATGTATAATAAGTGTGACAGTAGTTGGTTATGGGTGCAATGACCTCTTTGTAGTTTAGCATTTGACTTACAAGCCCACGTGTATATATATATATATATATATATATATATATATATATATAGAGAGAGAGAGAGAGAGAGAGAGAGAGGAGAGAGAGAGAGAGAGACTAATGACTAGCCACAAAACTAGCGTTGACCAGACCATTTCAGCTTGTTTTTAGATTGCTTACAATTTTTCATTATAACCTCACTTGTGGCTCCACTTTAATGAAGTTTCAATGTTTGTTGGGAGCATATCCCCCCCACCTCCCCACCCCGAAAAATTAGGGACTCCTAATAAAGAAAACTTTAAAACACTACATTTTCAATTGGAAGTACATACATAAAAGAAGACTCTCTCTCTCTCTCTCTTTAAGGAGTTCTTCAGTTATGTTAATAGTAGAAAGCCCGTTAGAAGCATGATAGGCCCGTTAAAGGACCCGCAGCGGCGCGCTGCGGACCTCCGACGCGGACATCGTTAATGTGCTGAATGAGTAATTTGCGGGAGTGTTCACCAGGGAGGACACCCGCGTCATCCCCGAGCAGGCGTCAGGCAAGAAGGTGCTGGCCTAGATAGTGTTCGGTGTACTGCAACAGTCGTTGCTGATAGAATAGACAAACTGAGCACGTTTAAGGCTCCTGGGCCAGACCAGTTCCTCCCCAGTCTTGCGGGAAGTGCATGACCAGGTAGCTCCCCACCTGGCTACAGTCTTCAAATCGTTGGAGACGGGCCAGGTGCCTGGTGAGTGGAGGGAAGCCAACGTGACCCCTATCTTTAAGAAAGGGGATCACGATAGTCCAGGGAACTATCGTCCCATTAGTCTCACTTCGGTTGTAGGTAAATTATTAGAGGGGATAATAGCGGATAGGATCGTTGACCATTTGGATTCCTACAAGCTGCTTGGGGACTCCCAACATGGGTTTAGGCGGCATAGGTCGTGTCTCACCAACTTGCTCGAGTTTTTCCACGTCATGTGGAGTGAGTACGATAAGAGTAGGGCGATTGATATACTTTATCTCGACTTTCAGAAAGCCTTTGATAAGGCACCTCACTGCCGGCTAATGGCCAAAGTCTGCGCGCTGGGTATCGGTGGGGAAGTAGGTAGCTGGATTAGAAAGTGGCTGAAGAATAGGCGGCAGAGGGTTGTAATTAAGGAGGCTAGCTCGGGTTGGGCCTCGGTCACTAGCGGGGTTCCTCAGGGTTCCGTTTTGGGGCCACTGTTGTTTACCATTTACATAAATGATATCGACGCTGCCATCGTCAGTAGGATCGCCAAATTCGCTGATGACACTAAGCTTGGAGCCAATGTTGGGACGCCCGAAGCGATCGAGCAACTGCGTGCGGACCTACGTAGGATAGGAGAGTGGTCCGAGAAATGGCAAATGCCGTTTAACTTGGGTAAATGCAATCCCAAGTCGGACTACTCGATGTTGGGGAGTAATATCGAGGCCACTGATTTGGAAAAGGACTTGGGTGTGCTAATTAGCAGCGACCTTAAGTTTACCAAACAGTGCGTAGAGGTGGAAAAGAAAGCCCAGAAGCAGTTGGATTATATCAGGAGGCAATTTCGATTTCGGAACAAGGAGATTGTGCTCTCTCTGTACAATTCCCTGGTTCGGCCGCACCTGGAGTAGGCTGTGCAGTTCTGGGCGCCCACCATCAGAAAAGATATTGACAGGCTGGAGCGAGTGCAGGCGAGGGACACAAAGTTAATCCCTTCCGTTGGCATATGGGCTACAATCGACGCTTACGCGCCCTGAACTTGTTTTCTCTTGAAACTTGGAGGCTGCGCGGTCAACTCATCGAGGTTTTAAAGCTGTTACACGGGTTCAACGATGTCGATTTTAGAAGCATGTTTAGTTTAAATGATAATTGAACTCGCAACAATGGTTGGAAGTTGGATTTGAAACGGTTTAGCATTAGTGTGTTTGGGAATTACTTTACCTATAAGATCTGTGACATGTGGAACAGGTTACCTTCAGAAGTTGTGAACAGTTCCTCTGTGGATCAGTTCAAGAAAAGGTTAGACCGAATCTTGCACACTATTTGAGGGTGTAAGAATTTTTCCATGGCACCCGTTGCCATTGGTATCTCCTCGGTATGGGCCGCAAGGCCTTTTGAGGTACTTCTTTTCTTTGTAACTCCTTGTAACTCCTTGTAACTCTCTCTCTCTCTCTCTCTCTCTCTGTACTACAGACTTTTTAAGTCAATCCACGGCATTGACCTAAGTTCTTAATTCCACAGTACTGACTTAAGTTCTTTAATTTTACTTCGCTCATGTCACCCGTTGACATTATTACTCCAAATTGCAAATTCACTATTATCTGTTTATCTTTGTTGTTTCTTCCTTCTTCTGCAGTTCCTTGTTTTATCTGTTAAGTTGGAATTTTTCTTGTCTTCTGTCAGTTTAATTAGTGTTTTAATACCATTTTGTGTTTTTTTTTAGGTCTTCTGCGTTTAACAATTTCGTACTTATTTTCGTCTCGTCTGTGAAAGACGATACACTATCTTAAATATTTACATCTCTTTATCTGATCATTATTTTGGACACGCAACAAAATATGTAATATGGCATTTTGTTGAACAAAATTTATGATTTCGGAAATTTCAGTTTTTGTAACTCCATTTACTAATACTCTTTGCCTTCTTTGATTCGGGAAATTAAATATCCATCCTTCCAGATTTCCACTAATTCCCTTTTCTTAAGTTTATGAGCAATATAATCGCCATAATCACATATATCGAAAGCTTTAGCAAAATTGGTGTATATTACATCTATATTTTGCTTTCGACATGTTTTCAATATTTTCTCTTGGTGGCCTAATTGAAGCAAAAGGACTGACTGTTCAACTCTAGTTCAATATGGTTCGGATTAAATAATCCCTTTTCTTGTGGGTATTTGCGAGAGACCATTAATCATATCCCTTTTCTGAGAATCTAAAAAGTAGTTTATTGTATCTGTTCTTTATCGAGTTTTAGCAATTTCGAAAAATTCATTCAGATTTTTTCTTTTCTTTTCATGTTAAATTGTTGCTTTTTAAAAAATGGTTCCTTTACTTCTTTTGAGTCATTCGTATACTATTTACCATCTTCTTAACTGTTCATTATTATTATTATTATTATTATTATTATTATTATTATTATTATTTTTGCAAAGGTATAAAAATATTTTATTTTTGGGGGTTTTCGCTAATTTCTGTTTTTCGTCATTTGTTTTGAGAATAAGATCTGCTTTGACAATTTTTATTTATTTATTTTTTTTTAACTTCAGTCCCCCTTTTAGTGTATTTTTCATCTATGGATATTTTTTTTAGGGTCTGTTTTTCGTTGCGTAAATAGTTCTTATTTTGTTTTCAAGTTTACTATTTTTGTTTTTGCGAGACAAAAAGAAAAAAAAAAGAGTTGCAACAGATATATATTCTATTTCGCTCTGTTGGAATTTCTTTCGGATTTTTTTTTTCTTTTTTCCTCAAAGTTACCTAAACTTCCCGCTCCCTCCGATTCCTTTAGTTCTGCATTTATACTTACCCAGTCTACTACTGTCTTTGAATTTATATTTTGCACCTCAATTATTTCTTCTCTTTCTCAGGAATGAGTTTTGAGTTGTTTCGTATCGAATTTTACTTCAATTGGGTTAAGGTAAAAAATAAATTAATTGTTTTACGTTTTGAATTTATCAAGACTTTTTTTCTTTTTTTTTTCAAAAATAATTCTAGTAGATTCTCCTTTCGAGGAACTTCACAAACTTTTTACTAATGGCTATTAGTAAATTTGGTTAAAATTTCTAGCTTCCTTTCCAATATTGCCACGAAACTTCTCAATATAAATAACATTAATTTTTCTTCCATATTATTATGAGTGGAAAGTTAAAATCCCCCACAAATTAATTAATTTGGTGTTGTGCTTTTAAGTGATTTAACACATTTTGTATCTCGTTTATAACAAATTTAAACTAATTTTTTTGTGGTATTTGGTGGTCTGTACACATTCATAATAATTACATTAAATTTTTAACATATTTAATAAACTTATAACATATATTTTTTTATGGAAATACAGCGTCCTCATCTTCGTTTCCTAGAAAACCTAACCGGCTTTAGATATGTTGTAATCATTTACTGCAATTTCAGAACCTTCATTGTAATTTTCACAGCCAATTTCACACTTATGCAAATGTGTTTTCAATAAACATATATTATTTTTTATTTGATTCCTAAATTCGTAAGTAATGTAATTTTCAATTTATTTTTTCATCGTACAATCCTTGTCTGCTTAACCACAACAATAATAAAAGGTTAATATCCTTTTATGTAACTTATTCATGGTATTTTTCTGGTTGGTATTAGTAAGTGGGTCGTTATACCCGTGTATATAATTAGGTTGTAGTCCCTGGTACCAGTGTGTTTGTATTTGCCGTTGGTGGTGGTTGCATAAGTGGATATTGACTGTATTGATCGGGTACATACTGGAGATCTGCTTGGATTCTGGTCTTTTCTCATGAAATTGAATATTTGATTTATAGGGTTCTCAGATCCCCTAAAAAGATGACTACATTCTTCTTGTGTTCTTTACTTTTATAAGATATTTGGAGATGATATTTTTCGCTATTTTTCTTTCTTTTTTACGTATTGAAATTGGAGATACGGACGAGTTAGATTTAGGCATTTTCTCTCTGACTGAATATTTACATATAGTATTATTATATAGGAAGTGGGCCATATTAACAAGTTCCAGTCCTTAAGGATATATATATACTATATATATATATATATATATATATATATATATATATATATATATACAGGGTGTCCCATAAGTCCGGTTTATATATATACAGGGTGTCCCATAAGTCCGGTTTCATAGGAAAATTATCTTAAATTAAATTTACGAAAGTAGTATCATATATTAGAACTAAAACAAACGGTCAAATTGATGGCTTGTTTTGGGACCTTTTTTTTTTTTCCTCCTTTTCCTCAGGAGTGTAACTCGCTTCCATATTAGCCATTAAGTGTTATTCTACCTGCAACAAAAAAAAAAAGCTCCCAAAACAAGACACCAATTTGTACATTTGTTTTAGTTCTAATGAGACCGGACTTATGGAACACCTTGTGTGGGTATATATTATATATATATATATAAATCCACATTGATATTGTATTTCTCTTTGTTCTTTCACTATTCCTCTTTTTGACTATTATATTCTCTCCATTTTTCCATTATTTTTACTGTTATCTCTTATCATTCTTATCAATTTTAATATCGTTTTGTTCACTCTCTTATTTTATTTTACCTTCTCTCTCTTATTCTGTACGTCGTACACGTATCAACACCACTTCCCGTTAGATCAGCGAGGTTAAAAGCAATATTGGCTTTGTTTAGTAGTTACATGGGCGACCGTGCTTTGCGTTTAGGTGATGTAGCGACAGGTAGATGGTTCGAATCCCACGTAAAGGTATAGGTTTTCTCCGTCACATGACCTTTGTTGTTAAAAAGGAAGTTAAACAACCTCCAAACATTATTATTATTATTACGTCATATAAAACTGCATATGCGTTCTCCTTTAAAGAGATTTTGCAGTACAGACTTTCGACACATTCTCATTCCTTTTTCGTCCAACTCTCTAACGCAAAGGTTAACTCTGGAACAACCTTCTTCAATCCATCTTTACCCCTGTCTATGACCTCCAATCTTTCAAACGCAGATTGTCCAGGCATTTCGAAAGCACTGGACTTTGATTCGGTTATCTCCTCCTCTATCTATGGTGTGGGCATTTTTGCCGGTGTTAGCACTTGGCCCCTCCTTCCTGCATCAAAAATTACTGAAGAGAACGATATTAATTACCCTTAGATTAACAATGGGACTGTAATGCCCCCCCCCCCGAAAATAATAAAATAAATTATGTACGTGTCATTTAGGTCGGCTGCACATAGAATCGTCTCGCGACTCACGACGACTAACGATTTGAATCGTGACGATTCGAGTCGCGTATGATTTTACATTGATAGAATAGGAGCCCCCGCACGCCTGCAGCGACCGCGACGCGATTCTGGGGAATGTAAAAACACAGGCGACTCGAGTCGTCCCGAAACCAGTCGTTAAGTCGTGAGTCGCGAGACGACTCTGTGTGCGACCGGCCTTAGTCGTCAGGAAAAGGAACCCAAAATATGAATAACTCAAAAAATTAAAATATATATTTTAAATACTAAAATATTTTATATATTTTGGTTTAAAGCTACAAAAATTGGGACGAAAAACTTAATTAAGCAAACTTACCTTCACAAAAAAAAAGGTATTTTACAAAATATTTTTACAAAATTATATTAATTTTTTTTTTTTCAAATTTACGTAAAAAAAAAAAAAATTTGATAATTAATTTATAATTTAAAATTATTTCCTTTGAAAGAAACCAAGTTGTTAATTATATAATCCATCCCAGACGAGAGTGATAAAAATAGGCCTACAAATTTTTATGTTTTAGAATTAATTATTTCGAAAGACCTTTTTTAAAAAAAAAAAAAAAAAAAAAAAAATTGTTCCCCATTTACGTAAAATAAAAAAAAATCGTCTTCAATCAGTTTATTTCAACTCGGGGATTTTTATGGCATATTACAGGGTGACCGAAAATTACATTAATTCATTTTATTACTTAATTAATAAATGTATCTCCTATCAGGATATATACAGTATATATATATATATATATATATATATATATATCCCCGGTAGCACACTTTTGTTGACATAATGATGAAAGAAATATCGGTGAATCACGATGAATCAACCTCTCATTGCTGAAACGATGTTGACCTGGCATTTTCGAAATATAATGTCAGCTTTGATTCTTGCTGATACAGGATAACCTGAGCCATCTATTAGAATAAATCCTTCTTTATTGGTAAAAATAGACATTACAGTCTTTTACAGTTCCCGAGATGACATTATTTTTTTACAAAATATATTTATTTGTTTGTATCTCAGTGGAACGTCCCTTAAGCTTTAGGCTTCACTGGGCTCTCATATTGATTATAAGGTAAAAGCATTTCCTGTAGTATAAATATTATGAGTATATATATATATATATATATATCAGGGCTGTGCGGGTCTATCACTTTCGGGTCGGGTCCGGGTCCGGGTCATTTTTCTAATTTACTTTCGGGTCCGGGTCCGGGTCCGGGTCATTTTTCTAATTTACTTTCGGGTCCGGGTCGGGTCGGACCCGAAAGTTCACTTTCAGGTCCTGTCGGTCTTTCAGTATATGGCCCGGGACTGGGTGGGTTCATTATTAAAAATTTAATAATTATAATCTGGTATGGGATAGGTAATAAGACTGCTACCGTAGCTACATTAACATGTTTTCTGAAACATAGTAAAACAGTATATGGCTGTATGGTAGTAGCCTAACCATATAATTAATTAATCCGATTTTGGAAATGTTGAAAGTAGGTGTATTAATTGTATTAATATTTAATAGTAACTAGGTATAGTTATACACGCATCGCTAAGGGGCAAAGTACGATGTATGATTGCTCTCTTCAGCCCCCTTATTCTAAATTTTAATTAATTTTGTGAAAACAAATTCTATATTTTTTTGAGTGAACTCAAATGGAAAGGCGACAGCACTCATTGATCATATCGGACCCGTTGTCTGTTGCAGTGGATACAACTTGCGCAGATCCCAAGTCGTACTCGGTTAACACAAACTGAATGATTTGTTTCAAAACATCTATGAAATTAATTATTTATTACTGATTTAGATTTAAAAGTAACATTCTTATATATATATATATATATATATATATATATATATATATATTTCTGTGAAATGTAAAATAATTTTTTGTGTGAAATGTAAATAATTTTTACCTGTATGCGAGCAGTGAAGTTCCTTGACAGCCAATGTTTTCACTTCAATTTTGTTTTCAAAAGTCATACTGGGCTTGAATACCTAAACACCCTCTATCTAAGCGGCTGCAACAATCTACTTTTAAATGAAACATTTTTTTTTTGAAGAAGTATTTTTAATTTATTTTTTTCAGCTATTGCTCTATCGAGAGTCAAATAGCAAGATTTTTTCTGTTCATGTTTATATTCATTGCAGAGAGAAATGGTTCAACCAAAATTTTAAATCCAATATCTTCTACATGCTAAAAGGCCGCCCATCTATTGTCACCCACGAAATGAGGCCATTTTCTAAAGTTTTCTTATGAAGTTGCGGGTGAACTCCAACTTTAATTTGTTTAAAAAAGTTTTTAACACTAGTTTGGCCTACATTCATTCCCTTGGTTTGTATTTGAGTTTTCGAAGTACTGCTAGTGCTAGGTAGGCTTTTATCATGATCCTCAACTTTACGATATATGTCTGGGTGACACGATTTTAGGTGTCGCTTTAGGTTTGTCACATGATTACCACTATACACTTTTCCACACTTTTCAAGTTTGGCATGTAGATGTTTTATCAATATTATTATATTCAAAATATTCATTTTGTAAGGCTAGTTTTTTTGCTACCACTCCCCACCGAAAAAAGACCTTGTAAAGGCATTGCAAATTCAAATAAATAGCAAACGAAGCACTGGAGACCAACCAATGTACACAGTACACAACTCACAAGCAAATAATAAAATATATTAGGATTAGGCTATTCTTCCGTCACCGTTAACTCTCCACTTCCAGTGAGTCATTTGGAGGGTGGAGTGATAATTCAATACATTGTTGCCAAATCTAAAGGCGCACACATAAATTTTGTAAACTAAAAACCCGGCTGTGCGGGTCCTTCACTTTCGGGTCGGGTCTGGGTCAATTTTAAAATTCACTCTCAGGTCCGGGTCTGGGTTCGGGTCTTTTTTCTAATTCACTATCGGGTCCGGGTCCGGGTCCGGGTCTTATCTCATCTCACTTTCAGGTTAAACCTGGGTCTGAGTCCGGGTCCGACCTGCCAGCCCTGATATATATATATATATAAAATTAGTGGTGGACCAGATATCCGCATCATTTTTAACATCCGCACTTCTGACTGCGGATGTTATGCGGATATTGCCTCTAATAAATTATGCAATTTTCCAATTAAATTAGCTTATAAAGTAGCTTATAAGGCCCAGTCATGCACATTTCATGTAAAGTATTAATTATTAATGAACAAACAAATATATAAACGTCAAAATATAAATACCTGGTAACACAGAAAATTGAATGAAACTTGTTTCATTGAATTTTCTGTCGCTGAAACTCTTGAGAAAGTTATTATTTTTATCATAATGAAAACATTAATATTAATTTTAATTCTTATGCATTGCCTCCCATAATAGTAATATCACGAAATTTGAAAAATTATGTCATATATTCATAATTCTATATTATATTGATAGATTAACTAAATATCCGCATCCGCATCCGCGGATATTGAAATTAAAGATCCGCATCCGCAGATGTTGAAAAACTGACATCCGGTCCACCACTAATATATATATATATATATATTATATATATATATATATATATATATCATACTGCAGCCTCAACTAGTACATTCTTTTAAAAGTTAAATTATTTTATGTGACCTCTCATTTCCTTGGGGCTGAACTTCCGTTTTGCGAAGGAGATAAGCAAATGGCCCATTTTCTGGCCTTCACTGTGAAATTTGGGCTTTGTTAAAAATAAGTGTTTCCCGTTTGATCTCCTTCCTTTTCATCGCGGTTTCCTACAGTGAAGAAGAGACATTTCAAATGCAGTTTTTAGATAGTAAATTTTGAACCATTTCGGGGTCTTTCTTACAGATAACAGTTTTTTTTTATGTGATATTCTAGCGATAAGTGCGTTGGGGGGGGGGGGGTAATTTAAGTTAGGTTAGGTTAAGTGGATTAGGTTTGGTTATTATTAGAGTGTAGGTGAATTGTCGCTTTATATCTATGTGATATTTTAAGTGTGTGATTTCTTTTGTTTACGAATTCAAGGAAATGTTGGGAAAGGTAATAAAGTTTTAGGGTCGGAGGGGACCTACAGCTTTATTTACGTGGTATCCGAACCATTTACGGGTCGTTACATCATCTGAACGAAGACGACGGTCACGTAGCCAATAACTGAACAGACCCCGTGTCGATTAAGGTCGTTCATCTAACGGGAAACGGTGTTTTGATGTGACCACGACGTAGCCTTGCATGCGTGGCCGGACCGTCTCAATGGACACAGATTGCAACAGGTGTAATTTGCATGTAAGTTGGACGGTGTACCAAATGGAGAATTTACTTCAACAACAACAGGTACGCAGTTCGAGATCAATAACTGAATTTAAATGTAAAAGTAAATATGAAATATATATACACGGTAATAGATTGCACACACACACACACACACACACACACACACACACACACACACACTGAGAGTGTGAGATAAATTTATGTCAACTTTCTCTTTAGTATTCACTGTACATAAAATGTGAAAGTTAATATAATAAATTACTCCAACTTCGATACCAACCAACCAACCAAATGAGGAGAAACAGAAATGGAAAAAACAATTGTAAAATCTTTTCCATTTGGTATAAATATGATCCGTCGTTGAGAGGAAAATTATCTTTTCATAAGCACCATGAATTCCCTCCTAAAGCAATTTCCTCCTAAAGAAATTTCCTCCTAAAGCAATTCCCTCCTAAAGCAAGGGAATGGACACGTGGTATCGTCCTCTTGAAGCATGATGGCCTCGGGGTAAGTATACCATTCTGAAACAGAGGCAGGAGGTTCTTATCTAAGAGGGGTAACCTTGTGAATTAATACTGCCCTCTACGGACACAAGTTCAGTTTTTCCATAGTACCAAATGCTTTCTCACGCCATAACAACACAGCTACCGAATTTCACAATGGGTTGCACCAATTTAGGATTGAACACATCTTCACGGGTTTTCCATACCCAGATCCGTCCTCCTGAGGCAAACTGCTGGAATTTTGATTCATCTGAGAAGACAACAGAGTATCAAAACTGATTAGATTTGTCCTTCATCTGCGTGGACCACGCGTGTTCTTTCCTCTTATTAGTTTCAGAAAGTGTCCTACATAGGGCATCCTACCTAGAGCTGGGTAAGGCGGAAGTGTAGCTTGACGGAAGCTATTGCTCTCTGAGAGCATTTGTTCGGACACAAATCTATTAATAGACTTAGAGTTCTTGGAAGGAAACGTAATTAAGGCTCTATCACAAATACGGGAAAATTCAACACCAGTGCCACATGGAGTGCCACGTTTCTGAAGAAATGCAAAGCGAGCCACTATACTTAATGTATATAGAGAAAATCACTCGACACAGGACAAATTCCACTTTCATTAAAGAACGTGAACGTTGCCCTCCCCCCTCATTCAAAGGTAGCAACAAAGCAATACCTTAGAACTATCGACCAGTAGCTCTTGCCTCCTACCTTATAAAGTGCATCGAACGGGTAATTAGAGGCAAAATTGTTTGTTACCTACAAGAAAAGAATTTATTCAATCCAAGCCAACGTGGCTTCAGAGCTCTGGAAGATCATACCTATCACAGTTTTAGACCACCAAGAGAAAATACTGGAAACATTGTGTCGAGGTCAAAATATAGATGTAATGTATAGTGATTTTGCTAAAGCCTTCGATAAATGTGACTATGGAATTATAGCAAACAAACTTAAAAATACAGGAATTACTGGAAAGTTTGGACGATGGATATTTAATTTTCTGAGTCAAAGAACACAAAAAGAGTTGTAGTAAATGGAGTTAAATCTGGTCTCCGAAGTCGGTAGCAATGTCCCACAAGGTACAGTATTAGCTCCCTCGCTGTTCATAATAATGATTGCAGATATTGACAGTATCGTATCTCGTTTCGCGGATGACGCCAAAATATACAAAGATATTCCCACGCAGTGTCATTCCCATTCCCATTCCACAATTGGGCAGTGTCATTCCCATTACCATTCCACAATTGGGAATACGCAAAGTGAGGAACCCACATTTGAGAAAAGAAAAAAATTCTTCATTTGAGAAAAAATATTACCTTTATTCGCATTCGTGATAAAGGCGTCAAATGAGAATGGCAAATATTTCCTAACCTAACTGAACTTAACCTAACCTAACCTAACCTAACCTAACCTGAACTATAGTGGGAAAATCGTGAGAATTACATGAAGTGAGAACACAGTAGATCTATTTGAAAATTGCTTCCTTTTAGATTCACACACTCTGATTTCTCCCCTCGATCATGCAATGAAATTGAGTGGAATGACACCAGACAAAATTCAAGCAAAATAAACAAATTCCATATTGGTTTTTTTTATGTTTTTATTTTTTACGCAAAGTTACCCAACAAGAAGAGTATATCTGACATTCAAAGACTTCATTAGTGAAGTGGGTAAATATTTACATTCCAAATATGAAGTGAGGAAGCGTTCAACTCGTCATTTTAAGTCGTGTCCGCTGTGTCTACTTTAAAATTAAAAATAGAAATTAGCTTAACCCATTTATGCCAGGACTGATTTTAATTTCTGCCTTCAAATTCCAGTGTAAATGTTAACAATTTGACCTTCCTTCATACGGGACGCGAGGCATGAATGAGTTAAATGTACTCTGCAAATAATAAAGTATATTTGAAGAGTAGATTCAAGTTGGTAGATCAAAAGTAGGTTAAAAGACTCGCTTCTTAACGAGAATGGGGGCTTCTTAAGTTAATACAACAACATAAAGTACAATTTGAAAGATTAAAGAAAATTACTTTTGATGAACTTTAATGTACTTGATGTACTCTTTGTACTCTTTGAATTTTTTGCTTAGTTATACATTCATTCTAAAGTAGACGTAGCGGATAGGATTTAGGGTGAAAAAACGTATAGAACTGACATAAAAACACACACACACACACCACAGTGGCGTACATAAGGGGCTGGCATAGGGGGCATAGGTCCCCCCATTGTAAAAATTATTACTACTCGTTAAAGATATTTGAAAAAGAAATTTTAAAAAATCGACAACTTTGCAACATTCACCACAAAAAATCTTGATGTCATGTGGAATTTCAGTTATTTCATGGTTACCAGGACATGTTATTAACTCAAAACTCAAAAGGAATGTTGGCTGGCTTAGGAACGTTTATATATGTCTTTATACGTATGATCAATTTGTGCAAATTTGATTTTTTGCCCATAAATTGGAAATAAAATACAACTGAAGCCTTCCAAGATGCAATTCATTTTGGATTCCAAATCAATCATCATCAATTTTGAGCTGACACACAAACACATAATATATATAGTATATATATATATTATTGTGTGTGTGTGTGTGTGTGTGCAAAGCAATTAAGTACCTATCAAAAAATATTTCTATAGCAACTGGATAATGTCATTTTTGAAGAGAAAAGTAATCAATGAGAAAATAATAGTTTGTCCATGACAGATTTATACGTCATATAAAGAATCCCATTTATGGAAACTAATTAAAAAGTTGTACCAACAACAAAAAACAAATTAATGACAACGACAGATAGACAGATCATATTTGTACCATCACTAAGGGTGATTATGGTGAAGTTGCTGACTAAAAATACCCTCATTAGACCTAAAAATTAAGGTGAGGAAATTCTAGCTAAAGACGAATACAATTTCTCGATTTCAGTCTACACGAATGAAAATATTATTACACGTAAAATATACAGGGTGAGCGAAAAATCCCTGCGCACTTGTCCACTTCCAACGCAGTGCAGGTACAGGTTCACTACACTTCTTGAAGGTGCACAGGGACTTTTCGCTCATCCTGTACGTATTTAATGAAGCGGACAATTATATTTTTAATGTTATAATAATGTTTACAGTTAAGAACAACTTAATGGCAATAAAAGAGTTACCTTTTCTAGTATTTTATTCTAAAATTATTTTTTTTAAATATTCACGCGAATTTGTGTAGCAGATTTGAAGATATTAACGAAGATTTACGAAATAATAAACTAGGTCTTCAAGACCGAATATTGTCCCATAAAAATAAATTTGTAACCTACGACCTCTTCAATACAAGGTGCGAGCGCTAAGCATTACGCTACGACGAGATAAAAGATTACGCTTACAACGAGATAAAAGATTACGCTACGGCGAGATAAAAGATTACGCTACGACGAGATAAAAGATTACGCTACGACGAGATAAAAGACCACGCTACGACGAGATAAAAGATTACGCTTACAACGAGATAAAAGATTACGCTACGGCGAGATAAAAGATTACGCTACGACGAGATAAAAGATCACGCTACGACGAGATAAAAGATTACGCTACGACGAGATAAAAGATTACGCTTACAACGAGATAAAAGATTACGCTACGGCGAGATAAAAGATTACGCTACGACGAGATAAAGATCACGCTACGACGAGATAAAAGATTACGCTACGACGAGATAAAAGATTACGCTACGACGAGATAAAAGTAACGTGACTTATGTATTTAGACAACCGACGAAACGCGTAATGTTTTCGAGTCCAAAGGTGTTTTACGTGTTAACCCTCCCGCATTTGAGGTAATGAGGTTATGTAGTTGCTAGCGCCTTCACCTTTTACTCAAAAGGTGGCGGGTTCGAATCATGGTGGGGCGATTTTTTTCATCATGAAAAATCGTGTGTTCATGCGTGATATTCTGTTTATGGAACCCTAAGCGGTGAACCAGCTAATTTGAATGAAATGCTGGTCATTACCTCGAGTGCAGGAGGGTTAACACGTTAACCTAACCTAACCTAACATGAACCAAAGTGGAAAAGCCGTGGATGAGAATGAAAATGGCATGAAATGGCAATATATAAATTTGAAAATTGCTCCCCTTTGAAGTTTTCATCCTTGGATTCATCACTCACTCTCGACCTCAGAATGAGATGGGCATGATAATGAATGAGATAATACCCCGTTGTTCACCTCTACCTTGATTTAATTCCTTTACTATTTTCTCCTCTTATCGTAGACGTTCGGTTTGTTCAATCGCTGGATGGATGACCATCCTCCGCGTTCAGATGATGTAGTGACCCGTGGCTCGGATTCAACGTAAAGCTGTGTAGTTCCTCTCCGTCAGTTGACATCTTTGGTAGTTACGAAGAAGGTTAAACAACCCAAATAATTATTGTTATTATTATTTCATCTCCGACTTTGATTTTTATTTTCATTGTCGAAGCCTCAAAGATGGCGGTTCGGTTAGTTTTACGAATTCACAGAAAGCCCTAAAGTTATTTCCGTTTTAAGAGAGAGAGAGAGAGAGAGGAGAGAGAAGAGAGAGAGAGAGAGAGAGAGAGAGAGAGAGAGAGAGAGAGTGTGTACATGCGTTAGTTGGTTGTGAGAGAGAGAAAGAGAATGTGTGAATATGCGTTCGTTGGTTGTGTAAGTAAATTTCATTATAGCATTAAGGTCAAGTAGAGATATCCCACAATCTACTTGAAACACCTTAAATTTCCGTCTCTTTCTTTACATTTCACCCCGAAACAATGTAATAATAATAAAGACTTCCTTCATTAACATCGGAATCTTGTATGAGAAGTCGTGGCTTCTTTATGCAGGAAGGAGGGGCCAAGGACGAATGCCCGCAAAAACGTCCCTCCCATAAAGGAAAAAGAGAACCAAAATCAAGGTCCAAGGTTTTTGAGGTGCCTGGACACTCTGCATTTGAAAGATTGGAGGTCGTAGACAGGAGGAAAGATGGATTGAAGAAGATTGTTCCAGAGTTGACCGATTGAGTAGATGAAAGATTGAAAATACCGACTAACCCTTGCGTAAGGGAGTTGGACAGAAAAGGAATGAGAAAGTGTAGAAAGTCTGGTGCTGAGTGCTTTCCTTAAAGGAGGAGGCATGCAATTACAGAGTTCAGAAGAGCAGTGTCCGTTATAATGTAGATAGTAAAGAGAGAGAGTTAGGCAATACTGCGGGGCAGAGCGAAAGATTAAAGACAGCTATAGATCGACCAGAAAGGAAATTAGAAATGAGGACACAGATAGAAGGATAGAAACCGAAGGAGGACAGTTTGGAAATTCAAGATTTGTGCCAGACTCTATCAAAAGCTTTTGATATGTCTGGCGCAATAGCAAAAGTTTCACCGAAATCCCGATTGGAGGATATGAAAGAGAGATATGAAAAAGGATCGCCAGTAGACCGTCCCTCGCGGAACCCATACTGACGATCTGAAAGAAGAGTTTGAGAAGAGAAGTGTTTAAGAATCTTCTTATTAAGGATAGATTCAAAAACTTTAAAAAGGCGAGAAATCAAAGTAATTGGACGATAGTTGGAGGATTGAGAGCGGTCACCCTTCTTTGGGACAGGTTGAATGAAAGCGAACTTCCAGCAGGAAGGAAATGTACCGGATGAAAGACAAAGAAGGAAGAGTTTGCTTAGGCAGGGTGTCAGCACAGAAGCACAGTTCTTGAGAAGAACAGGAGGGACACCATCAGGACCGTACGCCTTCCTAGAATTGAACCCAGATAGGACAGAAAAAACATCTTTGGAAGGGATTCTAATTTCAGACATAATTAAGCCAGAGGAAGGAAAATGCAGGAACAGAACGGGAATCGTTCAGGGTTGAGTTGGAGGCGAAAGTTTGAACGAAGAATTCAGCTTTATCAGGAGAAAAGAATGCAACTGAGCCGTCGGAATGGAAAAGAGGAGGGAACGAAGAAGAAGAAGTAATGTTGGTGGAGAGGCTCTTGGCTAGGTGCCAGAAAGAGCGAGAAGAATTAGAACTGGATAGGTTTTCATATTCTTCTCTGATGAAGGAATTTTTGGCGAGTTGAAGAACAGATTTTGCACAATTCTTGGCAGAAATACAAGCTAAGTGAGCGACAGGAGGTGGCTGGCGACGGTACCTTTTGAAAGACTCCACTCTGTTGCAGATAGCTTAGAACAAGCAAAGTTAAACCAACGATTTTTTCACATTAGTAATAGAATATGGAATGTACGCCTCCATGCTCGAGAGAATCACCTCCTTGATGCACACACACGCCACGGAAGCAGTAATCATTACATGGGAAATCAGAGAAGTACTGCCTAAGGGCCTCCCAATCAACAGTGCCAAAATGCCAAAGGCTTCTCCTCTCGGGAGGATCCAAAGGCCGAATTGGAGCGATAGGACAGGAAACAGATACAAGATTGTGGTCGGAGGAACCCAACGGAGAAAACGTTTGACAGAGTAAGCAGGATGAGGGATGAAAACTAAATCCATAATTCCTCTTATTTCTATTCGTAAAGTAAGGGTTCCCAAAATGTGTACAGCAGGTCAAATGTTTCCCGCGATCCGATTCTATGTGCCCCGTAGCCGTAGCCCCGTAAGTCTGTCGTTCCACCGTTTCCCGTTCGTCCAGCGAAGTTAAGCGTCAGACGCTGTATCTGATCAGTACTTGGATGGGTGACCCTCCTTTGCTTTTAGATGATGTAGCGACCCGTGGTTCTATATCCACGTTAAGCGTTACGTAAGCTAAATTATGCGCCTCGGTGGTGTAGTGGTTGGCGTCGCTGACTACGAGTTCATCGGCCCCGGGATCGAGACCCGGTGACGGCAACCGGCGCGCAGTAAAACCCAGCTGTTCATCCTTCCACATAATAAAGAAAGTGGTTGGTAGATAAACGGGTACCCTGGGTGGCCTAGTGGTTAAGACGCTGGGCTGCCGGTGGGGCGTGGTTCGGATTCCACGTTAAACTGTAGGTCTAAGGTGGAGTGGAAAGCTTGACCTTCGTCAGAATGAACAATTCGGGCTGAAGCTAACCAAAGGTTATATAAAGGTTATACACGAAAAATAAAGTTGTATATTTATGTGAAAAAAAAAATTATTTGACTTAAAATCAATTTCTACGATTTGTTTGTTACTTTCTTTGTGAAACAATATTGGCACTCAATATTGGCACTTAATATTGTTGTAGTTATTGTACATAGTCCTTTATGATGCTCAAATTCGGAGAGCCAACTGTTGTACTACCATTGAGAAGAGATTGTTGGCATTCATGCAAAGCCCTCAATGCATACAAGCACTGTCGTACTCCAAAACACCTTAGTTCCTAACGAACTCCGAAGATGTTCAGAAGTGCCTGAACGAAACGTCATCAAAAGGAAGAAAAGAAGATCGGCAGAAAAAGAATACAATGACCCAATTTATGACCCAAAAATCTGAACCTAACTTATTATTATTATTACAAAATCTTTTGTAACCTTCAAAATTCCTGAAGCTATTTCTCGCCAGTAAAGAATTTTTCATTTGAAGGACAACCATTGATCGGCAAAACGTTTCAACCTTGGAACTATTTATCACAGTCAATTGAATTGAAAATCGTGATAAAATAATTTCTACTGACAGATATCCAACAATATTTTCAGTTGTAAAGTTTATATACGATAAGATAATTCTAGCAATGAGATGATCGAATTTGAGACCGAACAACGTTGTTGGTTTCATTTGGCAAAGACCTGAATATAAATTGTGGGTAATGATACAGTTCAAAGTTGAACACACACACACACACACATATATTATATATATATATAGGCTACATTGTGTACAGTACTATATAACTTTATTTATGTACGAAGGAGGGGCCAAGGGCCAATACTGTAATACACTGTATTTATAATAAAAATAATAGAGACCAAGATAAAAAATAAATAAATAAAATATCTACACGAATTGTAATCAGAGTCAATTATTTACAAAATAATAAGATACATTTCCTCATAAATTTCGAGAGAGAGAGAGAGAGAGAGAGAGAGAGAGTACATCCTATTCTCAAACTATTCCACATTCATTAGGTTAGGTCATGCTAGATTAGTACAGGTTAGGTTAAGCTAGGTTGGGTAAAGTTAAGCTAGTTTAAATTAGATTAATCCGAATCAAAAAAGTAGCGCTGTCGGTCCCTGTAGGAGAGTAAAAACCTTTTCTTTTTTTCTTTTACAGCAAAGGGGTACGGGGTTTATACTCACTTTATAGCTCCCTTTTATCAATTTTTTGAGCTTCAAAAATACTGTACCCATAAATTTAGGGTACGATTAAATACTAAAATTTCAACTGTAATTTTCGAACTGTAAAACATTTGTAATTTACTGTAAAGTCCTTCTTCAAATTTAATCTTAGAATTGATCAGTTCATATACCGTAATCATACAGTCATATACTGTAATCATTATAACTGTAATCATAATAATATTGCGTAATCTCTCAGTATTACGTAGAATGACAAAATATAATAATGATGACGATGATGATAATAATAATAATAATAATAAATAATAATCTCTTTGATGACGTTTCGATCAAATATGTATGAACATCTTCAAACCTCGTTAAGTCATAATTGGTTTAGGAATCCGACAGCGTTCATAAACGTTGAGGGCTTTTCGTGAATACCAACACTTGGCCGTAATATTAATTATTATTACAAATACATATTAATTAGGGCCTACTACAAAATTAATTAATAATAATTACGCGAAATACAAATCACAATAAATAATAAAGCCCTTAATTAATTAATTAATTAATTAATATAATCCAAATTCCTTCTTAATTAACTACTTTTTTCTTTGATTTTAAAATTTTTTTGGATTCGTCCAAACTATTTTGACAAGTTTTTTTAATACATTTTTTTTTAATTAAGGCATTATCGGATGAATATCAACTTCTTTGCCCAAACTCTCGAGAAGAGAAAGATCAAAGTTAGTTTTTACACCAACGCCAAAAGCGCCCGCCTCTGGCAGGTATTTATAATAAGTAATGATGAGTTTTAATTAACTTCCTTACAAAGATCTAATTAGGTCATATGACAGTGGGAGAGTGGTTTCTGGGAGGGGGAATCTATGGCTTTAAGCGGGATTCGAACTATCTGAGGGTCGCTACAATCATCTGGACGCGAAGGATGTGGTTTCCCATCCAAATACAGACCAGAATCAATGCGCTTAACTTCGCTGATCGATGGGAGGCGGTGTTGCGACTTCACTTGCGACGAAGGCCACAGTATATCCGTAGAACATTAACAGTGTCTTCGAGAAAGGCGACACTTTTTCAACGACACTTGCAATAACAACTTTCAGTTAATAACTGAAATGGTTATTACTGTTGTTGTTGTTGTTGTTTTTGTTGTTGTTGTTAGTTTAACATTCCGGTAATTTCTTTTTTTCAGCTTTTCTAGCATTTTATTTACACGGTCTGTGAAGATTGTCCTTGCTTCACTCCTTAGGGGAGTAGTAATTCGGATTCCACGTAAAGTTATAGGTCCCCCTCCGTTTATATGACTTATATAATACGAAGGTTACATACCCCCCCCCCAAACCCCAAACCTCTTTGTTTTTTTTTTTAATTATCTATTGTTCGTTTCTCTCTTCTTCATTTTCATCAGTTTTCTCCTTTTGTTCTTGTTTTCTTCTCCGGTTATTTGCTTTATTATATTAAAAAAAAACAAAAAACAGTAGACAGGAACTTATTCCGAAATAGCAGTTTCCCATTAGTGGTTGAAACCAAAAGCTCATCAACTTTTGACATGTGTCGCTCCACCAAATCGAGCCACTAATTTGATTCCTTTGTGTCAACTGCTAGTTTCATTTTCAATTGGAAAAAGTATAAATTTTTATGAATTTTTAAATTTTTAAATAGATATTTTTTTTATTATAAGGAAAGGCAAATGCCATTATTATTATTAATTATTATTATATTATTATTATTATTATTATTATTATTTATTATTATTACTAGTACGTTCCCGTTGCTTCGCTGACGGTTACAGGCTAAACTACAGAAAAGAACGCAGCCGTGAAAATTTTGAGCTTCACATTGTGTCCACTTTCTGAATCTGGTATCTCCCAAAACCCTCCTCACCCCCATTCATGCAACTTGGGGGCTAACCCCCTCCCCCATTACCCCCCACCCCTCCCCATTACCCCACCCATCCCCCATTACCCCAACCCCCACCCTTCCCCCATTACTGGCTGGCGGGATAAATTTCACAAACAGACAAACAGACAGGCTAAACTACAGAAAAGAACACAGTCATGAAAATCTTGAGCTTCACATTGCCGCCCGTAATACAATTTCTGAATTTTTTTCTCACAATTTTTTCTCACAATTTCTGAAAGTGTGACGGACGGACGGACGGACGGACAGCTCTCTTATTATAATATAGATTATTATCATTATTATTATTATTATTATTAAGTAGTAGTAGGATAGTAGGAGGAAGAGGAGGTCAGCGAATTTTAACATTTTCATTATTTATTAACCTTTAGTTTCAAACTATATATATCTATAGCGTCGTTGGCTCTGGTGGCGTATGTATAGAAGTGTCTGTCAAGGAGTGGAAGACCTCAAATGAGAGGAAGTTGAACGAGCAGTATGGATGCAAGTTAAAGAAAGGAAAATCAAGGAACTGATGGGATCTATAGCGAAATGATTGAATGTGGAGGTAGAATGGAGGTTGAAAAGGCTATGGAAAGTATGGGACTGCGAATGTATGCCTGATGACTGGACCACAAAAACTATAATTATACCATTTAATAAAAAGAAAAATGAAATAAAGTAAATATAAAAATGAGAGAAGTATAAGTTCATAAAGTAGGCCTAGAAAAGTAGGCCTACACGAAAGAATGTTGATAAATAAAATAAAAATGATGGCAGGTTCTTTTGTACGAGATTAATATGGTGACTTTAGGGAAACCGGAAGCTGTGTTAATCAGTTATCTGCAGTGTGACAACTGATTGATAAACTAACAGTAAGTGGTGACCTCTTAAATGCAATGAGAAGTTTTTATGTGGATAGTAATGTTTGTAAGAGTTAATGGTGAGTTGGGTGACTGGTTCCCTTTTAATGTTGAAGAACGATAGGTCAGCGCGATGTCATCATCCGTTTAATATGTATATGGATAGGCTGAAGCGTGAGATGAAAACAAGAATGCTAAAGAGAGGAATAAACCCGAATTTGGAAAGGAGGATGAGAAGCAGCTGTTGTATCTGATGTGTGCTGATGACGTAATGCATCGTGGTGAATCACAGAATGAGTTACGGAGAGCAATAACTTGTTGGACGTATATGAAAGGAAATTATTGAAAGTCAATGTAAATAAAAGGTCCATGGCGTTGAGGAAGAATGATAGTCATCATGTCATATTGCGGTGAATGAAGAAAATTTAGAGGTTGCAAAGGCATTTAAGTACCTCGGATGTTTGACTAACAAGAGAGGTACCAAGTAAATTGAAAGTAGAGTGAAGCAAAGCAAGCTAGTCATGGACGCAGTAAAAGCCTTGGTAGGAAGAAAGTGTTTGAGTGGTAGATGCAGTAGAAAATGAGAATACGTTGGTACCAACACTAATACATAAAGATGAGATGTTTGTCTGACATGATAGTTCACCTCTAAAAGTAAAAGTAGTTGAGATGAGTCATTTAAGAATCATAATTGGTGGAAAAAGGGTGAATGGTATGAGCAAAAGAGTATGTTTGGGAAAAGGTGACGTAAACGTCTTTGGAGATGAGAATGCAGGATAGTATGCTATGTTAGTATGGTCAAGTGGAGAGAATGCATAATGACAGAACTGTAGAAAATATGTTAAATAGTGGTTGCGTAGATGTGAGAAGTAGAGGAAGATCGCGTAAAAAAGACGGAATGATATAATTGGCAACTATGTGACTGAGCGTGTTGATATTAAGATATTAACATGACTCAACAGTAAAGAGAAAGATGAATGGAAGCAGTTTGTGAGATGTAGATATACTGTAAATAGAGATGTTCGTCGCACCTAACGTACCATTTGAGGTACGTCACCCATACCCATACCCTGAAGGGGGTATGGGTATGGGTGGTACTTTATTCCCGGTAGTAAACATTTTGTGTGTGTGTGTGTGTGTGTGTGTGTGTTTGATTTGGGGATCTTGCAAATATGCTACGTCCGAGCTCTTAGGCATAGGGTATTTACCAAAATGACTGCTACCCAGAAACTGAACAAAGCTACAATGTCCAACCATCTTTAAAATTTATATCATATAAGATACGTACTACTGTCCACTTTCCATTTCATGGTAGTACACTGTCAGTACTTGAAAGTTAATTTTTGATAGTGTGAACAACCACACTCGTTGGGTAGTTTCACTTTTAGCAAATCTCTCTCTCTCTCTCTCTCTCTCTCTCTCTCTCTCTCTCTCTCTCTCTCTCTCTCTCTCTCTCTCTCTCTCTCTCTCTCTCTCTCTCTCAATATATTCTGCGCTATTCACCTTTAATGTATAGTTTGAACGTAAATTTAAAGGTAAAAGTGAAATCTAAGGCCTATTGGGGGGGGGCGGAGATTTTCTTTAAGAAGGGTCACGTTTCGTCACGAATTCACTTCCACGCGGTGGGTAGCCGCCCCATTACAACGGGCAACGGAGACACTTACTGTATATATACACACACTGTATTTATGATCGAGTACATTTGATGATAGTTCGGTGTGTAATTAATATAATATCGTATCTACTACAAACAATATCATGCAGTTACATCTCTTTCCCTTTGCAGCCCCTCAATCTGCGCATTTCGAATGTCTTCCGAGATTTTCTGATTGGAGGACCCGAATAGACATGTTCAAACAAGTTTAAACACACCATCTGCCTCGCGAACACATTTAAGTTGATTACAAACAAGTTATATTTGCTTTTAGTTTCCAGCTATGGAATATTAACCACAAATATATGGTATGAAGTTAGTTTTGCTTATATTAACACTGATTAAGTCGATCTTAGTCTTGTTAACATTGAATAGAAGTACTTAAGTTTATCAATTGTTTTGCCTTCATAAATATACGCTTAAGAGAAAATTTTGCGTAACCCAATTATTATAGGTTTAGATTTCTGGTATCAAACTCATAAAAAAAAAAAAAGAGTTGAGCACATGAATGAGTTGTTGAATAATTCTGGTTGATTCAACCGAGTTTTTATTGATTTTTTAATCCTGATTTAAAGTGAAATGATGAATCAAAATTTTAATACGCAGAAATCAGAAGTGTAAATACGCGAGAGGCCATTACCACCTTCGTTTCTATGCGTAAAAGGTCAAACCAACTAAAACACCATTATTTGGAAATATTCGTAAGGGGTAAGAAATTTTTTTTCGACGGTTTCAAAAGAATCTCAGATTCGATGGGGTGTCTTGTGACCCCTCCCCCCCCCCGTTCTCCCCCCCTTTCCCCCCTAGACCTTCATTCCTTGAATCTAAACGCATTAAATTCAGGAAATAAAGATGCCTTTATTTTCAAGACATGAGCCCCCCCCCCCCCCCCCCCCCCCCCAACTCGCGTCCAAACTATCGAAGAAATATTGACGCAATTAATTTATGTTTATGTACATGTTTAGAGACACAGAGAGAGAGAGAGAGACACACACAGAGAGAGAGAGAGAGAGAGAAGGAAGGAAGGAAATTGAGAGAAAAAAGATCGAGGGAGATAAACAAAAGATAGAGAGAGAGAGAGAGAGAGAGAGAGAGAGAGAGAGAAGCGATCACAGAAGCGGTTCTCTTAAAGTAGAAGACTCGAGGCTTCACTGAAACGAAATCGAAGGTAAAAAAAAAAAAAAAAAAAAAAAACCAGTACGAAAATTTAGTTCCAACTTCCCCCGAAGGCTTTCTCGAAGGCGTTATTTAATAATTTTCAAAAGAAAATCGAAACCATTTTAAATCCTTAATAACCCCCGCTCCCCCCCCCCCCCAAAAAAAACCGAATCTAATTCCTTCAATGAAAGAATAATTAATACTCTTTTATTAATCTTTAAAAGTTCAATTTTTTTTTTTTTTTTTTTTTTTATTTAGTTTCTGCTCCAAAATTAATACTGTCTTAAAAATTCCTCTTTACTACTTCCATTATTGGCTTTTTATTTCTAAATCTCGAGCTGAAGTGAGCTGAGACAGCTTTTTTTTTTAGAACCGCTTTATCGAACCTCAGTTTCATATAAGCGGAATGTAAACAAGATATTCGAAGCAAAGAAATGCGTCTGATCGTATTCACAAACAAATAAAATAGGTCATTTATACCTCTAATACGTTTTGTAGACACCTCCGTCGATCTCAATTAATTTATGCCTTAATTTGATTTCATGTAGGGTAAGAACTACCTCGTCTCCAATGTCGTGTAACACCGACCGCTTCCTCGTCGATTAGCGAAGTCAAGCTTTAATACTGGGTCTGGTGGGTGGTAGTTGGATGGGAGACCGTCTTCCGCGTCTAGATTATGTAGCGATCCGTGGTTCGAAGCCCACGTAAAGCTATAGATCCCCTCTCTCATATGACCCTTGCCGTTTCCAAAGAGGTTACACATCCCTATCAAATAAAGCAAAAACAACCGTAACCTAATCTCCGACTAACGTTTTTCTATCGACGTAATAGTTAATCGACAAGTTACTGTGGGTGAGATAGAGCTAGGTTTGGTTAGGTTAGGTTAAATTCCTTTTTTAGGGTCCATAGAATGCTCTTCGATCAAGTGGGTAGAAGACAATTTAATTTAACCTTTTGTGATGCAATTTTTTTTTTTTTTTAATTATTACAGTTTGAAGTAATATAATATAAGACTAGTCACACATCGGAATAACAGAGACACGACACGCACTTGTTATACATTAACTTCAGTAGGAGCTATGCACACCAAGAAACGTGACAAGGTCTGTGAGTGACGCGTCAGTGACAAGTCCAAAATGAACAAGGCTTCCCCTATTTTATGTTACGTCACTTCGGTGTCACTGCTCAGTAGATTCGCAGACTTCAGAGAAGTTCGCAGAGAAATTTAAAAGATGAAAGAGATCTGAAACTGAAAATCAGATTTGTTTAGTGAGCTGAACAATAACAAGTGTTGTACAATTATTCATCAAACGTTTACAACAAAAAGAACAAGAGAAAGCAAAGAGAACAGTAGAGACACGAAAATGACTACCACAATTCTTTACTGATTGTGCTAAACAAAATATTTAATTTGGTGCTGAATCAAAGCTGAGCCATACAAAGTATTTGCAAAAGAGATCACGTTACATCTTTTGCACAATATTATTGTTCGTCTGAAGGGAAACTCGCCTATTTAGCGTCCCCAGAAGCATTTTGTTTGCCAAGGCACTGGAAATTTGGTCATAAAGTAATCGCCCTGACTATTCCGCAAACCAGAAACTTCTACAGTACCCCTTTTTGTGAAGGGTAGTACATTTCTGTTGCATGTATTTTGAACTACTAGTTGTTCGTGTGCAGATGTGTACAGTAGGTAAAAGTGATCCCTCTATGCTCCATGATCACCCTGCATTATTATATTCAGCGGATGGACCCAAAAGCTTTTCTTTTCTTTTTTTCACTAACGCATCGCATCACTTTGGTGTGTCACCGACCTAACGAAAACACGACACATTCGTATCCAGCCTAAAACTCTTTAAAATGATTCTGACAAAAAATGCATACTTTATAATTCATTAAGTTTGATAAGTCATTCATAACAGTATTGATATTGATTAAAGTCAAAGGTTTCCTCCCTCTTTAGGTTGACGGACCACTTTTTGCCATCATGCTTTTCTACGTAACACCGTCAAGGAAGGAAGGTGGTACCATCTACCCAGAACCGTAGGGAGGGACTGTGGTATTTAATTTTTAATTTTGGACCTTATCTAAAAAGTTATATTTATTCTAATGATATTGACATTTTCATCGAATCAAAATATTCGTTTTGACCTCTCACGTTATCACTGAATACTTTTAGATCAACCTGGACGTCAAATTGGATAGCATGCAAACTCGCAGTCGGAAAAGTTGGAGGGGACGCTTTTACAATTAATATTACTTTTGCAAAGTACGTTATCATCAAAGTACAGTAATTATATATAACCCCTCTTGCGTTTACCACCTAAAAGAGCTCCGCGTACCACAGGTTGGGAATCGCTGATTTAAGTCTTATATGAGGCCCTCCAAGGAATAAGTGGCTAAACGACAAAAGTAAAAAAACGCTAGAAAACGTCGAAATTTCTTTAAAAAATTCAAGAGTTAGGGCACCTTCAAATTAGTACGACTTTTAACTGCATTTTATGACGTTGTTTTACTTTTGTCGTTTAGCTACTTCTTCCTCGGAGGGCCTCATATGCTTTATAAAAATATTGGCCTCGTTTGAAGGAATCTTTTTAGGATTCTCGATGGCGACACGGATTCAAGTCCTACTAACTCCTAGTTTCTCACTTTAGTGTCTTTTCTTATCCATTTTATTTATGTACGGTTATTGCATTTTAAACACATTCAATATTAATGTAAATCACACAGAGATTACAATGTTTTAAATAATTGATAACATTATTTTAACTAGAGCACGGCTACAATTAAACTGCAGTATATGAGTAATGAGTATATCTCATTACTTTTAAAGTCACTCATTAACCAGCCTTTGTTTTTGAGCATTGTTGACAGACGTACTTTGTTGCAACAGTCAAAATTAAACTATAAATTGACTTCCATTTTTGTCAGTCACAGTGTAATTTTGGTGAATAGTAGTAATGAATTTATTAAATACAGTTTTTTTTAAAAGCAATTCAGTCTCCCCTCAACTCCTCCCCCTTCATGCTTGTTTAAAAAGAAACGAGTGTGAATTCCGAAAGCGATAGATAATGCGCACAAAATGTGTTTCAATAAAAAAAACAACAACATAACTTATTGCGTGCACAAAACACATAACAACTTTAAGGGAAGCGCAACTTCGTTTGTTACTCCTCCTACTCCCCTTCCATTTAGTACTCCATTCCCTTCCCCCAACTAACAAACTCCACCCCCTTTGATACGTAAAAAGTTGCTGTACCTCCAAAAATTCGAGTCTCGCATCTTCGTAACAGAATTTTGATGGCAACGTGGAAAGAATTTTGAGCGCGTTTGCGGAGTTAAAAATATACTAATAACGTGTCTTTTTACTAACATTTCTTTATTTTCAAATTAATTCTTGAGCGAATTCTTTCCAGAAAGTAATAATAATTTACGTAAGAATATAACAAAAAATATATTATAATATTCAACCATGTTTAACCATGTTTAACCATGAAAAATGCAAAATTGAATGCAAATCATATTTGTTTAAGTCGTTTTCTGACCATTCTCATGTCATATTATACGAAGGGACCTCCTCCCCCACTCTCTACTCCTTCCGTGTAACTTGAAAATTTCTGCATTGTTAGTCCCAATATGTGTGGTAGCATCCAAATTTGTCTTTTTGACTGTCTGCTCCGCCATTTTACATGCAAGTTTTCTTACAAAAAATAAATAAATTGTCACTATTGTTTTGCAACTTTTATGTAAAATATCTGACTCCGTTATCATATATATATATATATATATATATATATATATATATATATATATATATATATACTTTTCGTTCATAACATGGAAAAAACCCGAACTATGAAAGACGATAGAACCCAGGCAATAATTGTATTAGATATTATTACCCAGAAATTCTGTGAAATGACTAGAAAAGAGAACGTTTTGGATTTAATTTCGACAAGTAACAATGACATTATAATAAGAGATAAAAAGGTAAGACACGCAAACTTCTGTGTGACCACAATCTAATCGATATACCACTAAAGTTAGCAACCAGGGGACCAAAAACGCATTCCAGAGAGTCAGAAGGAATATTTGAAGGTTTAAATATAAATTCAAAGAAAGTAGATTGGGAAAGTGTAAATGTAGCTTTAATTAAAGAAAATAAATTGGGTGTTGCTACTTCGCGAGAAGACTCCAGAAGAAATATTATTTATAATACAGTAGAAAGTGAAACCTAAACCTATATTGCTGAACCATGTTCGGAAGAGACAATAGAGAAAACGTAGCAAATTCAGGAGGAAAATCAGGACATTATTCAGCCAACGGAAACAAACCATAAAATATCTCCACAGATGCAAAGCTGAAGCAAGGAGATTCAAACTAGAGAAAGAAACTGAGAAGTAGAAGTGGACCTAAAACAAACATTCATCCACAAGACAAATGAGGAGGAAAACAAGGTAACTGAAAACATAAAATATAACCTAAAATATTCTTACACGTTTGCGAAAAGAAAAATGCAATGTAAAGAGAGTATTGGTCCGTTAAAAGATGGGGGGACTGAATACACAAATGACGCAGAAAAAATGAATGAACTGCTTGAGGAACAATTTAACCCTGTGTTTAGCACCCTTAAATCCGAGAATAAGGTAGAAAATCTAGAAAAATTCTTTGACATAGATACAAATTAGCCAAGAACAAATGCAAAAAACTTCACTTTTTTACGTGAAGGTCAAAATATGAGAATAAAAACCCACTCTAATAGACAGAGTTTATTTCCACGACAGTTTCGACGCCCACTGGCATCCTCCTCGGGTGGATACAGAAACACAAATGAAACAAAACAAGAGGGAAAAACAGTTCAGGGATCGACCGTTAAGAAATTCGCACCTAGGTTGGATTCCATTCTCTCGAGACAGGAGGGGCAATTTTCATTAAGTACATTCGCACAAATTTTAAAACTATCTTCCTGTTCTAAACATACAGATTCTATTATTTACATAATTATTACATTTATAATTAAATTTATTACATTTAATATTGCATAATTATTAATTACAGAAATTATAAATTTATTATTACATTGGTTATTACATTGTTGTTTATTATACAGAAATTATAAACCGAAAAACGAATGAAAAAAGGCGATTAGGAAATAATCCAGAGACCATTGAGAAATTCGCACCTAGGTTAGATATCGTTCTCCCGAAACCAGAAGGGCATTTTATTACAGGGTCAGCTTGTGGAAATGTAGTTATAAGCTGACCCTGTAATAAAATGCCCTTCTGGTTTCGGGAGAACGATATCTAACCTAGGTGCGAATTTCTCAATGGTCTCTGGATTATTTCCTAATCGCCTTTTTTCATTCGTTTTTCGGTTTATAATTTCTGTATAATAAACAACAATGTAATAACCAATGTAATAATAAATTTATAATTTCTGTAATTAATAATTATGCAATATTAAATGTAATAAATTTAATTATAAATGTAATAATTATGTAAATAATAGAATCTGTATGTTTAGAACAGGAAGATAGTTTTAAAATTTGTGCGAATGTACTTAATGAAAATTGCCCCTCCTGTCTCGAGAGAATGGAATCCAACCTAGGTGCGAATTTCTTAACGGTCGATCCCTGAACTGTTTTTCCCTCTTGTTTTGTTTCATTTGTGTTTCTGTATCCACCCGAGGAGGATGCCAGTGGGCGTCGAAACTGTCGTGGAAATAAACTCTGTCTATTAGAGTGGGTTTTTATTCTCATAGCCAAGAACAAGTTTGGACACGAATCTACTGATAGATACATGTCACGTTTCTGAAAAAATGTAAAGAGAATATTGCCAATCCTCTATACTTACTATGGAGCAAATCACTCGACACAGGACAAATTCCACTTCCATTAAAGAATGTGAACATTGTCCCCTCATTCAAAAGAGGGGACCAGTAGCTTTCACCGCTCACCTATAAAGTACATCGAATGGGTAATCAGGGACAAAATTGTTTGCTACCTACAAGAAAAGAACTTTTCAATCCATACCAACACGGATTCAGGGCTGGAAGATCATGCGTATCACAATTATTAAACTACCAAGCAAAATACTGGAAACATTGTGTCGAGGAAAAAACATAGATGTAATATACACTGAGTTTGCTAAGCCTTCGATAAATGTGACCCTGGAATCATTGCACACAAACCTAAGAATATAAGAATTACTGGAAAGATAGATGGGACGATGCATATTTAATTTATGACTCAAAGAACACAAAGAGTGGTAGTAAATGAAGTTAAGTCTGAAGTCTCAGAAGTCGTGAGCTCTGTCCCACAAAGTACAGTATTAGTTCCCTTCCTGTTTATAATAATAATGACTGCAGACATTGATGCGCATATTAATGACAGTATTATATCGTGTTTCGAGGGTGACGCGAAAGTATCCGACGAAAAATCAAATGAAGGTGACATATAAAAATTACAAAATGACTGAAACATTATTCAAGTGGACAGAAGACAACAATATGAAGTTCAACGAGAAAATATTTCAACTTATATGGTAACAAAAACGGTGCCAAAAAATAAAGGGTACAAAAGTAAGCGAACCAAACAGATAACACCAAACCCACGAGTCAGGGATCTTGGAGTAATAATGTCATCGGATGCAGAATTCAGAGAACACTACAACATTACAGTATAAAATTACAACAGCTAGAAAGTAATGGAAATATCTGGAAGAGCTTTTACAGTAGAAAAGCAAACATCATGATAAAATTATGGAATAATCTAGTCTTGACAGTAATTGAGTATTGCTCAGTACTCACAAGCCCATACAGAAAACGAGACATTGCGAACATAGAAGCCATAGAAAGGACTTTTACGTCTAAGATAGAGGAAACGAAAGATGGAGACTTCTAGTCTCGACTGCAATTCCTGGAACTTTCTCTCTGGAAAGAAGACGCGAACGGTACAACCTTTCAACCTTTCAAAGGTTCCGTGCGGTGATTCCTCATTTCACGAAGGTTAAGCTTGTCGCCCCTAACAATAATATACATATGGAAAATACTCGAGAATTGTATTACTAACCTTAGAAATGAAATAGAAATACACTGAATTGAGAGAAGAGGCAGATTGTGTACTGTCCCAATTGCGGTGGGACAGAGGACCCTGAAAACGAGGATGGAAAATGCCTTCAGAATATGAGGCCCGAAACTCTTCGCTGTCCTGCCCAAAGAACTGCGGAACCTCTGCCACGTCAACCTGAATAATTTCAAGAACCAGCTGGACAGGTTCTTGTGAAAAGTCCCTGACCAGCTATGTGTGGCTGGGTATGAGGGCAGGATGAAAGCGGAAACCAATTCCCTCCTCCACCAAACTCTGCAAATGAGACGAGATGTTACAGAGGGGTCGACCGCAGGTCGATCTTCAACTCTCGTTTAAAACTTTCTGAGGTATCTCAAATATATTCAAATATATATATATACATACACATATATACTGTGTGTGTGTGTGTGTATATATATATATATATACTGTGTGTATATGTATATATATATAGATATATATATAAAATCATAGGTGCATTCATCGTTTAAGTGGAAATATGAAAAGTTTAAACATCTTTTTACATGGAGCACCATTCCACACATACTCCCATTTCAGGGTGTGGGCAGCTCGCAGCAGCACTGTCAAGCAAATAGAGGGTCAGAGTACTGACGAGGCTTTCGTACGTGTTTTTTTACCACTGAAAGCAACAGTGGTCTGTGTTAGTCTAATCCAAAGAACATCCATATCCGTATTCAATTGACTGCAGTTTTCGTTAGTTTGTATTGCAGACACCTCATAGGCGGATGTAGGGTGGGGGTCGGCGACGTCTGGGGCCCCCCCCTCCTCAATTTCTTGCAAGTGCCCTATTTGAATGAAGTGTATACCTCTGAAAACAAATTTTGTTTTTGTAAATAGATCATGGTTATTTTATTTTATTCAAAAATTCTATTTTTGAGTCTTTGTCCTTATACATTGTACTTCCAAATTTGCAGTTGTAATGGTTTTCATAGGTGCCTTTAGGACTGGTGCAGACATATCACGATTTTTATCTTCACCTTATTCTGATAGTTCTTTTCATTGGCAAGACATTCGTAATTGTTTGAAAAAATTTCTGTGATAACTATTGTACCCAAATTAGATTTCTATTTTGTATTATATTTGAATGAGACTCATCTAATAAAACAATACAATTTATTTTACACTCGCTCAGTGGTGGTCTGTTTTAAGAAAGAATTTTTAGTACTGTGCCCTTTTTTAGAGGGTGCCCTTTTTTTTTTGGATCCCCCCTTACTGAAATGCTTAGATCCACCCTTGCACACCCCGTTATTACCAGACCTGGTGCACGATTTTTGAGGAGCAAGATACACCGCAAGTTTGTGTTTTCTCCCTTCGGCAACACAAACTTACCTATATCAATTACAGTTCCACTCGGATTACCTCCTGGACCAAAAAACCACGAGTTTCCGCGATCGCAAACCGTCCATATACAGGCTTATATTTAGTTTAAAATTATATATATATATATATATATATATATATATATATAACTGCAAACACGCAGTATAATTAACGTAAAGAACGACGCTTGTATAGGAGATATTCCGCGCAAGATGAGAGAGAGAGAACGAAACAAATGAAAAAATGAGGTAACCACCCGGGAATCGAACCCTGGATCTTCCGATTGCCGGTCAGATATGATAACCACTACACCATGGGCCTCACTCATTCAATCGGAAGATCCCGGGTTCGATTCCCGGGTGGTTACCTCATTTTTTCATTTGTTTCGTTCTCTCTCTCTCATCTTGCGCGGAATATCTCCTATACAAGCGTCGTTCTTTACGTTAAGATATATATATATATATATATATACGTAAACTCAACACGAGAAAACACTGTACGGGTATTTGTAATTTCATTCAAAGGCTTGTTTTTAGGAGAGCGGAACTTAATGCTGAAGAATCATTCGTGGGTTAACATTTATTCAGAAAAAGAGAAAGAAAGACTCCCCATCATCATCCGCCGGCCACTGCCAACAAGTCTGAAAAATAGTCGAAGAGAATAGGAAAGGGGTGAAAGATGAAAAGAAGTAAAATAAGAACGCTTACAAACAATGCAAACACAGTCTTAACTCAAACGCTGTCATACCATGCAAACTACAGACATGCAAGTAAAGAGAGGATAAGAAAAGAAAAAAAGTATGAAGCGTCTAACAAAAAGTGAATTAGTTCTTATTTGAAAATTATAACAAACAGACGTTTCGGAAATACATTTCCCATCATCAGTACTATAAAAGAAAGCGTTAAAAATTTTATAACTTATTTAAAAAAAAAAAAATTAAAAATCAAAAGTTAAAAATTAAAAATCTTACAATAGGCAAATTAAAATGGAATAAGACAAGAAGACTCCTTTACGGTATGCCATCAACCGTACATTAGTATAAACAGTGGCATTTAAACTACTAAAATACACAGGCCATAAAACTTAAAATAAGCATTTAAAAAATTAAAAAATTGATCCTATAATAACGAGATCAAATGATGAAACGTAATTGATCAGTTGGTTTACTTTTACGAGTGTAAAAGATTCTACGGGGCTCCAATAAACCTTAGCCCCCCCCCGCCCATGGCCTAAACCATTAGAGGTGCAGTAAAACTAAACATACCTTACAAAAGAGAATTTAATCCTGCATTTAATGAGAAACAAATAAAACTTGGTGTTCCCGCCATTGACTTCCGAGACAGCCTGAATTCGCTTTGGGTAGCTTGCCAAAAGTGACGTGAATAGATCTTGATCGTTACGCAAATTTGCTAAAACAGTTTCAATGTGTTGCGTCATTGAACCCTTCGAAAATCGATTTGCTGCAGGTTCTTGAAACAAGAGACATTCAACCTTGTCCTTTATAACTGATCCAATGTGTTCACAGACGTTCAGGTCAGGAGAATTTCCTGGCCATTCTTCATTTCCAAAGAAATCGATCTCATGGTTCCGCAACAACTGTTGAGTGGCTAATGCCTTAAAGCAGGGGGCCTTATCGTGCAGAAGTGTGACCCGATCGACATCCATAACATTGTTTGGGTTTCTTAGAAAAGGAATGACATGCTGGGATAGAATAATATCACGAAAATACTGTCCATCCCAACTCTGACCATTTGGCTTCAGCACCCATATGAGCTTCTTTGCAGTGAACAAAACAAACACATCAACACAGTCTGGACTTTTTAATAATTCGCGATAATGTTCATTGTCATCGATTTCATCTGGTGTTGTGGCCCACACTCGATCATTTTGGTAGTTAGGCCGGCGTGTTACGTAAACAAAAAATTCATCGGAGACAGCTAAATGCATGAAATCATCCACATCCCAATCTTCAAGATAATGGGCAAACCACATTCTGTCATCGATGTTGAGTTTTTCTTGGTTTGGAAGTTCATGCCAAGGCTTTAAACCTTGCCTCTGACGGTACAGTCAAATGATCTTACCACTAACGATCTTTCCTCTCAACACTTCGATCTCTCTAGAAAGTTTAGCACAGCTGTTTTTCCGCTTACGCGTACCGCTTTCAATGATGTCCTTTGTTTCCTGAGAGAGTGGCAAATTTGGACGCCCAGATTTGGTTGTATCCATTTCACATTCATCCAAAGTTTTATTCCAATTTCTTTTGACGAAGTCCTCACTTCTTCGCAACTTTTTGGCAACCCATGAACGTGTTATGAAGGTGGCTCCAGCATCACGAGCTTCCCGAAATGTTATTACTCGTATGCGATCTATCACACGTTGCCTCTCCGAATTACCAATTAATTGAGAAGCCATTATATTATCACTTTATCAGCTAGAGTAATTTTAATACCTGCAATAAATAAAGAATTTTATATATTTTTATAATCACTAAAAACTATTTCGATATAAGTAAACATGTAAGCTGCAAATGAGGGGGGGGGGGGGGGGCTAAGGTTTTTTGGAACCCCTTAGAATGTGGAGATCGGCGAGTTGGTTGTTATTTGTGGTGTTGGTAATTTGAAAGGAGGAAGGGTCAATGGAATGTTCTGTGACAAGGCAGTGATCTCTTATGGGAGATTTTGAAGGTTTATTTAGTTATTATTATAATATATATATATATATATGGGATTGAACTCAGAATGGTCCCCTGAGGTTTTTACATGATACACACAGACCGTGCATGGAATAAGGAACTCTTCTGAGTTCAATCCTATCATGAAACGGACATGTGCCTTGAAAAGTGGACGCTCAATTTTGCCAGTTGAGGTTTAAGTTTTGGTTTTTGGCTAAAAATACAATAGTTACCCCTTTTTCTTTGATGTATTCAATCCGACGTGAATGCAACGAGTCTTTTGTTTATATTGAGGTTCTGAATATAGTTGGGCTGGGATGCTTTAAACCCTAGATCCTGTCCCAAAGCTGGATCTTATCTGCTTTGCAGATAGCTGGTGAGGGAAGCTATATTTCTGGGGTCTCTTTGCGAGTGATCCATTGTCTACATCGGACTAACATCATGAAAAAGAAAAAACTATAGTATTTGTCATTTATCATTACTTATTCGAACTACAGTATAGTGGATTTAATTTTCCTAGAAGAGTTCCTTGTTCCATGCACGGTCTGTATATATATTAGTGATGTAGGTCACATCCGCATCCGCATCCGCGGAACATCCGCACATTTTCTCGCATCCGCACCCGCATCCGCACTCTGGACTGCGGATGTCGTGCGGATGTGGACCGTTGAGATAAAATGTCATTAATAAGCGGAAATTATCAAATTCTACCATATTAATAGAACTAGTTCATTGTGCGCAAAAGTGATGCAAGCGACAAGACGAGAGGCTGTTCTTGTATGAAGTTACTCTCTTGCAACCTACTTAGATCCACGTTACAAAGCTAAGTTATTTTCACCTAGTACATTAGAACGAGTTAAATCATCACTTGGCAAAGCAGTTGAAGAGCTTCAATCTCTTGAATCTGTCGCTTCGCCACCCACCAAAAGAATAAAAGTTTCAGTGACAGAACCAACACCTTCAACAAGCAAATCTATCACAGAATCTGTCTCTCAGTTTCTTGAGTCAAGCAGCAATGACGAGACCTACGCGATGTCAAAAGATGTAGTAAAATGATCGAGAGCTATCACCAAGAAAACGCCTGGCTGCATGTGACAATCCTATTAGTTGGTGGAAAAATACGCAGAATATCTATCCATACTTGAGTAAACTTGCAAGGAAACATTTAGCCTGTCCTCCAACAAACGTACCAAGCGAGAGATTATTTAGCAGTGCTAGATTAATATATGATGAAAAGAGAAACAGACTGGCAGCAGAAAAGGCAGAAAAATTAATGTTCCTTAAGCATAACCTTCCTATAATTAAGTTTGAACATTAAACGATGAACATCTTACTTTACTTTATTTTAATTACTCATTTATAAATATGCCTAATAAAACTTTAAACTTAATATAAATAGTTATCAAGCTAATTAAAGATCTCTTTCTATAAGGGTGGAGGTTGGGGAAAGAGGTCGGTGGGGTGCATTTGAGTTGGTTCACGTCCCGCATCCTGGTAACACAATTATGGTTTCTAATTGTGGCTGAAACTCAACAAAATATAACGAATTTATTTGCAGACGAATTCACTAATTGATTTCTATATTAGTTAGATGCTTGATATTATTTTATATGTTCAGAGAAA